>CM053559.1:57786927-57842282 GCA_028646485.1 Cryptoprocta ferox | reverse complement strand
CAAGGAAACCATTTTCAAAAGCAACCACATCCCTACACACCCTTCCTTTCCCAGTTGACTACTTGTCATGTCAATTGGGTTAACTAGAATTATATCACAGATTTGTATCTAAATTGTGGGTTGCCATAATTCACTTTGGGGCCAGTATAATTGGCTTAGGCCAATTAGGATCTACTCCTGAGGCAAGGGCTGGTTCAGCCTCCCTAAATCAATAGCCACACTATTACCTGGGGGGGAAAAATTCTGGATTCTGTTGAGAAGGAGGAGCATATTCAGAACTTTTGCAGATTCAGCAAACAAGGTTACTGAGATAATTCATGAGGCTGTTCATTGGCCTGATTGATTAAACTGTAGCTATCTCTTCCTTCTCTTTAAGTTGGCCATTTTTTTTCATATTTTAGTTGTAGAATCTCAGATTTTAAGGAAATCTTTCTAACCAAAAACAATAAGGTACCTAGGAATAAACCTAACTAAAGAGGTAAAAGATCTGTACTCTGAAAGCTATAGAACACTTATAAAAAAAAAAAAAAGGAAGAGGACACAAAGAAATGGAAAAGCATTCCATACTCCTGGATTGGAAGAACAAACTGTTAAAACGTATATACTACTCAAAACAATCTACACATTTAATGCAATCCCTATCAAAATACTAACAGCATTTTTTCACAGAGCTAGAACAACCAATCCTAAAATTTGTATGGAACCACAAAGGACCCTGAATAGCCAAAGAAATTCTGAAAAAGAAAAACAAAACTGGAGGCATAACGATTCCAGATTTCAAGCTATATTATAAAGCTTTAGTCATCAAGACAGTATGCAGCTGGTACGCAAACAGACACATAGATCAATGGAACAGAATAGAAAACCCAGAAATGGACCCACAACTATATAGTCTACTAATCTTTGACAAAGCAGGGAAGAATATCCAATGGAAAAAAGACAGTCTCTTCAACAAATGGTGTTGGGAAAACTGGAAAGCAACATGCAGAACAATGAAACTGGACCACTTTCTTACACCATACACAAAAGTAAATTCAAAATGGGTGAAAGACCTAAATGTGAGACAAGAAACCATCAAAATCCTAGAGGAGAACCACTTTGACTTCAGCTGTAGCAACTTCTTACTAGACACATTGTTAGAGGCAGGGATAACAATAGCAAAAATGAACTATTGGAACCTCATCAAGATAAAAGCCTTCTGCATAGTGAAGGAAACAATCAACAAAACTAAAAGGCAGCCTATGTAATGGGAGAAGATATTTGCAAATGACATATCTGATAAAGGGTTAGTATCCATAATCTGTAAAGAGCTTGTCAAACTCAACACTCAAAAAACAAATAAACTAGTGAAGAAATGAGCAGAAGACATGAGTAGGCATTTTCCCAGAGAAGATATCCAGATGGCTAATAGACACTTGAAAAGATGCTCAACATCACTCATCATCAGGGAAATACAAATCCAATCCACAATGAGATACTACCTCGCACCTGTCAGAATGGCTAAAATTAGCAACACAAGAAACAACAGGTGTTGGCAAGGATGTGGAGAAAGGGGAACTCTCTTGCACTGTTGGTCAGAGGAGAACAATATAGAGATTCCTCAAAGAGTTAAAAATAGAATTACCCTACAATCCAGCAATTGCACTACTAGGTATTTAACCAAAGGATACAAAAAATACAGATTTGAAGGGGGCCAGGTACCCCAGTGTTTATAGCAGCATTATCAACATAGCCAGACTATGGAGAGAGCCCAAATGTCCATTGACTGATGAATGGATAAAGAAGAAGTGGTGTGTGTGTGTGTGTGTGTGTGTGTGTGTGTGTGTGTATAATGAAATATAGCTCAGCCATCAAAAAGAATGAAATTTTGCCATTTGCAATGATGTGGATAGAGCTAGAGTATATTCTGCTAAGTGAAATAAGTCTGTCAGAGAAAGACAAATACCATATGATTTCATTCATATATGTAATTTAAGAAACAAAACAGATGAACATATGGGAAGGGGTGGAAAAAGAAAAAAAGAGAGACGGAAACAAACTATAAGAGACTCCTAATGATAGAGAACAAACTGAGGGTTGATGGAGGGAGGTGGGTGGGGGATGGGCTAGATGGGTGGTGGATACTAAGGAGGCCACTTGTGATGAGCACTGAGTGTTGTATGTAAGTGGTGAATAACTGAATTCTACTCCTGAAACCAATATTGCATTGTATGTTAAATAACTAAAACTTAAATAAAAATAAAAATAAAGAAAAAAAAAAGAAATCTCTTTAAAACATATCTAAAGAATCATTATTCCCTCTTCTTAAAGTCTTGAGTCTCTCCCTGAAGCACGACTGAATGGCTTCTGGAGAACCAACCGTGAGGTTACATATTAAAGTGATTATTTGTACCAAAATTAGTTGAAATTAAGTAAAATTACAAATTTAGCTCCTTAGTTGCACTAGGCACATTGCAAATGTTTAATAGCCACATGTGGCTACTAGGTATTATATTGGACAGCACAAATTATATAACATTGCCATCGCTGTAGAAAGTCCTAGTAGATACCAGTGCTCTTGATTATTCTCCAAATTTTTCCAGTTTTAAAATTCTGAAGGAGTTAGAGACTCAGGACTGCTAATGTCTATGTATAGATTTCATAATTTGATGGGTAAATTGATTGGTTGAAAAATAAAACACATCAAAATGATTTATGGGTCAACATTTAAATATTCTTACCATAAGTTGTCAGTTGATCTATATAAACTGGAATTAATGATTCTCAATGTGCCTACATTTGCAATATGAGTTTTAATTAGTATTTAACATATCTTGTGTCTATTCATTTATGCTCACAAATCTCAACTCTTGGATATTCTGGGAATGATAATCTCCGACCTTATTATTTTCTCTCTTGGCTTGATCTGCCCAGTACTCTGCATTTCCTAGCTGTTAATACCTTCATTAACCAGAAGGTTGGAAAAGGAGAGTGCATTAAATTCAAATAGCGAAAGATTATAGCTTGTGTTTTGGGTAAAGGTTTGGTGGGAGAACATTGGTCCAAATGAGTTTGGACTGTTGATTTAATTATTTACTGGTATTGGGGTGCCTGGGTGGCTCAGTTGGTTAAGCATCTGACTTCGGCTCAGGTCATGATCTCATTGTTTGTGGATTTGAGCCCCACATCCGGCTCTATGTGTACAGCTCAGAGCCTGGAGCCTACTTTGGATTCTGTGTCTCCCTGTCTCTCTGACCTCCTCTGCTTGTGCTTTGTCTCTCTCTCTCTCTCTCTCTCTCAAAAATAAATAAACATTAAAAAAATTTAAAAATACTGATATTAATAATAGTATCTTATATTGGAATATCCCTTTCATATTTGTTATTCCATTTAATTTTCATGACAAATCTAGAAGTTATTGTGAACATTCTCATTTTTAGACAATAGACTAGATTACTGCTATGTAATGTGGTACATTAGTTGAAAGTTAATGTTTTTTAATAAAATAAGTATTTGGCTCAATAAAACTCTTACTTGAACATCCACAATATGTGTTTTGAAAGATTTAAAACTAGGATTTGAACCCAGAACTCCTGATTCAAAATTCATTGCTATTTATATTATCCATGGTTACCTTTTTGTTGTTGTTGTTCTCTATTATATTTTAGTATCTTTTCCCTTTGCCAGAGATATTTAACAAACGATCATGCTAAACTCTCATAGGAAGTTGTGAAATACAAAATAAATGGACTCAATTCATAAGTAATCACTGAAGAGCTTGGAGATCTCAACAAGAAAGATGTGCTAAATTGTAGTTATATAAAGGGTTATATAAATTATAATAGAATTTCTTTGATCATTCAGAGTTGTAAACACTTATGGATTGATATATGCCTCTTATTTACTGTAAGTAACCATTGCTTACATGTACATGTTGGAATGATGTGAAAGAGAGTGGAGAGTAGGAGTAGGAGATTGTGAATTGAATGGACAGACACTTTGCCTTAATGTTGTTTCCAGAGAGGAAACACTCTTTCAACTGATGTAGACACAACTTGAATAATAGGTTGAGTGAATTGAATAACAAATATTAAAGTGGAAAATGATTATTGGCTCTTTTCATTATTTAATCTGATGATGAACAGCCTTGGTCACCTCTCCATCTGCTTCTTCTCCAGGGGACAGAGGAGATACAACAGCTGGCAATGAATCCATCCTTCACCTAGTTGATTATTCAGTTTTAGAGCCTTTATTTAACTGTGGTTGCTAATCAGCTTTTTTCCAGGCAGTCTTCACATTGCTTTTTAATAATGGTGACACCCAAGCAAAGCAAATGACAGGAATCAATTTGATTGTGTTGTCCAGAAAATGGAGCATGGTCTCCAACGGTGCTGCAATAGCACAGTCCTTGAAGACCCAGGTGAGCTGACATTTTTTTTTTAATGGAGAGTGAAGATGGAAAGTTCTGGGGCTGGAGGTGGACCCTGGTCTATTTTTAGATTGTTTTGGATTGCTTGCTATGCATCTTTGCTTGCAGCATGAAAGCTGGTTTCTGGAAGCACACTTCCCTTCACAATACATATTGTGTTTAGTATTTTGTAGGGTCTTTTTTGAACCAGACCCTTACTTTATAAAAACACTATGATATTCTTATGCCCCATCCTGGATTACTGTATTACAGGAATAAAATGAATGAATCAATGAATGAATCAATGAATGAATACGTGACTCTGTGAGTAAGGGTGCACTACATGAAGAAAATACAGTGCTTTATAAATGTGGGGTTTAAAAGGAAAGTCTTCTGTATGTAGTTGCTTCCTTTTCTATTAAGGACTGCTAAATAAACAACACCAAACTATTTTCAATTAAACAAGTGAAATTTTCATGTCTTTTTCATATAAAGCCAACTTTTTGGAAAAAGAGGCACAGACTAGATTCTGTTAGGCCCAGACACTTCTTCTGTTTAATTATGATTCAGTAGAGACTTTTTAAATTGAAATATAATTGGCATATAACACTACATTAGTTTCAGGTGTACAAAATAATGATTAAATATTTGTATATGCATATTGTGAGTGACACAGTATAGATTTATTCTGGGTGCAAGGAACTGAGCTAAGGCTACCTCAACTTGGATCAACATTTCAGCAATTTTGACCTTGCTGTTATTGCTGCATGCTTGTTTTGGTCTCTCTCTCTTTGTAACTAAATATGCGTTTTTATCAGAAAGAGCCCTTCAATGAGATATAAAATCCAAGGGAGAAGTAACATTGAGTTATTTTGAAGCAATTTACTCTTTCAACAAATATTTTTGGGCATTTACTATATGCTGGACACTTCTGAGAACAGAGGGAGCAAAAATGGGTGCATGAATTAAAGTTATTGGGGTTGACTACAGAGGGTTGTGCTTTCTTCAAAACTTCCCATGAGATATCTCACTTCTCACCACCACTACTCCAAAAAATTTTTTAAAGTATTCTTTCCAACGACCTACAGTCCTGGCTATGAGAGGAGTTTGGGGAACACATTTTTCTGCATTGCATGACATTTCCCTTGATGTTTTAGTGTTCCTTCTAGATTGGCATGTTTTTTGGGAAGCAACACTCAAGACTCTTAATCTGCTGTGAACTCATTCTCCCCCCCCTTCTCCTCTTCCTCCTCCTTCCTTCTACTTCTTCCTCCTCCTTCCTTCTACTTCTTACTCCTCCTTCCTTCTACTTCCTCCTCTTTCCTCCTCTTCTTCCTTCTTTCTCCTTCTTCCTCCTCCTTCTTCTTCCTTCTTCTTCCTTCTTCCTCATTCCTCCTCCTCCTCCTCCTCTTCTTCTTTTTCTCCTTCTCCTTCTTCTCCTTCTCTTCCTTTCCTTCTCCTCCTCCTCAGCCGCCGCCTCTGCCTCTGCCTCCCCCTCCTCCAGACTTTAGGTCTCTCTATTGGAATGGCTTTACTTAGGAGTAAGGCATAATGAATTTTCCAATTTAGTTCTCTCTCGTCAGAGTGAAGAATGAAGTCCTTGCCTTTCTTCTTTGCCTTCCTTTCTTTCCTCAACCTCTTTAGGCTCCTGCACTTTTTTCTCTAACCTCTTCATTGGTACTGCTCTTGTCTAGGTTTTCACTGATTCTTGTGTTGCCAAATGTAATTGCCACTTCTTTGCCCTCATCTCACTTGGTCCATGCTACTAAATGCTGCACAGTTAACCATTTCCTTCTCAAAACACCTTTTCTACTGGCTCATGTGATTACCACATCCCTCCTCCCCCCCCCCTTTTTTTTTAAATACCTCATTGGCTTTTTTTTCTCAGTCTCATCTATTGGCTCTTGATCCTCTACTTGATGTCTCCATTTTAGAGAATCCTGTAGCTTAGTGCTCATCTTCTTCTTTGTCCTTACCTTAGTTGATTTTATCTGTCCCAGGTCTTTTGTTTTAACACTTAGACTATGATGTACCTAGATGTAGTTTTCTTGAATGTGTTCTTCCTGAATCTATAAATTTTTCTGCTTGTGCTCTTATGTAGGTACTGTGTACTAACTGATTATGCCACGGCAACTCCTTAATCTGTAATTTTTTTGTCTTTTACTAAATTTGGGAAGTTTGGGCCACTTTTTATATTATTTTCTTCTGGCCAAATTTCTTTTTCTGCTCCTTCTGGGATCCACTACCTTTATGGGAGATCTTTTAAAATTTCCTACAAGTCTTAAGGCTCTTTTAATTTTTTTCAATATATTTTTTTCTGTTCTTTACATTACATGATTTCTATGATATCTCCCTTCAGAGTCCCTGAATCTTCTTGGTCTGTCTCACCCTACTCTAAACTCTATGAAGTTACGGTCCATGTCTATCTTGTTCATTGCTGTCTCCACTGTCTACAATAATGCCTGGAAGTGCTAATATAAGAATGAAAGAAAGAGTGTGCAATCATTTGGAAGGCAATGGCTGTGGTTTAGAGACAAGGAGAAGCTGAACTTGGGCAATGGCAATTAGGAGGAAGAGAAGACAGACCCAGGAAGGCACCTTATCATGAATCATATTATCAGATCAATTTGAAATTCAATATAAGTAAATTTTCTCAAGGCAGAGAGTGAATGAGTTAGGCCTAATAGGACTCATTGACTCTAGTAGGTGTCTTCATCAGGGCTCCTAAAGGTCACTAATACATTAATGGGAACTCAAGGCTCATCTCTTGTGTACAAGTGACCAAGCATTTACTTCTTTCTAAACATTAAGTATTTAAAATTTTCATTTCATCCATCCAATGAATCAGTCAATCAAGAACAAATTACTATCCTTACTGAGAATTGGGTTGAGGGCCAGACCCTAGAGACAGAGAGGTAATTACATATATACCCTATGTTGTGAGACTAGTAGAGTCAGACATTCAAATAATCAGTGCCATTCAGCACGATAAAATACTCTAATAGGGTTTGTGCCAGGGCTCTCACTTTGAGAATAAGTATAAAAGATTCAGAGAGCATTTTGAAAGGAGATGCTTGAGTTGTGATGTTTGAAGGACAGACAAAAGCCTTTCAGACACCAAGGGGAAGGCTTGTCTGCAGATCCATGTGGGGAAATTAGTAAGAGGTTCATAACCTGTGGGAAAGTTCCAGCACCCTATGGTGGAATGTAGCAACCTTGATCCACATAGATTTATCTTGACCTCCTCAACTTCAAGAGACTAAACATGAAACAGGACTTAGAACACAAAATGCCCAATAAAAGTTAGCAATAGTAATGTACTTAATCATCATTGTTAGTGTAATGGCGACTGGGCAGAGCATGAACTCAGGAGACGCTTTTGTACTTGTTATCAGTTGCTCACTTGGGAGGTAGTAAGGGGAGAGAGACTATACTTTTTTAAGGTCTTTGCTCCTCTCCTTTTCTTCCATATAATGAACATGGTGATGCTCCTTAAGTACTTCATTATTTTCTGCACCTGCATGGTATTCATATCTTGACCAAATTTGTAATGAATTTTTCTTGTCTTCATTACTTACTTTCTATATTTTGTAATGGAGAAATATTAGTTCCCATTTCTTCCATGAAAAAAAAAAAACCAAAGTGTTTTTCCCTATGAAGTTGGACAGATAGCTTCTGTAAAGAAATGAAAGACAGAAAGACAGCTTCTGTAAAGAAGTGAAAGAAAGACAGTTGTTTTGAATGTGAAAGAGACATCATTCTTTGCCTTTGGCTTTGCCTTTTCCTATTTGCACAGTTTGGCACTATTTTCTCTAACAACAACAACCAGAAAGAGAAATCTATACTATTAAAGAATTAGTATAAGTAAGCAGTGAGATTGATTTTTGGGCTTATGTATTGGAACCATGCTTCCATTATTATTGAGTGAGGTATGTTGTTTCTAGGTAACAGAGAAGAAAAAGCTTGGAAGCTCGGAATCACAATTTTACAATTCTCTAACTTTGTAAGGTACAATATAAAAGACCTTTAGGCCTAATTATACCGGAACAATGTGTGCTCTATTTTAATCTTGAACTGAGATAACAGTCATTGGGAAGATTTCTGTCTTAACTCAGAAGAAGAAGAAATCTATAAGCCCATTAAAACAATCTAAGGTCTTTGAATGAAAGCAGTAAATAAGTTATACTATTACAAGATTAGTTTTGTGTTATTTCAAGTTAATGTGGAGTGACTTGAAGAGAGTAAATGCAAAAAGTTTTGAATCTGAGGAAAATTAATTAACTGCAAGGCAATTGAAAAAGCAAGAGTGATTCATTTGTGTCACTTTTTTCTTTTGATCAATCACTACCAATGTAACATCTTGATAAAGAAACTCGAGAGCAATTTTCAGTTGTATTTTAAAATTAAAAATAATCTTTATTATTTTGTTATGAAAGTGTTGTTATGAAAGTGTTACGTTACGTGTTTATTAATATACTGAATTTGGGGACTCCTGGCTGGCTCAGTTGGAAGAGCATATGACTCTTGATCTTGGAGTCATGAGTTTGAGCCCCATGTTGGGTGTAGAGATTATTAAAAAAAAAAGAAATAAACTTAAGAAAAATAATATACTGAATTTGGTAAGCATATAAGTATATATTAATATATTGAAATTAATATAAAAATAATGAAAATGAAGAAAAATTTAAAAATGTAATTTCAAAGTCCAGGTATAATCATTGCAATATCTTTTATATCTTTTTACTGTTGGTGTATGTGTTTCTCAAAAACAATTTTATAATTTTATAATTTAAACAATAATTAAATTAATTATAATTATAAATTTATTTAATTGAAGTGGTAATTATAAAACAAATTATAATTTGCTTCCTGCATGAACACTGTATCAGGAACATCTTTCCATGTCAGTAAATGTGCATCTTCAGTACATTGGTCTCAACCATTTTTTTTACTCCAGCACAATTGAGTGATTAAGCACAGTTTTGATAGTGATATTCAGTGTTGGCTTTTTTTTTTTAAGGAGTGAGAAAATAGAATGCACAGGAGGCAGCAAAGATGGTCAGTTATGTAAAAAAAAAATTCATGTGACAAATACTAATCTGCAACATCGCTTTTAATGATTTTGTAAATTACAATGTTTTAAAAACACATCCCCAGTTGTTGGTCATTTAGGTTGTTCCTCATTTTTAACCACAATGTTTTAATATTGTGATAAACAGTTTTTAAATGTTTATCTAATTATTTCCTAACAATAAATTTCTAAATATAGAATTACTTTAGTAAAGAGCTTTTCTGCAGTAGTTGTACATTGACTTTAGGCCGTTGCCATATTTTACCCCGAAGTGTCATACACGTTGTTATTACTGTTATAATAGTTTAAGAGATTGTCCACATTCTAAAATTTAGGCCA
The DNA here is from genome assembly GCA_028646485.1 of Cryptoprocta ferox. Classification (NCBI taxonomy): domain Eukaryota; kingdom Metazoa; phylum Chordata; class Mammalia; order Carnivora; family Eupleridae; genus Cryptoprocta; species Cryptoprocta ferox. The sequence goes on along the minus strand of CM053559.1, from coordinate 57,832,485 downwards.
AGATCATTTAATGAAATCAGTGTCAGTTTGATGGTAGTGAAGCATTATCATTGTTTCATTTACATTTTAAAACTGAATAATGAGGTTGAACATTTTTATAATCTTATATATACCATTTGAATTCTTTCTCTTTGTGTCTGTTCTTGATAATATATATTTATCTTATTGAATTAATAAGAATTATGACATTTTTATCTCATGCATGTTACAATTTCTCCCTCATGTTATATACTTTTGATTTTATGTCATGTGTTGACCCATAGGGATTCTTATAAAGTCAGATTTCTCAATCCTTGTCTTTATTTTTCATGCTTATAAAAATAAATTTTCTAAATGAAATTTCCACTTTCATATTTTATAAGTAGTTCCTTAAGGTATAATTTAGCATTCATGTGGCTCCATTTTTAAAATTTGTATCTTTAATACACTCATGTTTATTTGGGTGTCTTGCATAAGATAGGTACTAAATTAATTTTTTTTTTTTTTTACCAAATTGCTATATAGCTAACAGAAAACCAACTCTTAAAATTCTATCTTCTAAAAAAAAAAGAAAAAGAAAGAAAGAAAGAAAAAGCCTCGCTTGTGTTCTTGCATGCTGTGGGATGGACGATCAATGCAGGATGCTACAGACTCTGGCCAGGGTGAACCTAGCTGTCCACTCAGTGCAGGGGGCATGGCCTTGCCACCTTGCCCACAAAGGGGTGGATGGCAATGGCAGGAAGCAGGACATGGGTGACATCCTCTATCAGATCATGACCATCACCAACCAGAGCTTGGATGAGGCACAAGCAAAGAAACATGCCCTGAACTGTCACAGAATGGAACCTGCACTCTTTGGCGTCCTGTGTGAGATCAAATAGAAAACAGGTCTCAGCATTAGAGAGGCCCAGAAGGAAGACCCTCCCGATCCCCAGCTAATAAGATTGGACAATATGCTTTTGGCAGAAGGGGTTTCAGGTCCTGAGAAAGGTTGGGGATCTGCGGCAGCAGCTGGGGCAGCCTTTGGAGGTATTGAACACTCATGTTTGTAGCCAGATCAGACAAATCTATCATATAGAACTGCAGAAATATGAACAGGTCAGCAGCCACTATTCTCATAGTCCTGCACAAACCCTCTATTGCTCTTCTATTATACTGAACTAACCAATTCTGAGGGCTGTGAGGGGAAGGTGTCAACAAAGAGAGCAAAATAAATTAGGTCAATGCAGAACTCGCTCCACCCCCACCAATAAAATTCTATTTCTATCAGTGTTAAATGCCGCCTTTTCATATGCTAAATTATGAAGTCTACTTCAGTTTTTTTTAAATTTCCAATTCTAATCCAATAATCTCCCTCTTTTTTTTTTTTTTTTTTTTTGCTTTAGCATTACATTGTTCTATTTACTGTAGCTTTATAAAATATAAATATCTATTAGGATCTGGTTGGGTAAATTTCCTTTTATTATGGGTTCTTTTTCCAGAAACATCTTAATCAATGTGTGCATTTAATCTTTCAGGAAAAATTTAGAGTCTCTGACACACATCCCCCCAATCTTATTAAAATGGCATTAAATGTATAGATTACTTCAGGGATAATTTACATCTTTACAATATTGAATCTTTTAGTTCAGGAATTGGTGTGCTCTCTGCTTATTCTAGACCCCTTTTATGTTCTTCAGGAAGGTTTTATCAATTTTTTTAATGTTTATTTATTTTAGAGAGAGAGAGAGAGAAAGACAGAGTGAGCAGGGGGCAGGCAGAGAGAGAGGGAGACACAGACTCTGAAGCAGGCTCCAGGCTCTCAGCACAGAGACCGACATGGGGCTCAAACCCACAAACTGTAGATCATGACCTGAGCTGAAGTCAGGTACTTAACTGACTGAGCCACCCAGATGCCCCATCAATTTTTTTATATGGTTCTTGTTATGCTTATTTCTAGGTATTTTATATTTATTGTTGCTATTAGAAAACCCTACCTTCCTTCCACATTGTATTATCTTGATTATTCTTGGTGTATAGGAAAATTATTAGTTTTTGTAATGTATTTTGTTACTTTTCTTTTTGAGTTATTATTTGTTCTCTTTTTAGAACAGTCATAGCATTTGTAGATCAAGCCAGAAAAGTTTTCTTCTATTATGCATTTGATTATTACTCTAGTTTCATTGGTTCTGCTCTTTCTTTAGGAGCTCCTATTATGTTAAAGCACTTTCCTCAGTGTTTTTCTTTGCATGCTGAGGAGCTCTTACATTGATTTTCCACATTAATCCCTGTATCAGGGTTATCCAGAGATACAGAACAAATAGAATGTATGTATAGATAGAGATTTTTTTTTTAGGTAGAAGATCTTTTTTAGAAAATCTATCTATATTCTATATACATACATACATATATATACATATGATATATATATTCTATATGTATATATAGAAGATCTATCTATATATAGAAGATCTACAGAAGATCTACTATATATATAAGTATATATATTTTAAAAATTGTATTAATTTCTAGTTTGATAGTTTGTGATGAGATGGGTTTTTTTTATTTTAAAAAAATGTACATTCAAGTTAGTTAGCATATAGTACAATAATGATTTCGGGAGTAGAATCCAATGATTTATCCCCTACATATAATACCTAGTGTTCATCCCAGTTAATGTCATTAGTGTCTTCCTTAATGCAACCCTTGCCCATTTAGCCCAACACCCCCGCACACAGCCCCTCCAGCCACCCTCAGTTTGTCCTCTATATTTAAGAGTTAGAGATTTTTTTTATAAGGAATTGGCTCATGTGATTATGGAGGCTGATAAGTCCTAAGATCTATAGTTGGCAAGTTGGTGACCCCAGAAGTTGATGGTGTAGTTCCAGTTGAAATGCCTGTGGGCTTGAGACCCAGAAAGAACAGTTTGAGTCTGAAGGCAGAGAAGAACTGATGTCCCAGCTGAAGCCAGTCAGGCAGAAGGAATTCCCTGTTACTCATGGGACGGTCAATTTTGGGCTGTTATGGAAACTGGAGCACTTCCCATTACACTGTTGCTTTTTTGAGACCCCCTCTGGCAGCTCCCAGTAGGAGCCTTAATCTGGAGGTATATTTAAGACTTTGGCTTAACCTGGGGTTTTTCACTGTCATTCTGTATGTTTCTAGATGACAGTGTTGGCTTAGTAGCTTGAGTGTTTGCAGTCTCCCTTTATTTCTTCCAGTTCCCCAAGAATCCTCTTGAGCTTTTCATAGATTTGGAATTTTAGTATAAACAGAGTATGTCCAAGTATATCCATGAATCAGTGTGGAAAGCAGGAATTCAGTGAGAGAGGGACAGAGAAGAAAAGAAAAACTCATTTTCAGCTTGCCATTAAATCTGGCACCTTTTAGCTCCCCGATCTCCATGCCTTGGATACCCTCTCATATATTATCTGACTTGGCGTTTGATACTACTCTCCATCCTGGAGGAGTCTTTCTAGAAGTAGTTCTGGGTAGGATCCAAAGTCAGTCATATCACCATAGTATCACAAATAGCATACAGCAACTGCAAAACGATACAAGATATGTCATGTTTTGTTTTATGTTTCTAAATGAAATCAAACCTGGCTTTAAACTACACTAGCTATGGTTGGTAAAGAATTCTAATGTTAATTTTTGTAGGGGGTTCTCCTCTCTGTGGAATCTTGCAAGGATCTTAGTAGTTATGTATGTCTTGGGAAAAGAAGAAAGGACCTGATCTTAATTCTGTGGTGGTCACCATCATTGGTATCCTTTCTTTTCTTCCTAGATGCTCCAGTTGAGACTTGGTCCTTTATGTCTGTCAGGCTTTACTTTTATACTTGTCTATGATGATGCCACTAGGATCCCATTTTGCAGGCTTGACCATGGTGATGCTACTCAACCTCCTACTTCTTTTCACTTACATCTTACTTCCCCAAACGTACTCACATGACTTCCCCGGTTCTAGAACTCTAACCCTTAAGGAAAGGACAGGCCTCTCTTCCTGTTGTTGCATCTGTCCTCTCCTTGGATATTTCTCCTAAAGTATTGTCCTGTTAACTCTTCCCTAAGAGTAACAGAAACCAGCCTTCAAAGACATAGAGCCCAGCTCCCTCTGGGAAGGGGAAGGGGATTCTCCCCTTAAGACTTAATTCTTTTGGCTAATGAGTTCCCAACATCCTATGCCAAAATTAAAAGCATGGTACTTAATTTCTCAACAATTCATTCTATTCCAGAATTTCTATAGTCATTTAGGAGAAAATGGTAAGTAGTGGATTTTGAACACTTTTGACTATAACCTACCATAAGAAATATACCTCTTGCCTCCTTGATCAAGAAAATAAGAGAGAAGACAAAATGAGCAATATCAGGAGTGGAGGAGGGGACATCATATAGATCCTGGAAAACACATATGTATATGTGCCCATGTATGTACTCACATACATAGTAAACTGACCAATTGTTTTAAGTTTGAAAGACTTGAAGAAATCAAGAGGTGAAGGAGTATTATATTGGAGTCAAAGGCTTAAGTTCTACTTATAGCTCTGGTAATAATTTTGAGCATATCTCTCAACTGTAGTGGGCCTCAGCTTTATTGTCTATAAAAGAGGAAATCAGCCTGTACCATAGGCCCTGAGGCCCAAAGGGATCATATACACAAAATCCCATACAAGTTATAAAGTCCCATTTACACATGAGATAGTTTTCCTATAGTTATTATCATTAGCAAAGTTTGATCAAATAGCTCTTGGTCAAATAGTTTAGAAAGCCTAGCCAGCCAAACTGCTTGAGATTAATATTTTTTCCTTGACCTTTAAAACAAAATCTGTCTGAAGGGTTGGACAGAAAGAAGAATGATCATGTCAAGAGAGGTAGAAATTTCAAGGATGTTTTCCCTCTGAGGGGCTTCCAGATGCATACCGAGCAAGGGTTTTGATTTCTACATCCTGCATCTGCGTGCTCCCAGGAGCAGAGAAGCAGAGCTTTTCGCTTGCAGAGTTGAGTAATAACTTGCGAATAAAAATGCTTTTTGCCATATGGTCGAGGAAGTCACAGCGAGATGAGGAGTGCTAAGCACCCCCTTCTAATGCTTACCTTATTGCCATGGAATGGGCGATAGGGTGCTGTTGATGCACTTGTCCAGAGGTGTGACTGAAGCTCTGGGAAGAAGTAACTATAAGGTTGTAGGGAGCACACGTTTTGTAATTCTATCATTTTGTAGTCCAAAGCAATAGCAAAAGAAGACACATATCACACTGTGGACTGAAAGGGCTTTCAGACTAACCTCTCTTGTTCCGGTTTCCTCTGACTCTATAGCTCACTGCTCCCTCATTTCCCAGCTTTCCAAGGTTACTGCACCTTCTGTGTTTCCCACAGTTCATCATCACTCTCACCCCAGGTGGTAGAATCTGGAGAGGAAAGTACAGGTGGCAGAAAAACTCTGGCACCTTCTCTTTTGCTGTTTTACATATGTATGTGTCTATTATGAGCAGCCCCCCTGCCATTTGGGGGAGGTTATTAAGGTGTTTACTTGGAACAAATCTGACAAACCCTACCTGCTTCTTGGTTATTATGATGCATCAGCTTTAATCAGAAGCCGCAAGGACACACTACTCCTATCCCTTGAGAATAGCAGGTGTACTATCTTATGGGGTTTGCTGAGCACATTAGGAGTGTGGTAGGTATAGCTCTGTATTAGGAGAAAGAGAAGTACATCAAATCGTCTACAAACTGAGTAGTATATGAGCACCCCATAGTAAACCTGGGTACAGAAATAAAAGGGGGAATGGGTTGACTACAGTAACGCTATCAAAACATCACCTCAAGTTTCAAAACACCCTTAAGTTCCTCCCCAGAGAAATGTCACATTTAAGGATAAAACTTTCTTGACTTACACTTCTGTAATATTTTAGGGCTTTTAAGGGCTTGGTCTAAGAATCTTATTTTAAAGAATCCCTCATTCTCTCATTTTAATACTCCAAATCTCTTGGGATTTTCTTGCACTTTTCCTTGAGCAGACCTATCTCATCCATGCCACTTTGTCCCTGCCATCTTGGTCCCTTAGTTATGTTCAGCTTTGCAAGATGGGCTTCTCACACGTCACATCTTTCCACTGTGCAAAGCTTTCTGGGAGGTATAGTTCTTTCCTCTGATGGCTATTCTCTTCAGAATCTGCCCATGCAACTTCCATCTTTTCACTCCTCAGAGAGCTGGGTACAAGGAAAAATCTGAGGGGGCAAAGGAATTGGAGAAATTCCAATTTATTCTACATTTATTTGTTTATTCATTCATTCATTCATTCATTCTACATTTATAACTGTATCCTATAATGATTAAATTATCATACTTTTGATGACTGACCGTTTGGCACATTGCCTACACTGGTTGATGTTGTTGTTGTTGTTGTTGTTGTTGTTGTTTTTAGGCTTATCTTTCCTTATTAGGAATATTTAGCTCCACAGAGTTTAGAAATTAGAAAATATAGTGAGCTCAACCTTGCAAATTTTGGTAATGATTTTTTGTAGAAATTCCATTTCAATGACAACTAGTGGCCAGTCTGTTTTCTGAATATAGGCATAAAAGTTCTAAAAGCATTATCAAATTGAATCTTACAATATCATGACCAAGTAAAGTCTATGCCAGACAAATTGATTTCAAAAGGCAACATCTATTTCTCCCCCCCACCCAAGTTATTTTATTTTATTGTGTAAGAACACTTAACATGAGAGCTACCTTCTTAGCAGATTTTTAAGTGTCATGTTGGCAATGTCCATTTCTTAGTAAATCTCTTTAAAAAGTAGAAATAGAACAACAAATTATTTTTAGAACACAAATAGTAATGAGGGAGGGTGTTCACTATTAGAACAATGTATTATGAAGCTATAATGATTAAAGCACTATGTACAGATTCAACTATAGATAAACATAGATGAAGAAAATAGAGTAAAAAGTCCAGAAATGGACCCAAGTATATATAAGAGTGTTATATGTAATAAAGAAGGCTTTTGAATTGGTGGGTAAAGGATGGCTAATTCAACAAAATGTGTTGGAAACATTGGTGAAACATTTGTTAAGAATGAAGCTGGATCACTTTCTGTCATTCATGCAATATGCTTTAGAAGGAAAATAAAATGTGAAAAGAAGAGGAAGAGGAAAGAAGAAGTTGAAGAAGCATGAGAAGGAGGAAGAGGAGGAAAATAACATAAGGAAGTAGGAGAAAACATCATTTTGGAGATGGAAGGCTGAGTGGGGGGCTCTAGTATCTAGAATTAGGGGAAAACCATGTGAGGACACATAACCACCTTGAGGGAGACATAATCTTCAATACAGAGATTCCTTTATGATTCTCAGGGTGTTTAGAAAGTTTAGGTTCTGATGAGTCATCTTTTGGCAACAGAGAATTATGGTTTTTTTTGTTGAAAGATAATGTTGTAGCCATGAATGAGTGCAAGTAGTACTGGATGAAGATACCAAAATGAGGTTGGGAGAACATCAAGGAAAACCAGCTTTATTCATTTTCCTGTGGAGTTTTCCTGTATAGTGGGCAGGCAAGTAACTTATAGGAGTTTATTACTGAATCTTGTTTTGTCTACCTTTCTTCTGACATTGTGCCATTCATATGCTGACCAGCCCCCACAGAGTGGAGGGTACACCTCCCCCATTCCCAAGCTGTTCTTGTTCTTATCTTGTCTTCTTAGCTCTGCACTTCTTGTCTTACAGTTCTGGCTACTGCCTGACTATAGTCCAAAGGTCTCCTGGTCTGAACCTAAGTTTCCCCAACAAAGTTTGACTTCGTGGGCTCATGGCTCCCAACACTTCTGTGGTTCCAGAAGTACCCAACTGCCAAACATGGTTCCATAATCTCAGGCTAATTGGTTGTGACCAAGCCACCCTTCCTTGCCACCTCACTCCACCTCTACTCCCTGCACTGTTTTGTACAACGGGGGTGAGGTTCTGACAAATTTAATAAAATCAGCACCTTACACTCACAGTTTTGTGTCTTTAAAATGCTACGAAGGTGCTGATAATTTTTAGAAGATTTAAAGATCTATAATCAAACCTACTACCTTTGGCGTCTCAGAAACATCCTAATTCTCACTTCACACCTGCCCCTCTGCTCCAAGCTTAAAAATCTAAGGACTTTGAACTAGTGATATGTAATTTTAGTACTTTCTAGTTTCGTTTGCTTACATTTTCCAGACTTTTAAGATATTTCATCCTTTTGAGTCTGATTCAGAGTGCTCTTGAGTTTGCTGTGGGACAGAGAAGGGATGAAAAGAGCCCCTTACTCTCAGAAGTCTTGTTCTACCATCTGGTTACAAATCCTGTTTCCCACTGTGGTGTGTGTGCAAGGCCTCACTACGAGTGTAATTTGTGTTAGTCCACTGCTTCCCAACAGCACCCTCCAGCTTTGTTTGCTTAATGAGAGTACATTCGACTTGAGATGTTTTATTTCTAGCAAATGTGTAGTTGTGCTTCAAGCCGCTCTGGAGTTTTTGAAATTTCTCTGGGGAGTTTAAGGAGATTTTTAGTTTCCTCTCAGTCAGTTAAAGTCATCTTCTAATAAGCTCAGTTGTTGCTTTCCACACCTGTTTCTTAGATCTTAAATGCAGTGATTTGGAAAATACTACCCAGCTATGGGGTTTAATCAGATGGCAGTTTCTGAAAGCCTGCTGGGTTGGTGGCAGCAGCACCATCTTGAGGGATGGTGATTCATCAGCATCATCATTATAAGGGTGTATAGATTGAGGTTCATCTCTCACCTTAAATTGGTCAGAGAGAGAGGGAAAGGGTAGAAAGGGTAAGAGATGATGACCAAAAGGGCCAGCAGAGTGGGACTTGTGGGCCAAATGTGTAGCTATAGTCTTCTTTTGGTCATTCAAGGGAAAGACTCACTCTTGCTCAGGTGTCATGGTTTCTTCACACAAGGCAGCAGGATTTGGTAATGAAAACAGTGCTGATATATATCTCTTCCTATGTGCTAGGCATTGTCCTAAGCTCTTGATAATAGATATCATTTAGTAGAAAGTTCATGGGCTTTGAAGAAAGATACACCTGGATTTATACTTGTGTGTTGTAGTCCTGGGTGAATGACTTTTCTAAACCTAAGTTTCTTTACATATAATCTGACCCTGAGGGACGGTAAAAAAAACCTTCTATAACAATGGCCCATGATAGGCCCTTCATGGCAATTTTGTTTCATGATCCTTCATTAATTTCTTTTTACATGGGTTTGGTTCACCTCATCTTAGCCCCAGACAAGGATTTTTCATGCCCCTGTAAGTTACACTTCCCCTTCTTTACACATATTACTCTCCTTGGTTTAATGATTCTGTGTGGTTGCCCCCTAGTCCTGTGCACATCTACATGTCTATCTTGAAATGCAAATCCTTGTAGAGGGCAATGGTCAGCTGTCTGCCACTTCCCTGCAGGGTCAGCTTATGGCCAGGCAGAGTTAAGATAGCTTTGACAACTATCTCAATTTCCTAATGGAGATAGTGAGTGAGAATGCACGCATACTTTCCCAGTCAGAACTGGCTCTCTGTCGGTTGCCTCAAGAATTGTGGTGAGCATTGCATAACTTATAGAATTGTTGAATCACTGTGTTGTACACCAGAAACTACTGTAACATTGCATGTCAACTATACTTCAAAAAATGTCAGTATAATTTAAAAAAATGCCAATTCAGGCATATATATGCATACATTGGGAGGAACACGTGTACCCATGGTGGTGAGTTTGCATGCTGGATATTCAGGTATTTATTTAGAATGTTATGTGCCAGGCATTGTTCTAGGCACTGGGCAAATAGCAGTGAAAAAAACAGACAAAAGTCCTTGCTCATATTTAGCTCACATGCTATATATAGCTAGGAGTAAATAAGTAACACATAGAGCATGTCACATGATGAGCTATAGAAGAGTCACATAGGGAAAGGGAAAGCGTGGAGAGTGCTGGTGTTAGTTGAGGGGTTATAATTTCAATTAAGGCCTCCCTGAGAGGGCAACTCTGAGCAGAGTCCTGAAAAGGTGAGGAAGTGAGTCCTGCAGACATGTGAGAGGGAATTTCAGGTCAAGGGAAGGGCGAGTGCAAAAGCCTGAAGGAGGGGCTTGGTTGAGAAATATCAAAGAGGATGGTGGGCTGGAGCAGGGTGGGAAAGGTGGGAGGGGGGAGGGGTGATAGATTATGAAGTCAGATCATGTGGGGCCTTTGTAGACCCTTGTAAGACTTCACCTTTTACTCAGTGAGAGATGGGGCCACTTGATGGTTTTGAGCAGGGGAGGGATTCAACTTGAATTTTAAAAGGATCACTTTGACACCTGTTCTGAGGAGAGGCTGAGGAGGGGTGAAAGCAGAAGCAGGGAGACTGGTTAGAAGCTATGGCTAGAGCCAGGGTGAGAGATGGTGTAGCAGAAGCAGTGCACATGTGAGATGTGGTCAAGTTCTGGATATATTTTCAAGGTAGAGTTAATGAGATCTGTGGATGTGCAGTGAGAGAAAGCAGGGATGTCAAAGTGGGGAAGGGCAAGTAGAAATGTTGCCTGTTGCTCTAGAAGGCAGAAGTGGGGACAAAGAATGTCATTGAAGAGCTGGTTTTCACTCAGGGATTAAAGAAACAACCCAATACTGTCACTCAAAGCTGTCCAGTGAAGTAATGGGCTGCCCTTGCGTTGGTGAAGACTTGATGCCTGGGTGAGTCCCAACTGGGGCTGGTTGTCCTAGAGGAGATGACCATGCATGGGAGGAGGGGTTAGTAAACTCCTTCTGTAAAGGGTCAGATGGTTAATATTTTAGGCTTAAAATATTTGGGCCATACGGTCTCCATGGCAACTACTCAGTTCTGCCAATGTAGCATGAAAGCCATCATAGATAGTACCTGTGGCTGGGTTCCCCAAAAACTTTAGTTCCAAAAACAGATAATGGGCTTCTTTTAGTCCATGGCTGTAGTTTGCTTATTCCTGGACTAGAGGGTCACCAGAGTCCCTTGCACCTCCAAAATTCTGTTAATCCCTAAATTTAAAAATTCACCTTTATTATGTGTGTATCTAAGTATAGACATTCAAGATCCGAGCACAGAAATTATACATTTCATTTTTGGGTTATTAACAAACTCCATTTACCAAGGAGAGCTCTTAGTTTCAACTTGACTATGCAGTATTTTTTAAATGTTAACAATTCCTTATGGGATGCATGATCATGCTATAAAACTTGGAAGATACCTCAGAAGTCTCCTTCATTCTAAGAAGATAAAACAAATCGCTTGCTATGTCACCAAGGAGAGACAACCATGGTTAAGATTTATTGAATAGTAAATACCAAAATCTATACTGTGTGCCCTTCCAGACTTCTTCATTTAGGGCAGTGGTTCTTGACAGGGAACAGTTTTGATCACTCCCATGTCCTAGTACACTGACAATGTCTGGAGACATTTTGAGTAGATATAACTGGGGGTAGCTATTGGCTAGAAGCCAGAGATGCTGCTGAATATTCTACAGTGCACAGCTAGCCCCCACAACAATGATGTGGTCCAAAACGTCAATAGTACTGAGGTTGAGAAAGCCTTATTTAGATCTATTAGACATGCTGGGTTTTTTAAAAATTTTTTTTGACACTTAATTTATTTTTGAGAGACAGAGAGAGACAGAGCATGGGTGGGGGAGGGGCTCAGAAAGAATGAGACACAGAATCTGGAGCAGGCTCCAGGCTCTCACCTGTCAGCACAGAGCCCGACGCGGGGCTCAAACTCACCAACCATGAGGCCATGACCTGAGCCGAAGTCGACACTTAACTGACCGAGCCACCTAGGTGCTCCTAGACATGCTGTTTTTTAAAAAAGTTTCCATTTGGTTGACATATAATATCACATTAGTTTTAGCTGTACAACACAGTGATTCAACTTCTCTGTACATTATGCTATGCTCACAAGTATAGCTACCATCTGTCACCATACAACACTATTACAATGCCATTGACTATATTCCCTATGCTGTGTCTTTTATTCCTGTGACTTATGCATTCCATAACTGGAAGCCTGTATCTCCCACTCCCCTTCACCAACTTTGCGCATCCCCCACCCCCCGTTCCTTCTGGCAACCATCAATGTGTTCTCTGTATTTATGGGTCCAATTTTGCTTTCTGTTTGTTTATTCATTTGTTTTATAACTGTACTTTTATTAAAAAACAAAAATGGAAACACAGGTATATACTATTTTGTAATGTTTCCCCTGGCAGAGCAACAAACATCATCTATCTATCCATGTATAAACTGTGATCCCTTCCTTCATATGGATGCATTATGATTTTATTTTATTTTATTTAAAAAAAATTTTTTTTAAATTTATTTATTTTTGAGAGACAGAGAGAGACAGATCATGAGCAGGGGAGGGGCAGAGAAAGAGGGACACACAGAATCGGAAGCAGGCTTCAGGCTCTGAGCTGTCATCACAGAGCCCAACACGGGGCTTGAACCCACGAACTGTGAGATCATGACCTGAGCCAAAGTTGGACGCTCAACTGACTGAGCCACCTAGGTGCCCCTAAATTTTTTTATTATTTATTTTTGAGAGAGAGAGAGAGAGAGAGACAGCATGAGCAGGGGAGAGTCAGAGAGAGAAGGAGACACAGAATGTGAAGACAGGCTTCAGGCCCTGAGCTAGCTGTCAGTACAGAGCCCAACATGGAGTTTGAACGCACTAACCGTGAGATGGTGACCTGAGCTGAAGTCAGGCACTTAACCGACTAAGCCACCCAGGCGCCCCTATGATTTTAAAAACCTATTCCTTATTTTCAGATATTAGGTTATTCCCAGTTTTTTGTTTTTGCTTTTGTGATTATAAACAATGGTCGAAGAGAATTCTTGTACATCAGCATTTATGCATTTGATAATTTTTATACCCCGATGAGACATCGTGCCCAGGATAGGGTGGGTACTTGATAACTGTACCCCAAGCCTGAGCTTTCGTGTCTCTTCCACTCTGGTGCTCCTACAGTATTTGTGGCCAATTTCCTGCATGCTCCCTTGGCCAAGGAGCCTTATTTTACCTCAAGTCCTGGAATGTGGACCAGATAGAATATATGTATGCCAGGGGTAAGGCTGAACTAAAGAGAAGGCACAAACATTGGAACAGAAGCATATGGTAGCCAGTGTACTGCACTGAGTGACTCAGATTCCATTTAAAATCTCCATGCTCTGGCACAACCCACCAGCCTGATTCTGTGGGCATGGAGCAGGCCAGAGGAGACCTGGGTTGATATGTGGGATGCAGGAAGAAACCATGGCTAGGTTTTCTAAATTATGAACATTTATGCTATGTATCCTATATGCTTATTAGAACAAGGAGGGAGCAATTTGATACAGTTTTAGAGCCAAATGTTGATGTTTGTCCTGGTACTAGGAACATCGTCAGTGCCCAGTAAATGTTGAGGGAAGGACTGAGTCTGAGGATCTTGCCTTTCTATAATTTTCTTCTGAAATCATGACCTGAGCAAACCCTTTGAGCCTTCACTATCTCCTGGATTGATCCTCTAATTTTCTTCTCTCTTCTATTTTTAAGTGTTTTTTTTTCCTTTTTACTCTGTGGAAGAGTCTTTTAGAACCTGTATTATGACACATTGAGTTTTAATTGATTTTCATCATATCTTTAATTTCCAAGAGTTATTTCTTATTTCCCTATCTCACTGAAGGTAAATATAATAGTTTTGTTTTTTGTAGAATATATATAGCTGGGTTTGTTTTTTAGTCATTATGATAGTCTTTGTCTTTGAATTGGTATACTTACCCCATTCACATTTAAAGTAATTACTGCTACGGGGCGCCTGGGTGGCTCTGTGGTTGAGCGTCTAACTTCAGCTCAGGTCATGATCTCACAGTTCGTGAGTTCGAGCTCCGCGTTGGGCTCTGTGCTGGTGGCTCAGAGCCTGGAGCCTGCTTCCAATTCTGTGTGTCCCTCTCTCTCTGCCCCTCCCCTGCTCATGATCTGTCTCTCTCTCTCAAAAATAAATAAGTGTTAAAAAATAATTACTGCTATTGTTGGATTAATATCTACTATACTTACAAGTGTTTTCTCTTCATTTTCCTTATTCTTGGTTTCTTTTTATTGTCTTCTAATTTTTCTACCTTCTCCAGTTTCAACTGGACATTTTATATGATTGCATTTTCTCTTGTCTTTGTATATCAACTATATTTCTTTCAAAATTTTTCTTAGTGGTTGCTCTAGATTTTGCAATATACATTTACAATTAATTCAAGTCCACTTTTTAAAACATTTTTAACATTTATTTATTTTTATTAAAAAATTTTTTTAATGTTTATTTATTTTTGGTAGACAGAAAGAACACAAGCAGGAGAGAAGAGAGAGAGGGAGACACAGAATCTGAAGTAAGCTACAGGCTCTGAGCTGTCAGCACAGAGCCTGATGCGGGGCTCAAACCCACAGATTGCGAGCTCATGACCTGAGCCGAAGTCGGATGCTTAACCGACTGAGCCACTGAGATGCCCCAACATTTATTTATTTTTGAGAGACAGAGAGAGACAGAACATGAGTAGGGAAGGGGTAGAGAGAGGGAGACCCAGAATTCAAAGCAGGCTCCAGGCTCAGAGCTGTCAGCATAGAGCCCAGTGTGGGGCTCAAACCCACGAACCATGAGATCATGACCTGAGCCAAGTCAGACACTTAACTGGTTGAGCCACCTGGTGCCCCTCAAGTTCACTTTTAAATAACTCTATACTAGATCACAGGTAGTGCAGTTACCTTATAACAAAGAATTTCCAATTCTTTCCTCCCATTCTTTATAACATCACTGTCATTCATTTTACTTGCCCATAAGCTATAATTATCAAGTACATGATTACTATTATTATTTTATAAAAATTGTTAGATCAATTAAAAGCAAGAAAAAAGACTTTAGGGGCACCCAAGTGGGCCAGTCGGTTGAGCATCTGACTCTTGATTTTGGCTCAGGTCATGGTCCTGGGGTCATGGGATTGGACCCCATGTTGGGCTCCACAAGGAGCTTGCTTGGAATTCTCTCTCTCTCCCTCTGCCCCTCTTCCCCACCCCTCTCTAAAATAAAAGAAAAAGAAAAAAAAAGGAAAAAAGATTTTATTTTATTTCTATTTATTCCTTCTTTAATGTGTGTGTGTGTGTGTGTGTGTGTGTGTGTGTGTGTGTGTGTTTGATTTTATGTATATCCAGGTTTCTGACCTGGGTCGTTTTCCTTCTCTCTGAAGAATGTCTTTTAACATTTCTTGCAAGGTAGATCTAGGTGACAAATTCTTTCAATTATTGTTTATCTCAGAAAGTCTATTTCTCCTTCACTTTTGAAGGATAATGTTGCTGGACCCAGAATTCTAGGTTGGTATTTTTAGTTTTGTTCATCCATTTAGCCCCTTAGGTATTTCACTCTACTTTCTTCTCATTTGCATGGTTTCTGAGGGGAAGTCCAGTGTATTTCTTACTGTTGTTTCTCTGTAGGTAGGTGGGATACCCTCTGCTTTCTTTCTTTCAATATTTCCCCTTTGTCTTTGCTTTTCTGCAGTTTGAATATGATAAGCATAAATGTGAATTTTGGGTATTTATGCTACTTGGTGTTCTTTGAGCATCCTGGATCTGTGGTTTGGTGTTACTATTTTTGGAAAATTTTTCAGGCATTACTCCTTAAAACATTTTTGTTTCTCTCTTTTTCTTTCTGATATTTCTATTGTGCATATATTAGACTTTATGTAATTGTCCCACAGCTCTTGGATATTCTATTCTCTTTCTTTTTTCTATGTGCATTTAAGTTTTGGAAGTATCTCTTGACAGACATATATTCAAGATCATTAATTTTCTTCCTAGCCGTGTCTAGTTTACTGATAAGCTCATCAAAGACATTCTTTATTCCTGTTACAGTGATTTTAATTTGGGGCATTTTCTTTTCATTCTTTATTAGAGTTACATTATCATCTGTTCTTGCATGTTGTCCACTTTTTTTTTCCATTAGGGCCCTTAATATATTAATTATAGTTATTTTAATTTTTTATTATTTTAAGTAAATTCTATACCACACATGGGACTTGAACTCATCACCCCAAGATCAAGAGTCACATGCTCTACTGACTGAGCCAACCAGCACCTTATTATATTTACTTTAAATTCCCTGTCTGAGAATTCCAAAATCTGAGTTTGGTTCTAATGCTTATTTTGTCTCTTTAGACTGTGTTTTTTGCTTTTAGCATGGCTTGTAATTTTGTGTTAAAAGCCATGTATTATGTATTAGGTAAAGGGAATGGAGGTAGATAAGTCTAATTCTTTTTTTTTAAATATTTATTTATTCTGAGAGAGAGAGAAAGCAGGTGTGTGCATGGGGGAGGGGGAGGGACACATACACAGAGAATTACCAGCAGGCTGCCAGATGTCAGAACAGAGCCCAATGCAGTGGTGGGGAGCTCCATCTCACAATCCTTAAGAATTGTAAAATTGTAAGATCATGACCTGAGTCAATGATGCTCAACTGACTGAGCCACCCAGGCACCCCAAGGCTAATCCTTTAGGAATTAGATCATATTTACCATAGCTGTGGTGTCAGAGGCAAACATTTTCTCTAGTGTCTTTGTTTTTGTCTCTTGTCTTTGGGTTCTCCTGGTGGTTTCTTAAATGGAATCTGAGGCTTTCAGTTCTGTTAGCTGTAATCCTCTTTCATTATATAGGAACCCTATTGATGTGGTGACAAGGTGTGTGTGTGGCGGGTAAGAGTTTTTTTTCATTTAAAATTTTAATTTCCTTACAAATTCTCTTTTTCCTCTCAGTCTCTCCCTGTCATTCCGATCTTTTCTGTTAGAGACTTCCTTCAGATGTCTGATATCCCTTTATTGGCTGTTCATATTTAAGAAAAGGGCACTAAAATGCCATTTATAAGCTTGATATATGGGTAGGGAGGGAGTGGTAAGAGGGTGCTTCTGGACTGTAGACTTTACCATGATTGGCTGAATTGTTTGGGGGCAGGATCTCTGATATCAATTTCTTTTCTTTTTTCTTTTCTTTTCTTTTCTTTTCTTTTCTTTTCTTTTCTTTTCTCTTTTCTTCTTCCCTTCCCTTCCGTTCCCTTCCCTTCCCTTCCCTTCCCTTCTCTTTTCTTCTTTGGCTGGTTCAGATTGCTCAGAGGAGAATCTTACAGTGTCTTGTCTAGAAGTTAAATGCTCATCTGCCAAAATGCTGGTAGTTAAAGAGGAAGAAGGCTGGGTATCCCCTCTCTCTCTAGAAATGTTCTGACTTACCCCCCTCCCCAAGACTAAATCTTTCAGACTTTTTGGGGTAAAGGAATTGTATTATATATGGAGCATAGCGGGGAATCTTGAGATGTGATTCTTAACCAGATTTTCAACCAATTAGCTTATTTTCTTCCTTTCCTGTACCGGAGGAACATATTGCTGCCAATTACTAAGCCTTTAGGGGATCCTATTTGGGTCTCCTGAGTTGGTTACTACTCATCTCTTTGCTCTCCAGGTTTCAAAATATTTTTTCTGTTCTATTTTCTCTCATTTTCTTTATCTTTGTGTCCTTGTGCCTTAAGGTAGAAATTTGGGAGAGAGAGGGAATAAGTGTGTAAGTTTTGTCTATCACCTTAAGCTAGAAGAATACCTTCCTTCTCTATTTCCTTTCATCTCATGGTTGTGGCAATCATTGGGACTTTTGAACAGGCATGCTTAGATCTTCCTTTGCAGTGTGCCTCTTATTTTCACCAGCTTGGGAGCAGTGGGGCTTTCAGTCACAATCTGAATGGGAGGACTTTGGCAGGTTCTTCGATTGTAAATTGGTACAGCCATTATGGAAAACAGTATGGAGGATATGAAGAAAATTAAAAGATAGATGCACCCCCTCCCATGTTCACTGCAGCATTATTTACAACAGTCAAGGTACGGAAACAACCTAAGAGTCCATTGATGGATGAATGAATAAAGGAATTGTGGTATAAACATACAATGGAATAGTATTCAGCCACAAAAAAGAATGAAATCTTATCATTTGTGACAACATGAATGGACCTCAATGGCATTATACTAAGTGAAATAAGTAAGACAGAGAAAGACAAATACTATATGTTCTCTCTTATACCCTAAAAATAAAACAAAACAAGGGCATAGATAAGAAAACAGATTGGTGGTTGCCAGAGGCAGGAGATAGGGGGTGAGAGACTGGGTGAAGAGGGTTAAAAGGTAAAAAGAAAAAAAGATAATGGTGTGTCTGAGCAGCAATAATAAATACTGGAAATAATTCAGCTCCTAATGTTGAAAAAGTGGTTATGTAAATTTGGTCATATTCATTGAATATAATATACAATAAATAAAATTATTTTCCTTCCTCCATCCTGCCAGTGTTCTTAATTCTTTTGGCTCCATCACTAGTATTCAGTGTCTTTATTTTATCTTGGTATGGGACCCAAGAAAAGGAAATCCAACTTAGGAAAGAAGTTAAGTTGAGCTGTGGGGGTAGCATATCCTGTATAGCTGCCTGAGAAAAAGAATACATTTTTTTTAAACCTCACATGTCTGAAAATGTCTTTATTCTATTCTTATACTTGTTTGAAATTTTAGCTATGCTTAGTTTTAGGTTGAGGAAGATATTTTTTTCCAAAACAGTTGTCATTGTTTTATTGCCTTTAGGTTCTTGGGTTATAACTGAAATCTATGATGCTCCCCGATTCCAGTTCTTTTTATGTGAACTGTGAGCTTACCCTCCTCCCTGAAGTTTTTATTTAGTATATGTTCTTTAGCCCTAGTGTTCTGAAATTTTATGATGATATACCTTGATATATGTCCTATTTCTCATTATGCTGGGCACTTTGAGACCCTTTTAATCTATCTAGGAATTTGTATCTGGTTCTGGGAAGTGTTACTCTATTATTCCTCTGGATAATGTTTTCCTTTCCATTTTTCTCTTTCCTCTATCTAGAAGTCTGCTCAGTCAGATGTTGGATATTCTAGATTGTTCTCTTATTTTTAAAGGTCTTTTCTATGCTTTTCCATTTCTTCCTCTTTTTTACTTTATATTAGATTTTTCCAATCTTCTTTGTGTTGATTCTTTTTACCTTTTCTAATATATATATATATATATTTAATATCTATTTTTGACTCTTACCATGTTGAAAGATTTTCTTAAATACATGGCAACCATTGTCTGTCCACTCATATTTAAGACCACTAAAAGCTAATAGCAAGCCCTTTCTATGTGATTGGGCTTTTAACCTATTGGGCTTTACTGTAGGGTAATTGGGCAGGTTTTTGGCTGGTCCCTTTGGGGAATCCCATGTTGGTATCTAGTGATATTTTCTCTGGAGCTCTTCAGTTTCTCAAGAATCTTCCAGCTTCCTGCTGGGCAGTAGTGGGTGGGAGATATCTGTCTGGTGCCCAGCATTATGGGGGTAGGAAGCAGGCTAAGACCCCTGTCCCCAGCTCCATCTTCATCTGTACCTTCCACTGACCTTGACTCCTCAGGTTTTGGGATTCTGCAGGATGAATCAACTCACTCCTCTTGTAGAGGAGTGATTACAGTATTCTCTGCTTTGGTAGCACAGGCAGACTGTACTCTTTGCTCTCTCTTGCTTTTAGATATATGTTGGAATCTTTTACCGTGTCTCCTCCATATTCTTTTTGTCCATTTTTATGCTTATGGGTGGGGTATTGCATCGGAGAGGTAAGATGATGCAATCTGAATGTAATTTATTGTATTTAACCAGCATCCCCTGGACCTGTACTTTTAGCCCAAGCAATTCTCTACACTTGTAAGTGGCAACTGAGTTTCAGCCGACCTATGCGGGAACTTTTCGTTGAATGGGTATGGTTTATGTGGGTTGTCACATGCTCCTCAGAATGCTTCAATTCTGACTTCTCCATGTGAAGCAATCCTACCGCAGCCAAGGGAGGACTGAAAGGTCTCTGTGGATGCATGTGTAGAGTGAAAAAATGTCCATAATGAACCATCTTTTCCATGGCCTGCCTTTGGCAGCAGGTGAGTAGCACGTGCCTCCAGCAGCAATCTCCAGGAGACCACACCAGAAACATAATGGCTAAACAACAGTCACCTCAAAAGTCACTCTTTGCCCCTCTGTCTCCCTGTTGGTAGTGTGCCATGCTGTGGGAGCAGATGTCACTGTAGACCTCTCAGGAATGAGTACAGTTTTTCTTGAACTCTTGCCTCCTGCCAGATAGGAAAGGAAGAAGGGAAGGGAGTTGACATTGACTGAGGTAGGCAGCATACCACATTCTTTAGATAGGCTTGCTAACCTCATTCTTGTAACAACCCTTTGAGAATAATATTATTACCCTCATTTTGTAGAGGAGGAAGATGAGATTCAGGGAGATTAAATAGCTTGCCCAAGAGCATGGTGGCTAAGTGGCAGAATGGGTATCCAAACCCAAGTTTGTCAGGCTCAAAAACTAGTAGAACTTCAGTAGACTACTGTGGATAAGGATGACAAAGGGGGCCTCTGTTCCCAGGAAACCTCAAAGGAATCATGCTCCGTGTTAGGTACACACCCAGACTGTGCTCAGTAAATGTGGCCTGAGTGAACAAATGCAGTGGAAGCGTTCTCCTTTTCTAATTATTAAAGAGTTTTAAGAATACCTGGTATTATAGATCATTTTGTAGAAGAATCCAGAAATTTAGATACTCAACCAACTTTCAATTGTCTTTGACCAAGAAATATATCTTGGGTATCTGGGAATACCCAAACCAAATTTTTATCATTACTTTCAAGTAATTCCCTCTGTGGGGAATCCATTGTAAGAATAACTTTGTTGGTTGATATCACATCCATATGCTTGAGAAGCTGGTTGACCTCCTTTTTGTGACAGTTTTTAAAAAGACATTTTAAAAAGTAACAAGGAGAAACCAACTTAATTTATATTCAGGGCTAAGAGAATTTGGATCCGGATCCTTTTAATTTCCAGCACTATGGTTTTATGTTTAGCCAGGGATCCCAGTGTGGGAAGTGACATCAAGTGTGACATCAAGACGTTCAGTTGATCCTATATTTTGTGCCATGTAGACATTACATTACTTAGAGCAAGATGATGTTGAATCATATCAACAAGTTCTTAAGGGTTTGAATCAGTTTGTCTAATTTTTTCTTTTTCTCCAAAATACATTTGTTCAAGTATTGGGGAGAATAAAGGAACACCTGAGGTCTGGCCTCAGGTAGGGTTGTAGGCTGGGACTAAGTTGTTCAGCAAAGAGAAGGTCAGGATCAGGATAATGTGTGTGTGTGTGTGTGTGTGTGTGTGTGTTTGCGCACACGCGTGTACCTGTTTTGCATGTATGCATGTATGCATGTATGCATGTATGATCATGTTGAGCCTTAGATACTCTGGTGTTTTGGGCTCACCTTTCTTGTTCTGGCAAGTAGGTGGGTCATGGATGGATCAGTCTAGAGGTCAATGTCTGACTCTGTAAGGCATTATGCACTGTCTTAGCCAGGACTGAAGTATTTGCATGGCTTTCTGAAAAATTCAAATAAAACATCATCTTTACTTTTTCCTTTAGTAGATATTGGCATTTGAGCATGAGTGTGTAATTTAGGGGATAGTAGATTAATATTCCCCCAGGCAGGAATTTAATTTATGGCATTGGATGACAAATGGGAGCAGCCAGAACTATGTATTTTCCTATCAAAGTACAGCAGAATTTATACCACTAATTTCAAGAAGTTCTTCTTTAGGCATGCCATATAAAAACAGCCTAAAGTTTGATGGGACATACGGAAATATTGCTTTCCTCCCTTCTTCCCCCCTCCCCCTCTTCCTTCCTTTTGTTTTGTATCACTTTTCTACATTTTTCTTCCAGATGACAACATTAACACAGTGGAGGTGAAACACACATGAACAGCACACGGTGATTTAGGGGAAATTTTTAGAAGCAAAATCAGATGTAGTCCAGGGTTCTTTATAAGGCCACAGATGACATTTCCTCCCTTCAGGTACTTTCTTCTACTGAAACCAAATAATCTGTGTATAACTTTTTTTTTTAAAGACTTAAACCTATTTTTGGTCTGGCGTATATAATATATTTTACTTCACTTTTTTTGTATTTATATAAAAATATTTGAAAATCTATTTTCCTTCTGTGTATTTTCAAGAGCAATTATTGCTGCTATAGCAATATATAGCAGAATAATTCAATGTCTTTCTTTGTTTCTTTGTTTCTTTCTTTTTTTCTTTCTCCTCTCCTCTCTCTCTCTCTCTTTAATTCTATGTAGTAAAACATATGTAAGATTTATTATTTTAACTCTTTCAGAGTGTCAAATTCAGTGGCATTAACTACATTCACATTGTTGTTCAACTATCACTTCTACCCTCTACATATAGATTTTCATCTGGATCTGATATTTTATCATCTTTTTAAAAAGACATTTTATTTTATTTTATTTATTTTATTTTATTTTATTTTATTTTTTAGAGAGAGAGTGTGTGAGCTGGGGAGAGGGGCAGAGGGAGAGAGAGAAAGAATTCTAAGCAGGCTCCATGCTCAGCATGACATGAGGCTTGATCCGATGACTCTGGGATCATGACCTGAGCTGAAATCAATTGTTGGGTGCTCAACCAACTGAGCCAGACAAGCATCCCTGATTTTTCATCATTTTAAACTGAAACTGTCCCTCTCTTCCAGCCCCTGGCATTACACTGTCTCTATGAATCCCCAATATTTTTTAATAAAAAATTTCGAATATATAGTTAAGGTGATAGAATTCTACAGAGAACATCATGTATGAACCACTATGACTCTGTAACTAACAATTGCTATATTTGCATTTCCACAGATCTATCCATCTATTTTTCTATCGTCTACCAATCCACGTTATTCTTCCCCCATGTTTTTTGATGTACAAAGGAAGTTGCAGACATTCGTATCTTTCCCCCTAAATACTGCAGCATGCATGTCTTACCAAGAGTTCAATATTCATTTATGGCCATATGTAGATGTTTTAAATTTCAACACCAGGAACCAACTTCTTCAGACAGTTTAGTGATTTAGAAAAAGAACTGTGGGCCCATGCAATAGGGGAGATAAAATGGGAGTGATCCTATAAGAAATTACTCAAAGGTTTATAGCAGGTGTAAGGTATATAGATCTAGACTTGTCCTAGAAAATCCTGATGGATGCTTAAACAGAGCAAAACAGCAAAACAAAAACCCAATTTAACTAAATCTTTCCAACTTAATGAAATAAAAGGAGTAAGAGTTTTGGAATCAGAGAAATCTGGATCATCCTTCCAGATGTCCTAAGTGTCCATCTTTCTACCCATCCTTCTTCTTTGATGAATAAAGGATTTGGTGTGGCTTACCAGGGTGTAAGAAAAAACAGACATTAAATAAAATCCATAAACAGGGATTATGTTAAGATCATTTGAATTTGAGTTTCCTGGCATCTTTAACAAAGGGGCAAATACAATCATTTATATGATTCTCATTGTGCATAAAAAGAAAGGCTCTCCAAGGACAAGTCACTTAACTTGTGTGAACTCCAGTTCTCTCATTATGAAATGGGAAAGTAAATGCTTATCCATCTCAGGATTGTGGGTCATTGTTTTTAAAGGGCTTGGCACACTGCCTGGCACAACGGTGCTCAGCAGTTGTTAGTCCTTCTCCCCTTTCATGCCATGTTACTTTGTGACTTATGTTCCTATTAAACATGGAGTGTGAAGAGTCCAGCAGAATGGAGGTCTTAGTTGGTTTTAGTGCCTGTGGCAACTATTTTTCTATTCACCCACACATTTCCCAGTGTAAGTCTCAGTGTATTCTGTAATTGTTCATTGTTTCAATGTGGGCAGAAATTTGCTGGGGTGATTCATTTTTTTTTCTTTTAATATGCACCGACAGGGTAGAGCTATATGATTAAAAAACAAACAAACAAAACATTGCTATCAGCCTGGGATGCTTCGTTTGATGGCTAAGAGCATTTTCTCTTTCATTTACATGACCCCAAATGTTGGTATTGAAGTTGGAAGCACGATTGGCTCATCTTTGGGAGTTAGTGGGCAGCAGACAAGATTGTTGAATAGTTCATTGTAGCTAGATTATTAAATAATTCCTTCAGTTATTTAGGTATCTTGGCACTAGTGTTTGATTGTCATTTGGCATTTCATTTTGCTTCTTGGCACATTGGTCTTCTGACAGCCCCAAATCCCAGATTTACTCAACTTAGTTAATTCAGTAGCTGTATTTAGATGTTGTGATGGTTAATTTTATGTTTCAACTTGATTGGATTGTGAGGTGGCCAGACATTTGGCCCAGTATTATTTGGAGTTTGTCTATGAAGATGTTTCTGGATGAGATTAGCATTTGTATCAGTAGACTGAGTAGAGTTGATTTTCCTCCATAATGTGGTGGTCTTCATCCGGTCAGTTCAAGACCTGAATAGAGCAAAAAGGGTGAGTAAGAGGGAACTTCTCATGCTTCCTGTGCCTGGGAGCTGGGACATGGTCTTTTCTGGCCTTTGGACTTAGATTGAAATGCCTGTTTTTGGTTCTCAAGCCTGCTGGCTTTCAGACTTTTTCACCTGGGTATCCAACTTACCAACTACATATCTAGAGACTTCTCAGAGTCCATAGTCTTGTGAGCCAACACCTTATAATACACACAGGGGCGCCTGAGTGGCTCAGTTGGTTAAGCATCCAACTCTTGATTTCAGCTGAAGTCATGATCTCGTGGTTCATGAGATCAAGCCCCATGTTGGCTCTGTGCTGACAGAGCGGACAGAGCCTGCTTGGGATTCTCTCTCTCCCTCTCTCTCTTCTTCCCCAGCACTGTCTCTCTGTCTCTCAAAATAAATAAGTAAACATTAAAAAAATAAATACACACATACATAGTATATATATGTAAAATCGTATCTGTACATATATACATATACAGTTGATCCTTGAACCATGAATGTGAGGTTTGGGGCACTGACCCCTTGCATCACTGAAAATATACATACAACTTTAGGCTTTTCACAAACTTAGCTACCAATAGCTAATTGACTGGGAGACTTATTAGTAACATAATCAATTAACACACATTTTGTATGTTGTAAGTATTATACGTTGTATTGTTACAATAAAGCAAACTAGAGAAAATGTTAAGAAAATCATAAGGAAGAGAAAAATACATTTACAGTACTGTACTATATCAAAAAGATCGTGCATAAGTGGACCCATGCAGTTCAAACCTGTGTTGTTCAGGGTCAATTGTATATGCATAGATATATGATCATTTATATATCCTATTGGTTCTGTTTCCCTGGAGAGTCTTTATTAATATAGATTTGACCTGTGTCAGGCCATAAAGCAGAGCTTGGAATAGAACCATCACTTTTATAAAGAAAGAACATAGGCTATTTGCATAAGACATATTGGGATGTTTTCCATATCATGGAAAAATAATAATTTTAAGGCATGAATTAATTGCTTTTTGTTATGTGATGGTATTCATTGTCTTATGCAGTTCTCACCACAGCCCTACAAGGCATTTTAGCACCAGTGAACAGGAGCAAAGCCAAGATTTGCATGCAGGTGTATCTAATTCCCAAGTCTGTGCTCTTTCTACCATGAAGAGAATCCGAAGATGTCAAGGGGAATAAATAGTTTATTCTCTTGGCAGGATTTGATGCTCTGTATGACTTTATAGCTTAAGATTAAAAATTTTTGTTTTGGAGATATTTTAACATTTTCTGTTTAACATTCTGTTGTCTGACTTCACCCTGTATTTCCCTCTGATAAGGGCTTGAAAAAAATCTTCCAAAACAATTAATGCTTTTTTCCTTCACTTTGATTGAAATGCCTCACCTGCTCAGTGATTGAATGAATTCATGAGGCTAGAACTGGATTCTCAGTTATACTGGGAGAGCATCAGTGCCTAAAGGTGATCCACCAAAGAAGAAGGTGAGTGGGGGCTTCCATGGTCCATTAAGTCTGGGGATCTCTGCATACTATACCCCACTTTGGAGGTTCATAATACACCTTAGCATGTTAAAGTTCTCAGATGTCCTCCAGTAAAGTTACCCTCTTCATATTTGGTAACCTAGCATTTCTATAACTTATTTGACCAAAGACTATTTTATGATGCCAGTTTAGAATTCCATGCAACATAATATTATAGGAAATATTGGCCTAAGCATGGGATAGATGTTTGCATTGGGATAGATGTTTGCATTTGGTACCTGTTGAGGCTGGAGAGGGGCCAGGTGTGAAGGACCTTGTGTCATGCTATTCTGTAGGCACTTTACTTATAGCCTAGTTTGTTTAGGTCTCATTTGGTGTGAAGGCTTAGAGGATATACACATTCGCATAAGGATAGTCAACATGTGATGCACTCTGTTCTAAAGAAGAAAGAGCACCTTCCCCAGGAGCTGCAACCAAATTGCAATCTCAGTTATGGACATCCATGCTAGAAGCAGCACATTGGGTACATTACAAGGGTGGCATAAAGCCACACACTGAAGCCCAAGGTGGGCTGTAGAACTATGATAATAAGTGCTTGTGTCTTGTTTGGTATTCCCCCACCCAGTGTGATTCTGGCCAAGCCACATAACCTCTGCAGCTGCACACTGTGACACAGCAGCAAAGGGCACACCTGTCCTGCTGGGAGTGACAACACAGCTCTGATGCCACTGTCTGAAAGGAAGAAACTGTCAGTGGAGGTGGGACTTGATGTGCGCCCACAGAGGATGCCAGATCTTCGTGTCCTGGGAACATAGTTTTTGACTGTTTTCTGACTTCAGCCTCATCAGAAATGCCACCACTGTTGGCTTTCTTTCCCAGAGAGATTTTCAGTCTTCAGGCAATCTGAGCACGCAGAAGTCTTTTTGAGCAGCAGGACTATTTTTCTTAATGAAATAACAAGTTGATTTCAGCAGGCATTTATTAAACATTTCTTATATGTTCTGGAGGACAAATTAGCCCCGTCCTTGCCTTCAAAGAGTTTATTTAGTTTAGAGGGGGCAGAGTGTCTTTTAAAAAAATAAGGACGATAAATTAGTAGAAAGATATGTAGATCTTAGCTGGAGATGGTGGATGGCCGGAAGTGAGGAGTGTCCCCAGTAGTGGAGGTAGAAGGTATAACTTGAGGCCAGAGTTGGGAAAGAGCCATTTTACGGAAATCCCGAGTATTATGGCTGGAGTGTAGACAAGGTTGCAGGGCTAGTGAGGAGAGGTGGGATCAGGGCCAGATGGCCTCTATGCTGTGCTACATACATATCTAGGACTTCATCGTGTGGTTGATTGGGAGCCACCGAAATAATTAGAATGGGGAATCCCCACCATCATACTGCACTGTAGACAGAACCCTTGGACTCCTCTATGGGGAGATACAAACAGAAGAATGAATAATAAATAGGGCTTGGTGCCCAGATTTAGTTGTTTGGATGACGGTCTTACCCACTTGGAGGTGGTCTCCTTATCTGTTTAATGATAACTACTTTCCCTCTTTGACAGCAGCTTTTTAAGTTGCACTGAAATAAAGCATGTGAACTTGTTTAGCACTAGGGATAGAAATTATTTGACTTGAAGCCGTAAAAATCCACACACCCTCCATTGTAGTCAAGCAAAGTGTCATGCACTTCCCCCGCCTTTTTTGTTTGGCCCTTCTTACAACAGCCCAGTTGCCTTCGCCCATCATTCAAGAATTGGAAGTGTAGGACCAAAGAAGGATAAGGCATTGAGTTCTTGGTGTGAGGATTTGAGTGGTGGTGTGCTGGAGGTGGCTGTGAGCATTTCTTCCCTGTGCTGTGTTCAGTGACATCATGTTGGTAGCTTCAAATTGGCACGGTGGGAGTATTTACACCACAGAAATCAGCCATGGTGGGAGTATTTACACTGCAGAAATCAGCAAATCCTACAAAGAAGGGCTCACCCTGTACCAGATTAAACATTTACGGGCATACCATTGCCATGGGGGAGACTTGCATATGCAAGAACAGAGATAAGCAGGGAGAAGAGACTCCTGCTAGAGAAGGAGGAGTCCCTCTCCATCTGTTTCTGGGTCAGAGTGACACACTCAGCCTTCTTTGCCTTTCAGGCATTAGCCCTGAGGTTAAGAGGTGAGCCAGAGATTGTGCCTTGCTGTGCTTCCAGCCTGTGGAGAAAGGTGTAAGGAAGGGCTCTACTGCCTCTTGGGTCCACCCTGCTAGCAGTGTCCAAAACACATAAGCTCATGTCGAGGGGTTCTGGCACCTCTGGGCTGGCTGCTCAAAGCTCACAGGGCCAAGTGCAACAGTTCAACTATTCTGGCTTATTTTAATGCCTCAGTTTCTTTGATCAAGTGACTGGATGATAAAAAAGAGGATAGTGTCATCTGTCAGGGTTTAGTCCCAGGACACCATGCCAACGAGACTCCTTGAAAAAGGAATCCTTTGCCAATTGATAAGTTACTGGAAAATGACAGCACTAAGCCTGGCACAAAATTGGCATAAATGTCTGTGAAATGAGTGAGGGAGCAGTACTAGCAAATGGGGTAACCCAGGCTCTGGAGAAATAACACCACCTTTCTAAGCAGCTGAATCTTATCTCAGGTAGCTGAGTTCATTGATGTCCCCTTAGCAAGACATTGGGCCAGAGTCCTTGGGTAAATTGGTTAGGAGGTGTAAATCATAATGACCCAAGCAAGAGATGCGGTCAACATTTTTTAGCAAACAGATGCAAAAGGCAACTGGATTTGGAAACACAACTTGGCAAGCTTGCTTTGGGAGTCAGCTGGAGGGACCAATTCTAGTGTGGAGTTGAATGTGTGGGGAATTGGGGATTAATGTTGTGCAGCAAATTCTCACAAAGGACTCCCTCTTGTGATTGCAGAAAATTGACTATTAAGAAAAGAAAAGAAACCTGCTCTTCTTAAAGGTGAACCCCCTTCGGAGCACATATTTACCTTAAATAAGAGTGTGCACTTTTAATTTTCTCAATGATGTTTTTAAAGAATTTTCTAGATGCTCATGACATGATTGTGTTTTTATGTGCATATGTTTATTTCAAGAGGCAGCTAGAGTGACTCTCTCGTCCTGGTTTGCCTGAGAGCTTTCCTGCATTTCAAACCGAAAGTCCTGCATCCCGAGAGCCCTCTCAGTCCCAGGCACACGGAGGACAGGCAGCCTAGAGGCAGCTATGGTGAAAGCTGTTATTTGTTGTCAGACATCTGTACTGATTTGCTGGATCCCTTTGGGCCAGCTGCTTAACCTCTCTAACCTTTCCTTCTCTGAACAATGGAGAAAATAATGTTGGCTTCCCAGGATGTTGTGTGGGATTCAGCAAGACAGTAGTGCCATGCACATAGTAGATGTGTAATATCTATCTACATTTTTCCTTACAAAAAATATAGTTTTCCTATCATCCTGGCTTTTCCACTGTAGCATGTTTTTAAAAGCAAACCCTCGATGGAAGTAAGTGGGAGACTTACCCTCTGCAGACCCTTCGGCACTTTGCTTTAACCTCCTGTAGACTGTCTTCTTGGCTGAGCAGTGTGATCCGGAAGCAAGCTCCACACTCACTTTTGATTGTGTCCAGAGCTGATGGCTCAACATTTGCCAGGCAGCCAAGGCTAGCCAGGAATGCCTGTGTTTTTCATGGGAGGAGAGGGGACAGCCCTGGCTTCTCACTCTTGGTGTCAGATTCGGGTCACGTGGAAGTCAGCATCTGCCTAGAGCTCCCCATTTCAGAAAGCTGTTTGGAAGCACTAGTGTTTAGTGGCCAGCAGGAACACATTCCAGAACCAACCTGGCATCTAGCAGAGCAGGAGAGAAGGCCATCCCACCTTCGATATGAAGGTAGAGAGTAAGACAAAGGAAACACTTCGCAAAGCTTGCTTTTGAAAACTCAGAAGTGAAAAACATGCAATTTTTAAGGAACTCCTTCCTTCCTCTTTTCTCAGAGGCTACACACAAGAATCTCTCTTTCATGGAAAACAATGAAACATATTTGAAGACTGTCACCCTATTCTTTCTCTAAGGTTGGTTTTGAGGCCTTGAGAATAAGAGCAGATTTTTTTTTTTTGCTTTTTTTTTTTTTAACTTTATAGTTTATTGTCAGGTTGGTTTCCATATAACACCCAGTGAAGAGCAGATTTTTAAGGCTTGCCTACATAGAAGGTAGGGATGAGCCTGAACAGATGTCAGTTTTGTTTCTTGAGCCCCAAACCTTGGAGTCATCCTTAACACCTCTCTTCTCTCACACATCCAGAATATACTGCTCTCCATTTTCACTGCTGCCACCCTGGCCAAGCCACCACCATCTTTTGCCTGAAAAGCTGGATTTAGACTCACCTCTGGTCTCCCCACCCCTACATTTTCCCTGCCACCCTCCATCCTCATGTCAACAGCCAAAGTGGTCTTTGTAAGATGGAGGTCAGATCATGCCTCTGCTCCACTCCAAATCTTACAGTGAGTTCCCATTTCACTTTGAGTAAATGCCTAAGTCCTTGCAATGACTGACACATGGTTTCTCCACAGCACTCCCATCACCTCTCCAATCTCATCTCCTATGATTCTCCCCTTGGTCTCCTGACTTGTTCCTTGAGCTACCAGGCATACTTCTGACTAGGGCCTGGCCCTGACCGTTCCTCTCCCTGGCATACTCTGCTACTTAGTGTGTCCTCTCATTTCCTTCCAGGCTCTGCTCAAATGTCACCTTCCACAGAGGCCACCACTGAGTACCCTGATCCGTATGGCAACCTGCCTCAGTCCCTCCTCATACTCCCAGCCCACCTACTCTGCTTTTCCTCTTTCCCACAACTCTTACCACCAACAGAGCGTATCATTTGTATACTTTGTGTCCTTGCTTTAGTCTCTTATACCAAATGTTCATCAAGGCACAAGGGAAAGGGGACAGGCAGCTCTGAGTTCAAACCCTGCCTCTAATAGCATTTATTCCCTGTCTACTTTAAGTTCCTTAACCTCTCAGAGGCTCAGTTTCCTCAACCTCTCAGAGGCTGAGTTTCCTCATCTGCAAAAGAGTAATATTTAATTCACTCAGCAAGTAGTTAAGGAGGACCAGCAGTGTGAAAGGCGTTAGGGATGGAGAGGTGAATATGAAAGACATAGCCCTTGTTGTTGCATGATTGTAAAGAGGATTAAATGCACATACGTGCATCGTGTACCTGATTGAGAATTTGGCATGTATTTCGTGCTCATTAAATACAGTTCCCTTTTTGAAGAACTAGAATTATGTTTTTTATTAGTTATCTACTCCTTTTAGTTCATACCATTTTCTTTTAGCACTAAGAAGAGCAAACTATATTCACACACACACACACATCTTTGAACCACAGTAGGAATTTTGGGAAAAGAGGCTGGATGAGCTCCAGGAGAGACCAAGAGTCTCCTTGTATATGCAAATCATAGTGTACACGTTTTATTTAAATAGAGCGAAAGTCTGTAGCTTTTATCAGATTCTCAAAGAGTGTCCTTGATCCATAAAAGTTTAAAATCACTCTAAAACCCCATGATTGGTCTGCTATTCTGGGCTTCTCTAAACAGAGATTTGTAATGGAAACTCTGAAATGATGATTAATTCCAGGGTGGAAGGTGGCTTTTGTCTGGTATTGGTGCTGAGCCCCCAGCTTCCTGGGTGGTGAGAGGAAAGCCAGTGTGTGTGTGTCAAGGTCATTGCCTTTTGAATCCCTGGTGCCGCTGGAATTTAAAGGCTTGCTCAGACGCAGATGAAACCAGCCCTGAGATGACTGAGATGACAGTGTGAGAAGTGTAAGCACAGGTGTTATGAATGCTTCATTAATCTGAGTTGAGTACAGATCACAGAGGGCAGAGCCCCATCGGGCCCTCTGCATAATTCCGTGTTCGGATTTGGGAAACCCGAGAAAAGGTGAGGAAAGGACTGTCCCACAGGGGGATAAATGCAGAAGCCTTGCTGTTGTTATTATTATTACATTGCTGTTACTATTATGATTACCACCATTATTATTTGTGTTCCAATGAGGAGCCCGCTGGTTCGCTTATCTCCGTGTATTATTTTCAGCTCTGTAGCATTTCATCCTCAGCTCCCACCAGTGCCTCTTCATTTGCATGCATCATTCCAGGAACACGTTTTCTTTTCATTTCTTGCAACAGAAAAATTAGATGGAGGGAATGAGAGAAGTTTAAAAGGCAAGAAAATAGCACCAAGGAAGTATTTTGTCCTGCCTTAATGAAGCAAGTAAAATTTTTACTGTGATCTCGCCTCTGGAAAGAAGGAAAAATGCTGCCGAGGCAAAAACAGACAATAGAATGCATGATAGAGGGTTTCCGGGGAATGTGACATGCAAGGTTTCTTTCTGGAATCCCTAACTATGTGTTCCCTTTTGGTCATTGGAAACCCTCGGGAAGAAAGCATGCCTCCCTGGAAACCTGTGTGGCACATGGCATGGCTGTGCTGCGGCTTTCTGAAGGTAAGGGTCTATTTGTAGACTCGCAAATGAATGACTGAAACAGTCCCCATAATGACAATTGTAGGCTCTTCCCCGCTCCCCCCCCCCCAGATTTACTGAGGTATAATTCACCCATAAAAATTGTATATATTTAAAGTGCACAATGTGATGTTTTTACACAGATAAATATGCATATATATGTATATATGTACATATGTACATATTGTGACATTATTACTACAATCAAGCTAATTCACATCACTTCACATAGTTACCTTTTTTTTTTTTTTTTTTTTTTTTTGGTGGTGAGAACACTTAAGATTTACCCCCTTAGCAGTTGAACTCATAAAAGTGGAGAGTAGAATTGTGGCAGCCAGGGATGGTATGGGGGGGCAGGGAAATGGGGAGATGTTGGTCAAAGGGTACACAGTTTTGGTTACACAGGATGAATGCATTCTGGGAAGCTAGGGTGCAGCATGGTGGCTCTAGTTAATAATACTGTCTTGTATACTTGAAGTTTGCTAAGAGATTAGCTGTTATTTTCTCACTGCAGAGTCCTTTTTCATTTCAGCATATTGCCACTGTTCGCAAGTGTGGTCTTGGGTTAGTGGTCACTTCTCTACTCTCCTCATTCTTGACTCTAAAGCTGCTTAAAGATGGCTTGCAGTGTTCTGCAGTTGCAAAGTCATAGTACCATTGTCAGAGGGTTCCGGTTCAGAGGACTGTATGTTGATCAGACACATAGAATTATCTTTCCAATTTACACAAAAACACCTACTTCTGAGAGACACCATAGTGGTGGGGTAGGCCAGTGACAGGCTTCAGCTCAAATCCAGTTCTGCCATTTATGATATGACCTTGGGCAAGTTAAGTTTCCCTGTGAGGGTTTCATGGGCTATCATGCTTACAAAGAGGGTCGTACATACTACATACAATAAACAGTAGCTGTTGCTATTACTCTACTTCTACTATTACTATTACTAACTCACATTGATAGCCAATGTTTATTTTTGGGGAGAAGAGAGATTGGATATGTCCTCTGGACACTATCCAGGGTTAAGTCTGCCCTTTCAGCAACAGTGCTGGCTCTGTCCGCACATGGCCTTTTAGAGCTATATTTTGACAACTGCTCAATTACCCAGATAGCTGAAAACTATGTCAGCCATGGTCCCGATGCATTATTGATGTTGGCCCTTTTCTTCCAGCTGCATTGCACGGTCCTTGTCAGCGGAGAACAGGAAGGGTATTCTCTCTCTCTTGTGTCTCTTGGAGGCAGGCCAGAGTGGAATCCTGCTCCAAAATGTTACTTCCCTTCAAAGGTGAAAAGCATGAGTCACTTCTGGTCGTCCCCGCGGGTTATTTCCACGCCGCCCTTCCTCCGCCCCGCTTCCCCTCCCTGCACCATTTCACGGGTGATTAAGGACAGGCAGGCGCGCTCCGCTGGGAGTGAGGTCAGAGCCGGCGGTGCATAGAGGGATTTTCCTTCGCTTAGCAAACACCCGGCGACGACGTCACGGAGCCTCGGGGGCACTATCAATTGCTGCGGTGAAAGCACCTTCTGACGGGATATTGATTTGGCGCGATGGTTAGCAGCAGCTGGGACAAATGGAGCCTCCTCGCCGCTGCGGGGTTCTGGCCGCCTTGGCCGACCTGGCCGACGAGAAAAGCGTGTCCCGAATGTTTGCAAACGCCAGGCGAGATGGGCTCAGCCATAGCACGAAATGACGCGGCGCCAGGCTGCTGCCAAGATGCCCGGAATAATGCGTTCACATGTACTTTTGGAGAGCAAACTCTGATAAGCACTCAAATTTAAGCACCTGCTTAATTGGGTTTAAAAAAGGGAGAGAAACAGAAAGAAAAGTCACATCACTACATTTTCAGAAGTTATTATTTTTTTACACCTTTAAATTTCCGTAGCTTTTTTAAGGAGTGATTTTCTTTCCTTTCTCCCTCCCCCACCTCCTTTCCTTTATGTTTTAAATGGTTTATGATGATGCATTTATTAGTCGTGGTTTCCGGAGCTAGATAGTAACTGTGGGAGGTAGGCTGTCATTGAAATTTTAATCAAATTTATAATCAGATTGAATGATGTAAGTCTCCCTGCCAATATTCTGACATAAGCACATTTTCATTTGATGAGAATGTTGTTCCTAAGAGCCGTAGTTATCAAATAAAGCTAACGAGGTGACCATTATAAATGACTAGCCCTCTGTCAATAAACCCTTAACCAAGTTTGACTTTGCTATGGGAGGTGGAAGGGTTTTGAAAAGGTCATGCATTAAAATTTCCTCTCTGACCAGCTGGTTCTAGCACATAGTTAGAGACAGATAAATCCTGCAATAAATGAAGAGAAATGTGGTCCCGAGTCCCAGGCAATAGTAGCATGTTTAGGCATTGCTTGGAATTGGATCTGGCAGAATGGTTTCTGATAGATTGAGTCATATGTAGAATAGGAGTATATGGGAAATCATTACTCTGATCATTAAAATTGGAACCTCCATGGCAAATGAGACTGATTTCTGCACAGGATGCAGAGGGTACTTCTGCTACGTTGTACAGATAGGTGAGGTGGGGACTGATTTTCACAAATGCTCTTTGTGCTTGAGATGGGGACGGGAAATATGAAATGAAATCTTTGTTACCTAGAGACTGATGTGGAAGGCTGTGTTTGGTTTGCCTACACTGAAAGCCAAATGGCTGCTAAGAGCATCTGCACTGACTTTATTGGAGCTATTTTCAAGGACTCAGCACCCTTTCTTTTCAATGTTTTGGTTTTAAATTCTCAAGTGCTTCTGAAATCCCATTGGGGAGAATAATTGTCATTTCTTCACTGACAGTTAGCTCAAGCAGTGGAGAAGCCACAGAATTATCTATACCTGTGGGAGTCCACCCAGTTCCGTGGGGGTACTGGTGGCACACAGAGCTTTTAGAGTCTCTGGTTAAGATTTGCTTTGCATTCTAATTACTTTTAAATTGTGCCCATAGGTTTCCGTTCCTCTCCGTGAATCAGGTCCCACTCCCTGCTTATCGGAGTCTGTTTCTATCTCGGAAGTAGAAATGTAAATATATGCTAACTTCTGATGAGTCTCTCAGTCTGTACGTATGAAGAAGGAGCCTTCAGGGTCTTTTTTATTAGCATGAATCTGTCAAAAGCATATGGGTGGAAGGCATTCATGGAGACATTATTCTTTTATTCTCCTTAGTCTTAAAAATCCTTTCGCTTCTGGGAATCAGAGGGACTAGAATGGGCCATTTAGATATCCCAGAGAACAATTTTGAAGATGCTGTGAGGAGTATTTCCCCTCATTCCCCTTGTAATCTTAATCACACAAAAGGTAACATTTCACTTATCTGGCAGTAAAGCTGCCAGGTAACTGAAAGTTAACCCTTTATGCACCAAAACGCAACCTGGACAGTGCCTTATTGCCTTTCCCCAAACAACCCCAAATTAGCTTCTGGACTAGTTGAAGATTTATTTGTTTCCATGTCTCGGGTTTGCTCTTTGAATATAGGTCATATGACAGGAATCATCTTGGACCATAAATGAAATAAATTTCACAGTCCTTCTCTGAGAAGCCCAGTTAGTCATGGGCCAGTTGGCCTATTATGCCTTCAGGGACAGTGATGGACAGGATACTTGTGATCTCTGGCCTCTGGGACACTAGTCTAGTGAATCCTGTAGTAATGCTACCAACAGGGAAATTAGTTCATCATCACCAATTGAATTAGTTCAGTATTGTCACTGTGTGTTTTGGATGTTGGAGCTCATGGGTCTAGAGTCTCTCCTCAGTTCAGGTCACTTTTTGAGATTAGTTAACATCTCTGATTAAGTCAGGGGACATTCTTACTCCATTCTTCACATAGCAACCAGAGTGACCCTTTACAAACATATACCTCTTAGAATCCCTAAGTGATTTCTCCTTGTACTTCAAGTGAAAGCTAGCATTTATATCTGCCCACAAGGCTCTGCTGTGGCCCCCCCGGCTGCCTCCTCCTCTCACCCCAGGCTACTCTGTCCTTTACCACATCACTCCAGCCACAACATAACTGCTTTCAATGCTTTGACCACATTAAGCTCCTTCCTGCCTCAGAATGCTTGCATATGTTGTTCTCCATTGTCAGAAATCTTTTTCTCCTTTCTGTTAGCTGGATGATTTTTTTTTTCCTCTTTCAAGTCTTGGCTCTGATGTCACCTGCTTACAGAGGCCATCCTTGACCATGTAGGTGGATTAAAGATGGTTCTAAAATCCGTGTCACTTTCTTCCCTTTCCCTCAACCTTGAAAGGTAGAGTTTATTTCTCCTCCTGCCCTTCAATCAGAGCTAGCACTACGATTGCTTTAACCAACCAAATGCAGCGGAAATGATGCCGTGCCAGTTCTGGGCCCACCTTTGAGAGGACTGGCAGCTTCACCTCCTCCCTCTCAGAGCGCTTGCTCTTACAAACCAAGGCCCCATGTGCGAGTGAAACCATAGTGGATAGTATAGCCCCAACCTTATGAGAGATCCCATGCATGAGAGATCCACAAGACCGGTGGAAGAACTGCCTGGTCAACTCCCCAAATCATGAAGGGGCAAAATGGTTGCTGTTGTTCTGAACCACTAAATCTTAGAGGGTGGTTTGTTATATAGCGGTAGTTGATTGATGCCAACGTATTTATAAATAGGCCCCACCCCTGTTATTTTCTGTACTGGACTCTGTTTATTTTCTTTTTTAGCACTTTTCACAACTTATGATGATGTATTTGTTATCTGTTTCCCTATTTTCAGGCACTGGGTTTTTGATTGACCACTGCATACCTATGATCACAGAGTGCCTACTACATAGTAAGCACTCAGTGAATGGATGATTTTAAAAGTCCTAGCATTTGTTTGTGAAATTGTGTCTGTATTACTACCCCTCCCCTGCCCTGCTACAGAGATAAGAATTTGCAAATCTTTTTCTCTGGTGACAGTTCAAGAATAATTTTTGAAAAAAAAAAGGTGTTTTTTTTTAAAATTTATTTTTGAGAGACAGAGAGAGACAGCACGAGCAGGGGAGGGTCAGAGAGAGGGAGACACAGGATCTGAAGTGGGCCCCAGGCTCTGAGCTAGCTGTCAGCACAGAGCCCGATGTGGGGCTCAAACCCATGAACCGTGAGATCATGACCTGAGCCGAAGCCGGACGCTTAACCACTGAGCCACCCAGGTGCCCCGAAAAAAAGGGTTTTTAAAAAAAGTTTATTTATTTGTTTTTGTGAGAGAGAGAGAGAGAGAGAGAGAGAGAGAGAGAGCACAAGCAAGCGCTGGGCAGAGAGGTGGGGGGGAGAGAGAATCCTAAGCAGGTTCTGTGGTGACAGTGCAGAGTCCAATGCAGGGTTTGATCTCATGAACCGTGAGATCCTGACCTGAGCCAAAATCAAGACTCTGATGCTCAACGACTGAGCCACCCAGGCACCCAGGAAAATTTTTGTTTATTCTTTATAAATTGTACTTGTTAAATCACAATTCTGCTTTGCATCTACCACACACCTGCTCAACAGACTTTAATGATTCCCTACCGGCAAGAGCATACAAGGACTAAGCTTTCCTATGGGAGCCCTGGCCCACCTCAATCTGCATATCCCACCTTTGCCTGTTGGCCCTTTCTTGGCCCCCTACACTGGTTACACCAGATTCCTTGCATTATCGGGGCCACTACATGCATGTTCCTGGAGTCTCTTTTCTCTAGGTTTTTCCTTCCGGAAGCCTTTCCCAAGGCTTATGCTTTTAGTGGGCATTCCTTCTCCTTATCTGGGAACAAACCATTAGACCAAATCCTCAGATAGGAGCAGGAGCCATTCTTGAGATCCGGGAAGGAAGCTCAGGGCTAATAGAGCACCAGGACATGGCTTCTGGTCTCAGCTGTGCCACCAGCAAGCACTGGGCCTTGTGTTCAGTTATCTAACCTGCTTGGGCTGCCTGTTTCTCTCAATGTAATTACCAACTTGGCTAAAAGGATTGTTAAGGTCCTTTTCAGCACTGAGGTTTTCAACATTCAAATTTGCTTTACAGTGATAGGAAGAACAACCCGATGATTTATGTGCATTTGGGTCAGAATTTGGCTGACTGTAGCATCAGCAGTTTTCATGAACAAAATTTTCAATTTCATTATAACAGCCAAGTTAATTCTGCTGGGTTGGCAGTGTGTTCTAAGAGGCAGAGTGGCCACCAGGGCCAGGAGTCAGGAAGCCATGTATTGTCATGCTACCTGTCCACTAGCTGGACCAGGGGAGGGAAGCCAACAGATCTCTTGAATCTGATCCACTTTATTGCTGAACTTGAGATAAAAATAATGTGTTTCACCCACTTCAGGATTGTTTTGAGTAACTAACATACATAATAATGGCAGTGCTTTGACAGGTCATTACCAAACTGTTATTGAAATGGAATTATTGAGGTATCTATTTATCGAGATAAAAAGCCTCCTTGTGTTGGGTGCCCTGCCCACTCCAAGGTACTGTACCATT
This sequence comes from Cryptoprocta ferox, assembly GCA_028646485.1. Lineage (NCBI taxonomy): Eukaryota > Metazoa > Chordata > Mammalia > Carnivora > Eupleridae > Cryptoprocta > Cryptoprocta ferox. Next base: position 57,793,685 of record CM053559.1, on the reverse strand, counting down.
TCCAGTTTCCTTCCCTTCATGACCTGTTGGATGGCTAAGATGGTAGAGGAGCTATACTATGTTATGAGAGCTTTCAATGTTTAAGGTACCGGCCACATATATATATTTTTTAACTCCTTACAAAAATCTTCTATGGGAGTTCTATTAGTTCGGATTTTTTTGGTTGTCAGTGACAGGAATCTGACTCAAGTTAGCTTAAGTGAGAAAATATGGGGGGAGGGGACATTTATTTGGTTCATATAACTTAAAAAGTTCATGGGTAGCTCTGGCTTCAGCCGTAGCAGGATCAAGGGGCTCAAAAAAATCCTGTAACATTTGTTTTTTGGTATCTTTAGCTTTGCTCTCTGTTTCTCTGTGTTGCTGTCATTTTTCTGGTATATTTTCTCTACATGGTAAAACGATAACCCCAGGGCCAAGATAACCTTAAGCTTTATAATGCTATCTCAAAGAAAAGACAAATAGATCCCCTCTCTCTCTTTCCCAGTGGCCGCATCAATCTCTCATAAGGAACCAACATTAGATTTGCTTTAGTTACAAGGCTCCCTTGGACTGGTCACTTCGTTCAGAGTTACAGGGTGGATGGCCTTGATTGGCCAACCTAAGTGATATTTATAATAGTTGAATCTAGCCAGAGGTAGGACTTCAGGTGTTCCTGTAGCTTTTTTTGGAGGGCCAAAAAAGCTTGGTTATCCCAGGCCAGGTTGTGGGTTTCAACCTGGAGTATGTGAGAGCTAAGAAGGGATCCAGAGGTCACTGAGCCCAACTCAGCCATGGCCAGAGGAGAGAAGTGTCATGTCCTAGGTCACATGTGATTCAGTGCTACGCTTAGCCCTTCACTTTGCCTGTACCAGCTCCAGTAGAAGCGTCACGTGAGCTTGTCCTGTCAGAGCAACTGAAGGATCCTGTCACAGGGAGGGGCAGACACTGGGTCACATGCCGGTTTCATGAGACCATCCCTGAACTGGGACTCCATCCTGTTTCTTCTCCTGTCTCCTCTCCCCACCTCTCTGGGCCAAACTCTGGATGGTTGAGATGTTGGCTACTCAGAGCCCCATTTCAGATGGGCCTGAGAATGGGGGGTCTCTGCGCTTAGCAATTCACTGCCTCTTCTTGCACTTTCTTTTTTCAGGTGGAGGTGGTTCCTGGGACAGAGTCTGACCCAGATTATAAAACCAAAATGAGAGAACTTCAAAGGGAAAAGGCAGTGAGAGAGAGAAGACAATGTGTCTTCTCTATTGTCTCCATTGACAATATTGTCAGTGTCTCTATTGATATTGTGTTATGTTCTGGCTTACCTCTGGAATGAGTGGGAAGGAGGGGCTGATGTGCCTGGTGTGTGCTACTTCAATATCTTCAATGCTTCTCTAGGATTCTCCCCTGCTTCCTTACTGAGAGACTCTCTGGATGAGGCCACTCCCAAGGGATGAAAAATGTAACAAGAGCTCTGGTTTGCTTCATGAAGGTTAAAGCAAGTGATCCTTATCTTGTAGCTAGAAGATGGGTGTTTATGGGAGACAATGCTGTGCTTTTTCTGATTTTATGTCTTTTCTTTGTGCAACGCTTCATTCTTCATCGGCCGAGGAGCTTGTTTGTATTTGGTAGCCAGATTCCTTTTACGGAACCCTGGTTATCATTTGTCCTATGGTGTTGCACATACCAATGGTAGGTTCCTGGAGAGCTGACCTCTGTGTATGCTGCATATTCAGGGCAGCAAGTACCCTTGACATGTGACCATGCCTTCCTCTGCCTCTAGCCACCCCCAGTTCTCTATCATCTGGAGAGAGTCCGAGTTTCCTCTGTGACCACAACATCTGGCTGACCCTTTCAGCATTTTCTCCTGACCTTCTTAGTCATGCCCTTATAGTCAAGCCACATAGAAGAGTTTGTGAAGCACTGTACATTCCACACCTTCTCATGCTCCTGTGTTTCTTTTTGAGCAGTGTGCTCTTTCTGGAGTCACCTGCCTCCACCCATCTTCCATGTAAACAACTTCAGATCCATTTTCCTGATCCAGTTCGAATGTCGCCTCTGCTATGTGGCCTTCCTAATTCCCCCACAGTATCAGTGACCCTTCATCTGTGATCCTGAAGCCCTACCCTTTTTACTGTATACACTTTTACATGTCTTTTTACGTGTCTGCAAGGAGGTGGTATAACAAAGGGAAAAGAATAGGAGCTTTGCATTCTGGTCTGGGTTTCAAGCCTGGCTCTGATACTTACTAACTGCATATCTTTGCAAAAGTGGTCTGATGGTTAGGAGCCTCTTCTGTCTTTACTTGTAAATGGGCATGATGAACTCTTCTGAAGTGTCTTCTTGAGGATGAAACAACTGTGGTGTGCTTAGCACGGTGCTTGGCATATAGTAGTGTTCAATAACAGGTAAGGGTAGTTGTTGTGGTTATTGTGATTATTATTAGGTTATGAAATCTTAGAGATGAAAGGGACCTGAGGGGTCATTCTTATGCCTACAAAGCCTGATGCCTCCTCCCTTGTCTGATAGTCATTCAGCTTTACCTTGAACTTCACCACAGACAGGGAGTTCACTTTCTCTCTGATCTTATGATGTAGTACTTAGGGTAAGTTACACTATTTGGGGAAATATTTTATTTTATTATTTTTTAGATAATTTTTTAAGTTTATTTATTTTGAGAGAGAGAGAGAGAGAGAGTGCAAGCGAGGTAGAGGCAGAGAGAGAGAGGGGAGAGAGAGAGAATCCCAAGCAGATTCTGCGCCATCAGCACAGAGCCTGATGCGGGGCTGGAACTTATGAACCATGAGATCATGACCTGAGCTGAAACCAAGAGCTGGACACTTGACCGACTGAGCCACCCAAGCATCCCTATTGAGGAAATACTCTAAATTGGCAGTTATATTTATGTATATATGTATGTGTGTCCGTATGTGTATGTACATTACATATTTACATACATATGCATATATGCACATATATGTATGTGTATTTAGTAATGTTTTACCATATAAGATTTCTTAGAAAGTTACTGAAAAAGTTGAGTTAGGAAGTTACAATGCAAATTAACCTCCAAAGCAAAGTTATGAGTGGCTTTGCATTTTCTTAGATCTTTTGTTTTTGGGTGGGTTGGCATCTATTTATTTCTTGTCTCTGAGTGGAATGCCAGTGGAAATTGTGGCTTGTAATGTTGTTGCAACTATTAAGCATATCCTGTCTGTGATACATAAAGAGAATAAAGTCTGAGTGACATAATAATATGGTGCATCTAAAAGTAGTAATGCTTTGTTGGCAGAGAAGACAACTTTTTGTAATGTGGTTTAGAAACAACCCTGGATTAGGAGAAAGAACTCCTAAGATGGTCTATGGCACTTTGGCCTTGGTTTTCTCATCTGTGAAGTAGGAGTGTATGCCACACAGGGATGGGATATAGAGAAGGAAGAGGTGGACCCTGTCCCTGAGAACTAAGTACTTCCCTTACACATTTAACCAGAGCACCTCTTTCTGTAATTTTTAAATATGAGGTAAGCATTAGAGTCCCCTATAAAATGTTATTCTAAATAAAATATTCTGTTGCTTAAAAAATTTAAACTTCTAAACCAAATTATCTTTAAGGTCCCTCCCACTCCAAAAACTATATGGCTCTAAAATAAAGAAAAGTGATAGATCCTCACTAATTTTTGAATGCATGTTCAGTTTTAAAAAGTTTTTCAAAATGAAACAAAATTACTTTTTAGAAACTTTTTTAAAGGATAGTTTTTGTCTTCCCTCTCTGAGGGGTTTAATTGTAGTGAACAATTATTCCTTTTCTTTTTCTTCCAAAATTTGCTTTTCTCTGACTTAATCCAAATCCTATCATACAAGGAAAAGGTCATACATATGGTGGAGGGCAGAAGATGAATATGCTTTATTATTCTCTTGTATCCTTTCATCCCAGGCCAGTCCTTGGAGAAACCATGCCATAATTAAAATATGTTTTCAGCAATATGCATGTTGCTTTTCAGCAATTCCTTTCCCCAGTTCTCTCCAGATGACCTCATAGAATCATAAAGGTTGGAACAGATGTAAAAAATCTTTATGCCTAAATTCTTTACATTAGCCCTGTGGAAAATGGGATCCTGTGAGGGGAACAGATTTGTACTGGATAGGGTAATGAGCCATAACTCAAACATTGGTCTTTCCCAGGTCAGTTCATTTTCCAGTAGGTCTGGATAACCTCCTTGTGCTTTAGCTCACTTGTTGTAAAATGGGGATGATACTAAGAGTATTCGCATCCTAGAGTTGTTGCTAGTACTATGTGAGCATAGAACCTTAGAGCAGTGCTCAGACTGTAGAAAGTTTCAGCTACCTGTTTGCTGTTATTATCATTACTACACTTCCATATTCTGAGAGCAGGCTCCCCAAAGTGCACAGAGATGGAAACCTCATTTGGCGACTGTGCTGCCTCCCATCTTGCATCTCCAAAACAAATTGTTAAAATAAAGCCTTTTTTTTTTTTTAAAACCTCCAGTTCTAGCAGGTCACTACTCCCTGCTGGGTAACATTGGGTAGGTAATTGGTTCTTTTCAGATATATGAATTTCATGTTAACTTGTTGGCAGCTTAATGCCCTCTTTGCCTGGTAGTAATGTGTTAACTCAGTGAGAATGTATGTGCTTCCAGAAAATCCTTAAGGACTGACTTTAATGAGGTGACTTCAGATTGTGTGGCAGGTGAATGTGTAAGTCCTTTTAAATCAAATAGGCCTGTCATCTCACCTTGAGGAAGATACCTTCTTCCACTGTAATGAATGGGGCTAGCCATGCCATCTCCATCACTCTCACCTCTAATTTCTGGAAAGTAAATGCCAACTACCAAATGGGTGAGCATTTAGGATTTAGACACTATCATTTTATTCTTTTATCAAGGTCACATGAATGTAACTCTACTTGAGCAATGAAGAAAAATGAGTTCCCACCTTTAAGTCTATCTCATTTTTGAGAAGCAGGCATATAACTGATGGGTAGCCAAAGGATACAGGAAATGTGACTGAAAGAATCTAATTGCCTGTGAGGGAACTATGGTTACAGGGCAAGCTGCACTCAATCTCAGGAGCCCTGAGTCTCAGCTTTGAAATGGCCCCGGGGAAATGTTGGTGGCTTCTTCTAGATGCGAGTTTGACCACCAGTTCTGTGATGTCAGGGCTACAATCATCTTTAGCCAGAATCTTTTTCTGTCTGTGGTCTCTCTCTTAATCCCACCGCCCTTCCCAATTCCATACTTGGTCCCATTTTTCCAGAGCACAGTGCGTTATTGACATTGTGAATGACCTAGGGGGAAACAGACGGTGCGTTGCCACTCTGTGGAGCTGAAACTCTTTGCCAGTCTCAACGTCTGCTCAGCCATCGCCCTGCGGGGACCTCTTGAGGAATATGTGGAATCGGTGGAAACTCCTACCTCCTCACCGTTGGTTTCTATTTTCCTTTTTTCCGCACCCTGGGTGGGGGCGGGGGGAGAAACGAAGACTCATTAGCAGGAACATATCAGGACCTCCTAAGTGCGATGTGTGGTTAGGTTACTTTAGTCCTTACCAATTGCTTTAATATTTCAAAATGGAAGCACCTCAAGGGCAGACGAGTAGGTGAGCCATACCTGAGAGCTCCCAGCACAAACTCCGTGGAAGCTCGCCGCGCTGTTCGGGCCACAGCGCCCCGGGGGGCCGCAAGCCCGGGGTTCCCGGGCTCGCGCAAGTGGCGCCGCGGGCCTGGTCTTGTGGGCGCCGGGGCGGTGCGTGGCGCGCGGGGCTCGGGTCCGAGGCCAGAGCCTGGCGAGCCTGTGCCCCGCGGACGGCGCTGCCCGGCGCGCCCCTCCCTGCGCTCCCGCGGTGTCACACCAGACGCCAGCCCCGGCGCGCTGACAGACGACTTTTCTCAGTTGTCACTTTTCTCGCTTGTCAGCGGAGCTGCTGGTAAGTGGAAGAAAACAGAGACGGGGCGCGAAGGCTGCGCGGCGGGAGGAGAGATGGGGGCGGGACGGGAGGGGGGAAGCCGCGGGGCGCCCCGGGTAGGGGGTGCGTGCGGAGCCCGGTGTGCGCGCGGCCTTGGGGTCGGAGCACCCCGCCCGCAACGACTCCCCCTCGGCGCATCCCCTCCCCTCTCTCCCCTTCTCACTGCCTCTCCTCCACACTCGGTCCTCTCTTTCTCCCCCCAGTCCTTCAGCTGCCACACGGTTCGCTTCTGTGGCTTTGTTTAAAATAAAAAAAAAAAATCTGAATAGGTCCGAGGTGTTTTCTCCTTGAGCAGCTGGGGACCATGGCTGGTTCCCGCAGCTGCCTCCAGGAGGCACCTGGGCTGGGGGTCGCCCGCGCTGCGAGCCCGCCGTAAGTCCGGGTTTGGGGGCCGCAGAAGGAGGAGCGCACGCAGAAAGTGACAGGCAAAGGCGCGCGGCGCGCGCGGCTGGGGCTCGAGGGCCGGCCGGCGAGGAGGCGGGGAGGGACAGCCCAAACTCTCCCAGCCTCACTCCCAGTGAATAACCTGCAGCTATGGAGTCGCCGACCAAGGAGATTGAAGAATTTGAGAGCAACTCTCTGAAATACCTGCAACCAGAACAGATCGAGAAAATCTGGCTTCGGCTCCGAGGGCTGTAAGTAAATCTATTGACTTCTCTTGCCCCGTTTCTCTCTGCAGTCAGTATTTTACTATGCCGCTACAGCCATGACTGCTCACCCAGTTCCCGCATGGCCCTTTAAATGCAGCCCCGAGAAGTTCCACAACTGCTTCTCTGTTAATTACAGTCACTGCTCCCTGCTCCCGG
>CM053559.1:57668876-57786827 GCA_028646485.1 Cryptoprocta ferox | reverse complement strand
AGGAACAGTTATTCTCTGCAAAGTGCTTGCAAACACCTTGGCAGGTGGTCCGAGACCTTCAGTTCAAATGCGACCAGCGTTTTGGCTGCTAAATTTTCCTCTCCCTCTCCCCAGCCTAGTTCAACTTCTGATATTTTCTTAGGGTTCTTTCATATCTTAAAGTAGTCACCAGAAGGAAGGGGCTCTTTTTGGAGAAAGTGGGTGTCAGAGCCAACAGCGGAGTTTCCTAGCAATATTTAAATAGTGAAATAGCGCATTTGCGTTCTGTAGAGTGGCCAGGATTCTAGTTGGACTGATAGACAGAGATCTCTGAATTTCATTCACTTCATTGGGTTCTGTCTGGTTTTGGGTCCTGAGGAGAGGTGACCTGAAAATACATGGTATTTTCTGTGAAAAGATTTTATAAATAATGAACAGCTGGGTACCCCATTCAGGAAGCTGTAGTGATACCTGTATATTTACAGCTTGCTCTTTAGTTGTCCAGGCAGATCCCAAAAACATCTTTCATGACTACCAGATACTCATTTTATTAGACATTTGGCATCAAATATCTAGTGCAGTTAAAAACATTTTTTTCTCCAAGTATATTATCAGACATTGTGTTCCTTATGAAGCACAATGATGGGAATACCAGCTCCTTGGCAGTTTGCTGTAGTTATTGGTTTTAAAAGTATGTGCGTACATGCGCGTGCTCGTGCCCACACACATACACACCCCCCAAAACAAAATAAAAAAGGCACTCATCTAAGTTAGCTTCACCTTAGAGAAGACTACAACCTGACCAGGGTATTCAAAGTTTCTAAAGGGGAGCACTAGATAGTATATGTTTCTTGAAGGGGTCCCCATTTAAAGTGCAGTTTATAAAAGCCCTTCCATCAGTAATCTAAGTGAGTTTCATTGCCATTGATCTAAATGGGAAACCATGCCAACTAATATGATTTTTGAGTTGTCTGGCTGCTATAAGCAGAGGTGGTAAACTTATTTGGAAATTTCGTCATTTTGGTTGGCAGGCTGTCCTGACAGTTGAGATGCATGCAAGGCAGCACCTCATTCAGAGCAGTGTTTACAGTAAACTCATGTCATATGTAATGAGCATTCAATCTGATCATACTGTGGTGCACACAGAGAGTTGTTTCGTCTACAGAGTCTGGGTCCTAGGTATGCAATGTAAAAGTGCTGTCAGGCTGGTCTCCTTGCCATCTCGGCTGGAAGGACTCCTCTGCACACACACTGCTCTCTGGCTGCTTTACAATTACAACCCACTCCATGGAGCGACTCAGGCTACAGAGAGTGTTTGGGTAGATCAGCCAGGCTGAGAACGTGTGTAACAAAGCATTTAGTGCTTACAACACGCTGTCTTGTATCTTTCTGCTCCATATCTTCTTCTCTCCCCAAGGTGTTGGGGTGTGATAGAACCACATTTTCGTTCTCTAGTCTCTCGTATCTACTCAGCATCCGGTGCCTTTGAACATAAAAGGTGTGGGTTGATTCTTCTCCAAGTGTGTGTTTTTGAATTCCTCCCTTTACCCTTCTACTGAAACACTCTGCCTAACAGCAATCCTAGGAGATATGTTGCTTCACTTTCTATTTTGAAAAGGACATGTTACTATCGTTGTTATGGCATGATTTTTTACTACTGTTAATGGTTCTTACTGCCACTTAAAAAACCAAAATGGTAGTGCTATGATAAGTTGCTAAAGACTCTGGAAACCAAAGAGGTGCTTATTTATACCACTTGGAATAACATGTTTGCCGTTCACAAACTGGAAACCGTTAGGAGGTGGAAGGGTATGTTTCTATTTGTCCACACAACACACTGCCAGTAGGAGAAAGGAAGCAGCCCTTTCATCATTTTAGAAAGACCCAATAGCCCTATTGGATTTTCATGTAAATTTATTACCATGAATCCCTTATAGAAATGGCTTTATAGGTGATCATAGATAGGAATTTAAGTTCATCTTGTCTGGGAACCATCTAAGTTCAGGACTTGATCATCTCATGCCTGGACTGTTCAGTGGCATCTCTCTTCTTGTCAGTATCTTTTCTATTCAGTTTACTGTTGAATTTTTCATCTCCTGTAGTAGAGCGTGAGTTCCTTGAGGACAGACACTTTGTGTGTGTTGCTTACTGCTGTACACCCAGTGTATAGAGCAGGGTCTGGAATGTAGTAGGTGTTCAGTAAATAGGTGATTAAGGAAACATAAAGACCCAAATATGAACTTTATAATATTCAAAATGAATATATATCCAAATATATTTGGATCAGCTTATAGACCATATGACCTATCAATGCAGTATTCCATGAACTAGGTGGGAGGCAGGTTTTGTTAATATCATTACCCAGATTGGGCACAGAAACCTAAACTGAGGTAGGAAGAGATCACAATCCAGGGCTGAATCCCACTCTTGTTTATCTACGTTCTCTTTTTCCCCTCTCCATGCCCTCTCCCCTTTTGTGCACTGGCCAGGAGTGGTCTTTACCAGCAGTAAGAGGATTGTTGCTCCTGTTGTTATTATCTACCAAGAATCTACAGCAGAGGAGAATATAGGGAATGATCCTGCATACATTACAACCTCCATCCATCCCCCTTCCATGCTTAATTTTTTTCTCTTACGCATCTCACCACCTGAATGCTATGTATTTTATTTATTATGTTTATTGTCTGTCTCCTCCAACTAAAATATAAACTTCATGAGGACATAGTGTTTTTAGTCTGTTTTGATCACCGATGTATCCCCAGTGCTATAGCACTACCTGGTGTAGAGTAAATTATCAATACATATTTGAAACCTAGAGCTCATTCATATATTTCTTTGGCGAAAAATTGGGAAAAATTCTTAATCTAGCCTTGTAGCATCATCACCATACTCATAGCACATCGAATACTGAAAATGTGAATTTTAAACACTATCTACCCTAGCTGAGATGGCAAAACCCTGCAAGCCTTGGTATTTACCATAATGACGACTCTCATTTCCCCTGCGTGAGGTGCTGAACACCAATGTATAGAGGCCAACTGTGATTTGAAGGTTGTGGTGTTCCTCATCCTCCCTCTGCAGCTCTCAGACCCATGTTCACATTCCACTAAGCTGGAAGGGAACAATACTGCACACCTGAGCTTTTTAATTATATCTGTCAAAGGGATGCTATCCGCTTATATTTCTGGGATGAGCCTCTTTTTTTTTTTTTAACCCATTTCCGTTTCTGTAAACCTCAGTTTTCCCCCAGTGCTGTTGCCATACTTATTTTCTCTGTAAAGAGGGTGGAATTTTTAAGAGCCTCCCACCCCCTCAATCCCCAATGGCTGTTTTGTTAGGGAGTCTTCCAATCAGGGAAAATATGACAATGGCTGCACTTTATTCCTCTGGTGATGTGGGGGAATCTCACGGCTGCATAGGTTTGAGTCATGACTTGTACCTTGGGTCCTGACCGAGGGTTTTCTATTGCCAGACAGTTCTATGATGACAAAAAAGTGTTTCTATGCCTTTTTTTTTTTAAATTGAGAGCAAGTGAACATGTTTCACTTATTCTATTGTCAAAATTGTAATTAAGCTATAATGTGTTTATTTTTCCTTACAATGAGGTAGTCAGTATAATCAATTTTATGCTTATATAACACTCTCTATGAAGATGATGTGTTCTTTTGCATTATCTAAAATGATATTATGATATAAAGGGAGGTAAATAGCTATCAAGGTAGCAGACTGGGACTATTGTTTTTGTCTATTCAGTGAGCTTTCCCACTCCCTAATATGGTAATAGACCCTGACTCCCTCCTGAGTTAGGGATGAGCTCAAGACCCAGGAATGGTCAGTCTTAGAGTTTGACCTTCGTGGCAAGAGTGGTAGGTAGGTCTCAGGTGTGGCATGGAACCAAGTAGTAAGTAGAGTCCTTCATTGGGACTGCTCTCTCAGCCGCTGGAGAGTGCGCTTTCCCTTCTTCTGGGTTTTCCTGGTGGCTGCCACTGGCTCCCCTTCCCACTTCATGGGGAAGACCTTTCTGTGATAGGAGACAATGAAGCCAACACTCAGAGAAAAGCAGGGGGGAGAACATGGAGTAGAAATCCCTGGTGTGCTCCCAGAAGCCCCACTTCCTGCACTTGTTTCTCCGATTCTGTGCTCTGCTGGCTGTACTGTCAGCCAGGCTGGTTCTGCTTAGGTTGCTTTGAGTTTGGTTTCTCTCAGAGGGTCTTCACTAATACCCCACTGAAGCACCGAGACCTTAAGTGACCCGTCCAAACCACACAGCAAAGATGTGCGGGAAAGCCATGGACAGAAAGCCTGGATCTTTGGTTTCATATTTCTTATTTAGTGAAGCCCTCTTATGCTGTATTTTCTCTGTACTCATCTATAAGTTTTAATAGTGCCATCAGTGTTCAGGCAACATTAGTTTACTCAGTTAACATTTACTGAGTGTCTGTTATATGCCAGGCACTTTCATAAGCTCTGGGTGTGCAAAAGTAGATAAGATACCTGCCCTTCAGCACTTCCCAAGCTGGCAGGAGAGACTGAAAGGAGAAGCCAGAAGTGTTGACTATAGTTACAGAGGCATGCACAGAGAGCCACCTCTATCTGGGATGGCCAGAGGTGTTGCAGACTCGCAGTCAGCTGCAGATTTATTCTAGCAGTGTCCTTAGAGTTACAAGGAAGAGACTTGCATGGATCCTTTTCATTCATGTCAGCCTTGTGCATAGATGCAAAGAAGTGTTTTGCAAAGATTTGAGGAAACAAGGAGTCCTCTCATCAGCCCAGAATAAATCAGCCCAGGATTCTGAGTTGGTTTTATGGGCACCTGGGAAAGCTGCTGCTCCTTACTAGGGAGATAGCCTGGATCCTAGTGCCCTTCTCTATGCTCACTTGTCATTGATAATCCCCAAAAGGAGAGGGTGTTGTTGGGTCCATTTGCTGTCATCTAATGTTGAGCTACTGGATAGAAGTCTCTCAGGTCACCTCAAAAGCACTTGGCCACTAAAATTGGTCCCTGGTCCCTTAGGGACCTCACAGGGTTACCTTTCCTTATAAATCAATTCCCAAGAGCCTTAGTTACTTTCCTTGAAAGTAGCTGTGTGATATCCTCTTGTAGCTTATCGAGTGCGATATTGAGGGATAGATGAAAGCTGATGAATGGAGGTAACAGTGTGCAAAGGTACAGAGGCATGGGAGATGCTGGTAGGTTGAGGAAGAGTGAGAGCAAAGATTGGAAAGGAAGGCATGGGCCATGGGATTTTTAAAACTTTCCTTTTTGTTTTATTCAAAACTATACATGCTCATAGTTTAAGGAGGCAAGTATTTGAACACATTTTGCTACATTATACACATGCAAAAATCCATTCATCTTGCAGAGAATATTTTTCATTTTGTTGCATGTAATATTAAGGAGTTTTCATTTTATCTCTTACTTATAAGGAATTGTTAAGAGACTTTGAGCAGGTGAGTAACAAAGTGAAACTTGAATTTTAGGATGGCTGTTCTGAAAGAAGTGTAGAGGACAGACTGGTGATGGAATTTGAGGCCGGGAGACCGGCTGGAGAAGATTCTTGAATTTAGGGTAGTGCCAGTTAGTTTTGGAGAGAGAGAGAAAGGAAAGTTGTCTTCCAAGTTTGTTTTGGCTTGGATATCTTAGTGAGTTTAGTGCCATTTGCCTTATCAGGGGCCATGGAGAGGAGAGCAGGCTTGGATAAAGCAAAGTGATAGTGTTGGGTTTAGATATGTTGAAATGGAGTAGCTTCTGGAAGATCCATGTAGCTGTTGGTGATAGCAGTCTGGAACTATGGAGAGACCTTTGGTTTGGAGCAATGGGTCTGAGAGTCATGCTTCTGAGGTAAAGCCTTGCAAACAGATGGACTTTATGTGAATCTCACTAATAAAGCAATGCCAAAAGAATAATCTAAAAAATTATTTATTTCTTCCAGTTTGCATGTTTTAGTGTATTAATTGGTCTTTCCACTCTCTCATGTAATTGGAATGGCTCAGCATATTTTTGTTGGTCTCGTATTATATATCAGATACTAGGAGCTTCAGAGGAGATATAGAAGTATCAGGAGAAAAGCCTTGCTCTCAGGAAATTTAGAATCTAGTTAGGGAGACAAGATAATTCTTTATACATGTGAAAAGTTAAAAAACAACAATAAAAGTATGTGCAATAATTAATTGCTAAATAAGTGATGTTGACACAGTGTCCTAGAATTCAGAGAAGGGAGACATTTGTATGTGAGGGATTGTTTTTGAGTCTTTCTTTTCCTAATAAAGATCAAGAAAGTCTCACCTGAATACATTCTTAACGTGTATTAAGAGGGAGAAAGAGGTGAATATATAAAGGGTAAGTAGGTTTTTACATTTAGAATGAAGTTTTCTTTAATTGAATACTAATGCAGTATATTAGTACATCATCACCTGCTTAACATAATTTGGTTGTGCTGACTTATTAGCTAATTACAACTCAGTATTTATCAGCTAAGCATTTATTATTTTGACCAAGCTTTACAGCTTCTACTGGTTGGGAAGCAGCCCTAAGTAGAGGGATTTCTACATTTCTAGCTTGATTTTCTGTCTTTAATTTTGTTTGACTCATGGAAAACTGCTTGCCAGTTTTTCCATATGACGGGAAAGTGTTACATGATCTAAGTCATGGCTTTTTGATAAGAGACTAAGAACAATAATTGTTTAGTATGAGACCCATAAAGTAGTCTGTAACAGCTTTGAGAATGACCATCACAATTTCTCATCAGTAATAAAAAGTGGATTCCACAACAAATGGAACCCTGTATTTCTGGAGAAAGTATACGGAATCCATGTAAAACTTTGTATTCTTCAGACTTAGTGGAGTGTACTCTTTATTAAAGACCTTTTGACAGCTCTTATTGAATAAAATAAATGAGTCTTCATGAGTGTAAGAAAAGCCTAGATGTTTCTAGATTGTGAAATAATGAAAAGCTTAAGAGAATAATTCAATTGGGAACACATAATTTATGACTATAGATAATGAATTTTATTGATATATTTGAATGAATACACGTACAACTATATGCAGGAAAGTCATCGATCACTCATTCACTAAGCAAACATTTCTCTGGCACTTACCATGCACCAGGCACTAGTTAGTGGGAAGCAAGATAAAGGCTCCCTCCCTTAGGGAGCTTTCAGTCTACTGGTAGAAGCAAATATTAGACATGTAATTCCACAAGTAATTATTTATAGTGACAAGTGCTGTGGAAAAATATAATAGGGGCCCCAAACCTGGTGCAAAAATCAGGGAAGGCTTCTCTGAAGGAGTAAGATTTAAAATGAGCTATGAAGAACAAGTAGACATTAGTTAAGTAAAGGGTTGAGGAAGAGTGTTCTAAGGTATTCAGGGCTGGGAAAACAGCATGTGCAAAAAAGCCAAAGGATCATGGCACCTCAAAAAACAGGAAGGCCATGTGGCTATAGCTAAGACTGTATGGAGACAGGAGTCTCAAGATATTGCTAGAGAGGGATCAGATCTTCTTATTTTCTTATTTATTTGTTTGTTTATTTGTTTATTTATTTACTTATTCAGCTAAGACAGCAGAAGAGATGATTTATTGTACATGTGTTACATTCAGCTACACATGAATACAGAATTAGTCCCGAAAGTCACAGGTCCAAGGCAAAGGACCAAAAGGGACTGTTTTGATATGAACAAGATGGGTTGCAAAGGTGGTCGTTGTGATGAGATGGTGACAGACATTCTAGATCCATTGAATCAAGCTTTAGAAAGTAGGCATGCAGTCCAACAAATTGGTACCAGCATCCCTGACCTCTGGCTTTCCTTATTTCTGCTCCTGTGGGTTCCATGGGACCTCTGCCTCAGCTTTCTTGTTTTACACTTTAGCCTGCACATTCACTGCTTCCCTTGCTTGGCTCTCATGGCACAGAGGTCTCCCAGGTGATGGCACTAAGGCTGAGAGCCTTCTTCTTTAGACCAGGGGTTTTACCAATGGGAAGCCATGGTAGGTCTATAGGGATGGATTTGAGAGAATTTTAGGAATGTAGACTCAACAGGACTTGGATGTGGGAAATGGGGAAGAGTGTGAAATCTAGGATAACTCCCAGGTTTTTAGCTTCATTCCTAGATGCTATTTACTTAGATAAGGCCCACTGAGGGGGAGTAAGACTGTAGGTTTGGTTGTCTGAGCATTGGTCTGCTCATGGGAGCAGAATGAATGGGGAATAGAGATAATGAGTTCAATTTTGGACATATTGAATATGAGGGGCCTATAAGACGTCCTTGAAGAGAGGTGGTGAAGGCATGAGGAGTTGGATAAATGGGTCTGGAGATTAAAGGAAAAGTCTGGTTTGGAGGTATAATGTATAGTCCAACAAAATAAGAAAGATAAATTATATGTGTGCATATACACAGACACTCACATGTAGCGAGAACTCAGTTTAGTGTGACACCCTAAATAGTCTGACAGCAGGTGCCAGAAGACTGTAAGTTTATATATATTTTCTCATTGGCATTTTCTTGTCCACCATATGGGAAAGGCCAGCTAGTAATCAGTGTACATAGCTTTGCTTGGAACTCTTATATTGACTACTTGGTGCCATGCTCACCATAACATGGAATTGGAGCAGAGACAGAAGCTTGGGGGGAAGGCAGGATCATTCCCAGTATTCCAAGAGAAGAAAGAGACTATGACCCAAGAAACCAAATGGAGTGAGACCCCCATCATGAACCTTCTGGGAACTACAGGTCATGAGCCAGGCCATGAGACCCAAAGCGTGGAGCCCAGTCACCACAGCAGGACCGCGTGAAGGTTGGCTGGGTGGAGGCTCTCTAGACTCTGCAGGAAGTTGTCCTTTGTCTAGGCCTGCCCAGTGGTGCTTTGTGGGGACACTACTGCTCCTGAAGTGCCCTATGACAGACACACCAGGCCTCTGTCTCTTGGGGCACTGCACAGGTCCTGCCACAGCTCTCACCTTCCACACCACGTCTCCTCATTCATGGCGCTTTTCCTGCTCTTTAAGGCCTTCACCAACCTGCCCTCCCTCCCTTTCACTTTCATTCTCTTCCAGAAGTCTATTACAGGGACCCAATATTCAATATTCTGCTGAAACAGCTTTCTTTTCCCTTAAGGCCACCAGAAGAGTGAAACCTTAAATAATCAACATAAGAATGTGTTGAATATTTTGGCTGAAAGGCACTATTGGACATCCAAAGACCGTTAAGTTTTGTTTATCCAGATTCCAAACATCCAAAATGCTGAAATAACCAAGACTTTTCCTGCACTCTAGAGACACTCTGAGTAAATCTAGTAGTGAAAGATTAGTTTTCTTTTTAAATTTATTTATCATTTATTTAGAGAGAGAGCAAGAGAGAGAGAGTGAGAACATGAGCTGGGGAGGGGCAGAGAGAGAGAGAGAGAGACAGAGAATCCAAAGCAGGCTCCACACTGCCAGTGCTTAACCGACTGAGCCACCCAGGTGCCACCTGAAGGATTAGTTTTTGAAATCTACATCTGTGTGTGTTTTAGGAAGAGTTCAAGTTCAGATTAATATCTGACCCCTTTTTTCTCTATCTCTCTGACTCTTGTCTAAGGGTGACTCTGAGAGGTCTTATAATCAATCCCTTTAAATTACCTCCCCGAAAAGTATTTTATATTTAGTTTACTACTCCAGGTGGTTGTTATTTGGAAATCCAGTCTGCTAACTATGAGGAACTATAAATACTTTTATGAATAGAGTCCTGTGTTGCTCGTTTGTGAAACAAAAGGATTAATTATTATAAATTGAAGCTCCATAAATATTGTTTAGAATTGTCATTCTTTCTACAAAACTACAGACTGAAATTAGTCATTGTTAAAAAAATGAAGCAATTGTTAAAAATGAAGGAATTGTTCAAAGCACCCATTTCTGGGAGTCTTTGGATAGTTTCAGCAAAGGTAACTATATAGGTAAGGAGAATTTGGTGATTTCTGTTGGCAATAGAGCTCAAAATGGTCCCTATGAGTGTATCTGCTAGTTAATGCCCCTTCCCCCATTTTTTCTATTTTTTTGGATATTTGCATTATTTTTGCCATACTTACATTGTTAAAGTTTACAGAGCCACAGAGAAGAGGCTTCTGTGGATGATGTTGCTGTTAGAGAAGGTTTTGGAGGGAATAGGAAGGATCTCTGCTCCCGAGGAACTGTGTATTGTTGTAAAGTCACCTGGAGTTGTAAATGGCCAGTAGCTGCTTTCTGCCACGAGTAGGTTTGGATAAGAGCTGGGAGGAAGGGTGGAAGAGAGGAGAGAGGGAAGGAATACTCCTAGAGTAGATAGGAAAGGCTTAGTAAGACCAGACTGGTCACTGAAGTTAAACTTGGCAGAAGATACCGTTTTTGTTCTGGCTAAATATACATGGGGAAGAGCAACGTAGAGACCTGGAGTAACTCTCTGGATAATTCAATTTAAAAAACTCTACCCCTCCCCTAATTACAGGGATACATCTGTGGAGAGTAAGATTTTGTATTAATCCTTCGGATTTATCTCCACTTTGGCAACATTGCATGGATATTAAGAAATATTTTTGTTTTCAGCCTTTCTCATTGATGTTTATCTCAACAGGAGCCAGGCTCCTAGGAAAGAGGTCACAAAAATCTCTTCCATTCCCACCCACACAGTTTTGCTGTGCTTATAACACAGCAAGTGGTTGTAAATACATGAATAGAGGGATAAATAATTTATGCAAAAAAGTCCTACCTGGACTTCTACAAGCATGACATTTACTTTCTATTTTCTTTCTCTAAAAACCTTTCCATATTTTGTTGTTGGTGCCAGTGATTAGCTCACTGCCTAGCTTTAAGCAAGAGGGAAATAGTGCTTGGTCTGTTCAAAAAGCCTTGCTTTCCAGAAGATTTCAGCTTTCTTTGGGGAGGGGTCCCATTTAGGGGCCTCTTGGACAGTAATTCGAGTGCTGGAATTTTTAGCCCAGGCCCAGGAGAGAAGTAGGCATGAACAAGAGATTTGGATTTCTGCGTCTGACCAGCTGTCTGCAGGCAGACAGAGGGGCTGGGGAGGGAGAACAATGAAGAAACAGGCCTTTAGGAATGTGGGGTATGGGGCACGGTGTGGATTGACTGAGTAAATTGGTGCTGTTCCAGGTGGGGCTTCCTGTGGGGTTGTTTAGTTTGGATTAATTCTTTAAGATGTCTCCTCTTTCCAGTGCCCAGCCAGCACTAGATACAAACATACTTGCATCTAGGAGTGAGTTAAAAATTGATGGTCTTCTGTACAGCTCTGCTTCAGATAAGTGTTCTCTTATTCTTCAGGTTCACCGTCCTCATCCCCAAACCTCACTTCTTCATTTGAATTTGATCTCATCACTTTGGGTGACAAGTATATATTGCAGTTTTGTATTTTGGGAGTCGCTGACCCTGAATATGATCTTCCTTTTCTAAGAAGGCTAAATGGAAGAGTGTGAGTCTGTGGGACAATTCCCCACCCTGATAAAAAAGAAGGGTAGCAGAAAATTGTCTAGAAAATTTAAACAAAAAACCCCCAACCCTTTACTAATTATTAGGTTATTCCAGGTGAAAGCGAGTTTATATCATTTTACTATTTTTCAATTTTTTTATTGCTTTGGATCTTCGGCCATGAAGGAAAATACAATCATTGCCCATATGGAGTTTCATTCTGTAGTTCATCAGTTAAGAAATATTTGAGCTGGTAAGGGAAAAGAATCTCTCACTTTCTCTAATATCTTCTCCCCCTCCCCAATACTCTGCCAGAAGGTACCAGGAGACTGCAATTTATATACATTTTCTCATTTGCATTTACTTCTTGAAAATATGAGAAGTGCCATCAAGCAGTCAATATACACAAAGCTTTGCAAATCTAGGTTTTAATGTATGCGTCATGGAAATGAAATCACTGGTAGAAGAAGAAGAAATGTACAAGGACCTTCCATTCTCAGCAACATGTAGAGTGGTTCATACAAATGATTTAAGACATATTCAGAAGTTTCCAGAGCTATCCAGTTCTATTCAGTCTGTAACCCTTATGCCAATGAAAAACAAAACTGGAAAATCAGATGATCATTCAGGTCCTTGCTCATTTCATGGGTATTTGTGACATTTTATCTTAGTCCACTTTCCCACAAGGGAGCTGCATGTGACCTGAACTCCTGAGAACATGTAGTTAACTCCACTCAGTTAACTCTGAGCCTTGCTGTGCACTTTGTTTTTCTGAGTCTGCCCCCCAGTCTCCTCTCCCTTGAGGGAACTGAGGGCTGAGAACCAAGATTTACAAAGCTGTCTGCATCAGCAGCAGTAGTGACCTAGGCAGGGAAGATGGAGACGGGATCTGACGGGATCTGGAACAGAATGAGTCATCGTTGCCTGGAAGCGCAGGCGAACATGGAAGGCATAGAGCTAGAGTTCTCACTGTGCATGCGTAGTTGTTGCACATCCAACTTCCCATACCGGAAAACCCTCTTATGCCCAACTGGGAGGTATCTTGCTGTCAACTTTGAAACTGAGCACAAGTGTTTTTTTTTTTTTTAAGCCAGCTTGTTTGAATATTAAGCCTATTTTTAAACCTCATTATTGTAGCACCCATATGGCTCTTACTCAAAGCTACTCACTTAAAAAAACCCAAAGACTGCCAGCCCTCTTCATAATTTAACATCAGTGCTTATTCAACTCTCACTTATCCAGGCTATCAGGAATGATTCCCAAATCATCTGTTTGACTTTGGAGTATTCACTTATTTGATTGTGGGCATGTCTGGTACTTGGGAACTCCAAGCCATCAAAAAAGCAAGTAAAGCCCCCCAAAAAGCATCCTCACTCCCACCTCATTGTTGTTTCTTGCTGTTCCCTTGCTGTTTGGGCTCTGCCCCCAAGCAGGTCCAGGTTTACTGTGGACAGAATCACCCCTTTTATGCTTGCTTAATTTTATCCTTTTTCTCCCTGGCTGGGGCCAGGAGAGGTAAAATGAAGTTCAGTGTCTAGAACCCTCTGGTAGATGACACAGGTACGGAGAGCTTTGGGTAACCTTTTTAAATAATGGGGGTCAATGCTCTTTGCTCTTTGGTGATGTTCCCATCTCAGTATTCACTTTTCAGAATGTGATCAGCTGGATGTAAATGGACTGATCCTTTGAGGGGAGATTTTCCAGCTTTTCACTTCCTTTTCTATATGAATGGATGTACACATACACATACACACACCAATGATAGTTCTTGGGCAATCTGCAGTTCCATAGAAACATTCCAGATTAAACTGACATTGATTTTCAGTGAAGGCCAGGTGTCTTTTAATTTGCCTGAGAGGTAAGTGGATACAGGTCAGTCAATTATGGCTATAGGACATCATGTCTCTGCATTGAGTTACAACTTCTAGCAGGTGCTTAGGGATTCTGTGTTAGCAACTCAATGGGCTTCAGTTTTTAAGGAGTTCTTGATAAAAAGAATCTTTTTCAAAAGATAACTTGAAAGGGGCGCCTGGGTGGCCCAATCAGTTAAGCAGCTGACTCTTGATTTCGGCTCAGGTCATGATCTCAGGGTCATGAGATCGAGCCCTGTGTTGGGCTCCATGCCGGATGTGGAACATGCTTAGGATTCTGTCTCCTTCTCTCTCTGCCCACACCCTGCACTCTCTCTTTTTCTCTCTGCCTCTCAAAACAAAGTAATTTTAGGTATTGCTAAGGATTATTATGGTGTCTAGTTCATAAATACCCACTTTTACCTTTTTTTCTCCTGCCTTCTCAACAATGGCCCTACTTCAACATTAGAGGGAAGTGTGTACTTCTGCTAGGTTTACTGGGACCACGGCCAGAGTGTGTGGCAAGTTGTACAGCCTGCAGGGTCCCTCGGGCTTGGGGATAAGCTGGACAGGGTTTCAGCTCCTCCTCCTCTTAGTAAGACTGAGGTTAGCATCTGCTTTCTTTGTGGTTCAAACGTTCTAAGATAAGGAGAATTGCAAGTTTTCAATTTTTTTTTTATTTTTAGAAAGCAATCTGCAGCCTTTTTTCTTTACTTCTTTAATCAATGAAAGGCATTTTTTTTCCAAACAAAATTTGGAAACCTATCGAATTAAAATACCATTATTATTTTATGCAGTACTGTTATTAATACAGTAGCTGACTCTCAAACTCTTACTGAATACTCAGCACTGCGGTAAAGGCTTTACAGTAGTCTTACACTTGATTCTCATATTGTCTTGTGCAGTGGCTGTTACTGTTAATCAGCTTTTACTGATGAGGAGACTGGTGGTTGGGAATGTGATATAAGTTGCTTAAGGTCACATAGCTTATTGGGCATAGTAAGTTGGAGGAAGCTTTGAGTTCAGGCACGTGATCAGCATTATGCTGTAATGCCTGTCCACAGAGTGAGGAGGGCAGAGCCCATTCTAGGGAAGAGTTTGCAAAGTGCCACTCTAGACCTTCATTGATATGGTTTCCTTGGCCTGGCCTTGTGGAGATGACCAGCCTTCTGCCTGAGCATGAAGCCACGCTGTCTCCATCTCCCATGCTGACAGCTTTGCCAGATTTCAGAGCATAGCAGCTCCTGGTCATTCTCTGCTTTTTACATCAACTCTGTCTAGCTACGTGAATCTTGAGATATGCAACGTGTTGTTTCAGGTTTCAAAAAATTGTAAATTTGAAGTAACTTTGAAAAAACAAAACAGAACATTTAAAAACATTCCTTTTGTCTTTCAGGTTATGAATCAGGGTTAAATTCTTTCGAAGTTCTTAAAAACAAAAGGCCAAAAATAAACTGGGTTCTTTTCCAGTTCATTTCCTGCATTTGGAAGGAAAGGACCCAGTTTGTTTTATCATTGTTGGTTTTGTTTGTTTTTGTCTAGTGTCTGAGTTCCCTTTTGGCACCCTTTGATTTATTTGCATAATTGTCTTTGAAGACTTCAGAGTTTGCTTTCATTCTTAACCAGTTGAAGGGTTTGTATTCATAGGTAAAATTTACTTAACCTCTCTGAACCTCCCTCCCATCAAGTGACAAGTGAAGTAACCCTCCCAGGGGTCCATAGGTGTCAAAGTGAGTTAATTTGTTTAATGGACATGGGACGGAGGAGATGTTCCATAACTGTGAAGCCCCCAGCCTTCTCTTATTACATTCCTCGTGAGCTGTTGTAGGTGCCCTCACTGCTCATAGTAAGTAATTGCTAAACAAAAGGAAATGAGTAGAAAGAAAGAAGTTTTTGTTGATCAGTTTCTTGGTAAATTTACTTATTCATTCCCCAGCAATATATTGAGTAGCTGCCATTTGACAGTCACTATGTTAGGAAAGAGAGAAAGACCAGTAGGTAGCGAACAAGCCATCATTGTCATCAGCAAAACAGATTGTAACTCCCTGGAGTGACAAGTGCAATGATGTGGGTTAACTCTGGCCGTCATGGAACATATGAAAAGAGCAGTGTCCAGTTTGGGAGACCCTAGAAGGTTTACAGGAAGAAGTGATGTCTCAGCTGAGAGCCGAAGGATAAGTAGGGTTCATTAAGGCCTCACTGATCTTGCTCAGTCCAAATGATCTGTGAGTGGATCTTGAGTAGGATAATTTCCATGGAAGTACATTTTCTCTAGTGTTTTAAGTGCCGACCTTTCAACTTCAGTATAAGATTACACTATTTGGATTGGATCTGTCTTTGTTCTGAAGCTATCTGTGTCTAAACGGGACAAGATGGGAAGAGAAAACTTTAGGTCTATGAAGCCAAGGATGCAACTATGAGGGTGAGGAGTGAGTGTCAGGAGTGGATTGTACTGAAAATCAGATTTTTATCTCTGTTTCTTTGGTTCTACCAAAAGCACAACCAATATTTTGATAAATGTGAATGGCAGTTGCAAATGATTTATTTATTTTGCCAGCAGACACATTGTGTGTCACTCACATGCTAGTTGATGTGCAAGCCCTTGAAGTAGATACACAGATCCATATAACAGGACCTCTGACCTCAAGAAGCTCAAAACAGGGGCAAGGGGATGCAAAATTTTTAGAATGTCTATATGGCATACAGGTACCTGACTATGCCCTCTGAGGTCATTCCTTCTATTTTACAGATGTGGACACTAAAGCTTGATTTAGCATAGAGCATTCCAGAGGTCTCACAGCTGGGGTTGGGGGTAGCAGTTGGGTTTTGAGTCTGTCACATTCCAGAGCCCTATTGTCTTTCCACATAGTTGGAGATGAGACAAGGCAATGCAAAAGGTGACCCTTCTCCCAGGTATCATCTTTTAAAACAGAGTATGAATTATAATATTTTTCTTAACTTTGTCCTCAGCACTTTTTTAGCCTGCTGTCTCCTTCCATATCTAGCAGGGCTAGGCTGGGCTGGTTTGAGGTCTCTGTACCTATTTGCCTCATATTTTCATATTTCTCCTTGCTGAAATCCCAGCAATAAATCGAGACCACCTCTTTCACAAAGCTTTCTGAGCCACCCCCCTTGTACTGGTTGTTATCATAAAATAACACTTTGGGTATGTGTCTTAATTTCTGTTTTTAGAATCCAGATTTCTTTCAGGGAGTGGATTTTAACAGTGGTATTATGAGGATTAGCGATGTATGTTAAGTGCTTGATACTAGTGGGTGCTGAAAATGGAAGCTTTTCTAATTTTTGTTCATCTTTGTTTGTCCCAGCGCTCCCAGCATTTGCTTTGCATGCTTCTTGGCAAATGCTGGGAGAATTCTGTGGAAAACAGTAACAAAGGTTGTCTTCTAACCTCTGAAGATACCCTCTGCTGATAGAATTAGTTGGGCTTCTGGGTAGAAGCCAGGAGCATCCATCTGGCCTGCCTGCCCCATTGTCTTTGGTCCTTGCACACTCTCAATGTATTGTTATTATTATTTTTATTTTGCCAGAGACTCGTTAACCCAGTTTAGTTGACAACAGTCCTAACAAGGGCCAAGGGCATGGGCCACACCACAACTCGCTGTGCTCTGTGCCTGTAGATGAAACCTCTGCCCTTGGCTACTGCCTGAAGAGTGATCTGTTACTGCTGATGGGGTCCAGGCACAGCTTGTAGAGGAGGTGCAAGGTGCTGTTTTAGGCACTAGGTTACCTAAACCTAGGTGACCCTGGGGAACCACACAATGAATCTGCATTTGTGAAACTGACATTCATGTGGGCTGTCTCATTTATTTCTTATCACAGGGTCCTAGGACAGGTTCTCTGATTATTCCCATATTATAAATGAAGAAACTGAGGCTCAGAGGAGTTGAAGAACTAGTCACATATTACAGAGCTAAGTGCCAGAGCCAAGATCAGAACACAGTTTGTTCTAAAGCTCAAGCCTTAACCCACTCTGTTAGTTGACCTCCTCTCTTTACATATGATATAATTCAAACATGTAAATATCTTTATATGTTCATATAGTCCTATATATGTGTATATCTATATATGTGACTATATACAGCTATAGAATAATAGTAAAAATAGTAAATATAAAGGTAATGATCCATT
This sequence comes from Cryptoprocta ferox, assembly GCA_028646485.1. Classification (NCBI taxonomy): domain Eukaryota; kingdom Metazoa; phylum Chordata; class Mammalia; order Carnivora; family Eupleridae; genus Cryptoprocta; species Cryptoprocta ferox. Next base: position 57,769,413 of record CM053559.1, on the reverse strand, counting down.
AATCCACTACCCTGGGTTCATGGTTTTCATTCTGCTGTTTCATTTCAGATAAATATTTGGTACATTAGGCAAGATCACCCTGTAGGTTCTGTGTTGCATGCTGCTTTCTTCACTTAGCACCTAATACCACAGTGTATATTTTCATTTGAACAGAGATGTAATAGGTCATAGTGATTCTGAATTTGAAACATCTGTGCCCTTTTTAAAAAATATGTGACATACAGCTCTATGAGCAAATCAGTGGCTTGGTTTCCTGGATGCAGTGACTGTAATGGGAGCATAGGTGTGGAACTAAGGACAACTGGGAAGCATTGTGCTTCCTGGTGTGCTACCAGGAAGACGCATTTTCCTCTCCCAGCACGTTCTTTCCTTGAATCCCCTCCAGTTAAAAGCCTATTCAGACTCTCTTGAGAGACTTCAGAGTTTGCAAAAACTGACACAAACCTAAAAACCATGGAGATATTGGGATAATAAACTTGATGGCCACTTTCCCCTTGAATGCCACCATGACCTGGGTGAGATAAACAGGGCAGATATTATCTCCATTTGACAGATTAAGAAGCTCTATTCTCAGTAGATTTGCCCAAGGCTAAATAGCAGAGGTGCACTAGAACTCCAGCCATTTCTGCTCCTGGGGAAGTGTTCTTCCTGAAGAGTAGCCCACAGATAAGCCATTAGCAAGTTCCTACTGCTGCTCTTACCCCTTTGCTTCTAGACTTTTTCATTGTCCCTTTTCTCCCTTCTTCCTTCTGGGAAGAGCTTATATTGGATCTTACACTTTAGCTAAAAGAGTCATTTTCATTGTAAAAGGCACATTCTTAAAGGGACTTCAGGGTGGAGGTAACAGTAGTAATAGTTACAATACAAATAGCTAATGATTATTGGCCATTTAATACATGCCAGGCAAAAGAAATGGTTTACAAGACCCTGCCCATTTACTCCTCAGCAACCCCACGAACCTAACAGATGGAAGGGCTGATATTTGAATCTGGGACTTGTGGTCTTTAAAGCCTGACCTCACCCCAGATACTACACTGCCTTCCAAGGGGAAGGGGAAGAACATAGGAGGGCAGAGCCATTGAGCTCTTGGGAGGCTATTTGTAACTGTTAAGACTGCTTGTATGCATCTGACCACAATATCACACAATAATCTGAAACTTTTAGCTGGGCTTTGAAACTTATAAGCCTCCTAGGAAGAACCTACCATGCCCATCCCTGCTGAAGTTCCCCTTCATGCCCATCCCTGCTGAAGTTATCTTTTCTAATTCACTGCCTGCCACAACCCTTTTCTGATGTGTGTTTATGCTTCTTTTCCTACAGGAGGAAATATAAGAAAACATCCCAGAGGTAAGAGTGTCTTTCTGAGAAAGGTTGAGTCATTTGTGGTACACCTCTTTGCAAGTCTGGCTCATGGTGGACATTCTGTGTAATAAACAGTCTCTTGGTTCCTTCTCAGTGACGTCCCACTTAATCTTTGCGTCACTACTGCTGCTGAAATTAAAATTTGATTGCAGACATTTAGGGTGGCACTGTGAGTGTATACCTTCCTATGAGAATGGATCCGGTGGATGAAAAGGCCTGTTAACTGCTGATTCACCTAGCGATTTTACTAAAACTTTGACTAGAGAGGGACTGGCCTGGGGTGCTGAAGGTTTGTGGATGGGAGTATAAAAGCATCTTTAAGTACACTTTCAGTGCTTGAATTTTTCTTTGCCTACAATTCCTATTTGCCTGATTCTCTGACAAAATGCTGTTGAGCATAAAATAGTACAAATTCCTTCAAGGGCATTATTAATCTTTTTTGGTTTAACCATGGAAAGAATAATTTAAAGTAGAATGTCATCTTTTATCATCCTCCATTACTTCATTTTATTGAGAAGAGTTTGGAAAGCCCATTCCAAAAAATAGGTTGCTTAGAGCATTTGTTTGCCAAGCATTAGAAGCCCACAGTTCAGTCGCAAAAGCTAATGTATACTTTTCATCTATTATGTTTGATTTTGGTGTTATAACATTAAACAGATTACATTCGGATAAAAAAATCAACAATGCAGTAGGTTTCAACAATGGTACCTTCAGATGATTACTTTATTCTTACCTTTTCTAATGAGCATCATCTCATGGCAGAGAGTCCTGTCCTATGGTTTCCAAATAAAGTCAATAATCTAAAGTAGTGGTGTTACAATTTGATATGCTGTGTAGAGGTGCACACATCATTGAGAGAAGATGAACGAAACCTTAGGGCTTCTTGTAGGTTGCTATACTTTTCTAAATATAGTGAGCTTGTACAGATGGCAAAATAATTCTGTCTTGTTCAGGTCCATCAGGTTCATGGTAGTAATTGCATGGGAACCACTGAACAGGATATAAATTAATCATTCAGATTAGAGGGCATAATAGTCTTCAGTAGTAAAAAGTAATTTATCATTTTTACTTGTAGTTAACCTGGGGTATGAGATATTTCGAAGTTGCTTCAATTTTATTTTAAGAAAAGATAAATGGGTTGGAGGGAGTTTTACAAGAGAGTGGCTCAAACCTGTCAAGTTTCAAATTACTATGTAGATTATTTTTGAAAGCATATTTTTGCATATCTTACATGAATGCTGTTGCATTTTTTATTATGTCGATGTAATAAAAAAATAGACTGTCTTGTGCCAGCTTCATTGAAGTCATGTAAAGTGCAAATTAATAGAGGGTTGATTTGAGCTCTTCTATTTTTAATCATATACATATTTTCATGTGAAATAGATCCAAGTCTACTAACTTATCATTGATAACAAACCATCCCTAAACTTATGGCTTAAAACAACCATTGTATTTTGCTCACAGTGCTATGAGTCAGGAATTCAGGAAGGACTTGGCTGAGTGGTTTGTACCTGACCCAGCTAGAGTGAGCTGGGGCTACTGGAGACAGAGGGTCTATTTTCAAGATTGCTTCTTTACTCACATGTGAGGAGGCTTGGTGCTCCTTGTTTCTCTCTTGCTTTGCACATGGCTTTCATCCTCCAGCATGGAGCTTGGGCTTCTCACTTTATGGTGGTCTCAGGCTAGTTACACTCTTTGCTGGCTTCCTAGGTCATGTGTTTCAACAGACAAGATGCTGGTCTCTTCATTACAGCGTGGGCCCGGAAATGTACAGCGTCACTTCTGCTGTATTTTGTCAGTCAAGATATCACAGAACGCATCCAGATTCAAGAGAAAGGCACATAGATGACATCTCTTGATGGAAAGGTGTTAAAGAATTTGAGACCTTCTTCATTTACCAAACCTATCACTTTTTTCAGAATGATCTTGTTTGAGGACTCTTCCAGGGATCTGTAAATTTGGATTAAGTGAATACCTCATGTGATGAATGATAGACACTTTAAAATATGGCTTGATACCTCTGTCAGATGCTGGTCTGTTTGAATGTATGCTTGTCTATTTGATGATTCATTTGTAGCTGTGATTCCTTTTTCATGTTAGGGACATGCATACTAGTGCAGATTCAACTGGTTCATTGAATGCTAAGTGTAGTTATTTGGCTTCAGTTAAAAATTAGTTAGATAAAGCTGATGGCTTCATGTAGGAAAACTAAATGACATAAAAGTTATATTAAAAAGCTTTAGATCTCATAGGTTTGTTTTGGGCATTAGGAGCCCAGGATACAAAATAATCTACTTTTGTCTAAACTTCTCATGCTAGGCTTCATTTCATTTCACTTATGTATTTATTTACCTTTCAAAGCCATGTTAAAGAAAAAAAATCCTGGGGCACCTGGGTGGCTCAGTCCATTAAGCATTGACTTTGGCTCAGGTCATGATCTCATGGTTCGTGAGTTGGAGCCCTGTGTCCGGGCTCTGTGCTGACAGCTCAGAGCCTGGAGCCTGCTTCAGATTATGTGTCTCCCTGTGTCTCTGCCCCTCCCCTGCTCATGCTCTGTCTCTTTGTCTCTCAAAAATAAATAAACATTAAAAATTTTTTAAAAATTCTCTGGCTTTCAAAGTCATCATCTGACTACAACTTAACTGAAGTAGGTATCTTTTTAAAAATATTTTATCAAGGACTAGGCAGATCTTAGTAACCCAAAAGAATGTTATGACAGTGGTTCTATTGAATCTCACTTTTAATATTAAGGAAAATATACTCATCTCTTCCAAGACCAGAATTTCAACCGAAAGAATGATGTTGTAAGAACTCTTTACTGGGTTAGTAAGTAGAAGGTAAGCCTCTCTCTGCACAGAAACACTTATTGGATTAGGCCTTAAATCAACACAATTAAGGGGAACCATCCTTTTGTCTTGTGAATGAATCTTGTCCATAAGGACCAGTCATTCCATGAGATTTGTTGGAGTGGTGACATGGTAATTTGACAGCTAGAGAGGATTACTCAGGAGACCTGCTTACCCTGAAAATTCTCTTCAGATTGTTTTTAATACAGCTGCAGATTCAAGTTATCAGGTCTGGCTCTGAGAAGTTTCTATCTTTGAGAAAGCATGCCAGATCATGTACAAAATCATCATAAATACCTAGAAATAACCTAATGCTTCTCAGTTGCTATTAAAGAAAGGAATTGCTACCAGAGATGGTGTTAAAAGCTGAACCCATGTTAGAAGTGCTTCTAACACACATGTGCACCCACATGTGTGCACATACTCACACCCCTATTTTAGTATGCCTGGAAATGCTGTGATTGGTCAGCAGAATCAGAGGCAAAGGTACAAATAGAGACTTATCCACAGAACTCAGGGACCTCTGCCGACACGTGTCCAGTTTTCATGTCTGGACTGTGGAAATAATTTGGTCAGAATGGTCAGGAGTTGGAGTTTTAAGCCACATCAGATAGGGAAAACTTCATTAGCAAAAAGGTTTTTGTTGATTTGTTATTAATTCTAGCTTGGTTGGCTGGTTGGTTGGTTGCTTGATTATCAAATCTTAGCTCTGTTTAGACAGTATAAGAAGTTCTGGTTCTGACTATATCTGATTTACTCACTTTATAAATCTAGACATTTCTATGACCAAATAACTTTAGCCAAAGGTGGTCACTCTTATTTTTTTGATAATCAAATTAGATTGATAGTCACATGCATAGTACTTTATAAAAAATTTTCAATTTAACAAGTTTACTTAATATTATTGCCATACACTTAAATATGTACTGGAAATAAAAACATATACAGTTGACCCTTGAACAGGATGGGGGGTAGGGACACCAACCTCTGTGCAGTTGAACAACTGTGTATAAGTTTTGACTCCCCCCAAATTTAACCACTAATAGCTTACTGTTGACTGCAAGGCTTACCGATAACATAAACAGTCAATTAACACATTTTATGTGTATGTATTATATACTGTATTCTTACAATAAATTTGTAGAAAAGAAAATGTTATTAAGAAAATCACAAGACAGGGAAAATACATTTAAAGTACTCTACTGTATTTATAATTAAAAAATCTGTGTGTGTTTGGACCTGCACAGTTCAAACCTGTGTTGTTCTAGGTCAACTGTGTAAGAAATTGCCTTTGTTAAGAGGTATGCAGACTTGTAGTTAAGGTACATGTGAACAGAATAATTAGAATATGATAAGTGCTATAAGTATTGAAGGTCATTGGGAATAATTAGGTCATTTGGGAAGATATTTTCATTATTATACACAACACTCTTCTCTCACTAGATCACAAATAATATTGCTTCTTATTCACAGTACTTGGAAGTATGGGCATATTACAGTCCAACAGGATAATTGAGAATTTTTTTCTGTTTTCTTCATGTGTTCAGTTATCTTAAAGCAGATGTTTTGCTGATCCTTTAGACTTTCTCTCAAAGGGGCAAATGTCTCAAAAATATTCTGGACATTAGGAGGAAGAGAACCCAGGGTAAAAACGTGGAGATAATCAGTAGAGTGGCTATCACATATGTAGATAATAGAGCGGTCCTTATCTGTTGCAAGGCAAAACAAGGAGTTATTTTTTTCCTCCAACTGTCTTATGCCTTCTTTCACTTGGATTTTTATGTGGCTTAGTAATCACATTTGATGAGCCCAATAATTGATTAAATCCAGCAAATGATTCCCGTAGTCAGGTCTGCCTATGCTGTCACGAATCAGCATGCTTAATGAGTCATCAGCAGAATTGCCACCTTTGCTGTTAATAATAGATTGTCGTGTGTGGGGGGTGGGAAGATGATGCTATCACCCTTTAAGAAGGCTACCTTCTAAGCACTTGTATCCTTGTGGGAGCAAGTGCATCTTCTGCTGAGCTGTGCCCCTTTTCTCATTCGGGGACATATAAAGGCTCATTGGTGAATTCTGAAGCTCTTTCAGTATCACAGACATAGAATCAGTGGACTGTTGTTCTTACTTTTGCTGTGAAAAATGACAATCAACTTTGGGGGAAAGTTGAAGGGAATATTGGATAAATCAATGCACATAGTTTCACATACTTATGGATAATTTTGCATACTACTACTTACTTAGTAGTATTGATATTTAGAGTCTAAGTATTGGTGACATATACTAATATTCAAATACTCTCAAAGTAGTAAGGACATGTGTATCAGCTGTGAGAATATGTCCAATTTACATTCCAAGATTGCCAACTGAATCAAGGTGACTTTACAGTGAATGGTAAGAGGTTAAGGTACACCAGAAAGAGCAGCAAAGTGGTTTGGTTAGAGCACAGATCACAGATGGACACAGATGGACACTTATTCACAATGGATAATGCCCAAAGCAGTTAACATGAAAAATGGCCTATAGGTGCTTCCTTTCTTCAGGTGAAGAAAGGAAGGTGATGGAGTATATACATAGATAGTTTGGCCAGGAGTCAGAGTATCAGGCAACTACCACTTATTCATTCCTTTCTCACTCAGTTGCCCTCCTAATATATCAGCAGGAGACTGGGGAGTACAGGTGCAGGGATCTAGAGCCAGAGAGGTGGTGTAGTAGGAGTTAGGAACTAGGTGTGGTGAGAGAGGGCGCTGAGATAATGTAAGTAGCTCAGGCACTGAGTCTGAGTAGTATATGTAGATACTAGTAGCAGTAATGACCTTGTCAGTGGGTTGCTATTTTCTGAGTCAAGAGGATCATCTAGGCACAATTCAGTCTTCATTTCTCTTCCATCTTTGTATCTGACAATTATAATTATTACCATTCTCCCACTCACCCAGGATCAACACTTTTGAGTCACTTCATATGATCTGTTGTGTGTATTTCTTCAACTTTAACTTTTTGTTCTCCCCCTTCACCCATTATAGACAGATTTCTAATAGGTTGTGGGCCTTTACTACTCACTATTTTCATTCTCATGATCTTGGTCCAGTCTCATTCCCCATTTCTTAGAGTACTAAATGAGTTTTCTTAACCACTTTCTTTACTCTGGTTTCTTCATCTCATTCTGCATACCTATGTCTGATTACTTTTCCCACAGTGTCTCTCTCTGATTGTGCCATGTCAGCAACAACAACAACAACGGCAACAACAAACCTCCTTTGTCTTCCTTTTGGCTAATAAAGTCTGTCTTCTTGTTTAGGATTTAAAGGGTTTCTACATCTGTACCCACCTCACTTTCCTGCTTTGCCTCTGTTACTCCCTTCCATTCACCCTAAGTTCCAACCAAGCTGTCCTCCTCACTGATTGCCCCATTTACCTTGTGTTTTCTGTTATCAATTCCTCATTCATAATCTTTCTAGTATTTTGAATGTTTTCATTTTTACCTGTTGAAAGCCCATGTTTTCTTGAAGATCCAATTCAAATATCCTTTCTTTCCCTAGAGCCTTCTTAGATCTTTCCACATAAAAGAGATCTTGCTTTCCCAGTTATGCATGCTCTCATTCCATGTGCAAGAAATAATTGGATGCATGTCATTCTTCTTGGCATCAGTGTGATTTTGTTGAGTAGGAAATATGCTCCCCAAAAGCATGGTGCATTGAATATGATTGGTATTTGTTAAATGTGGGTTGAATGAGTGAATCAGATTGGGATCCTTCATTTATTTTTTACCTTGGGTCAGAACTAAAGTCAGAATTGCCAAGTGGAACTGTGGGTAAATAAGCTCAGATTGATAAATGACTCATACTTACAAATGGCTTTGGAGATCACCACATACTCTCCCATATCTTGTTTGGTCCTCCCACTGGTCAGGGTAGAGTCCTATCAGGTCAGCAAGCCATATGGCATGCATGGTCAAGAACCAGAAAGTGTGTCATTGTTTGAATCATCGACTCTCCTTTTCTCTTCTTTTTAAATTCTTTCAATATTGAAAGCTTTGGGTAGAAACTCTGAGAGTATTTTTGCTCTATTACCAGTGCTTCAATCTTTATCTTTCCTCCATTCAAACCATTAATTCTAGAGATGTTTAATGCAATGCCAAATGTATTTGTTTGCAGTTCATTATTCTAAATATTTGATAACTGTGTGGTGTGCATCATTTGGCTGTTCTGTGGTATTTGCCAAAATGGTTTTGAGCATCATTTTCTTAGATTGCCTAGTGAGACTTAAGTGTGTATTTAAGACTTAAGTAGGGGTGTCTGGGTGGCTTAGTGGTTGAGCGCCCTACTTTGGCTCAGGTCATGATCTCATGGCTCATGAGTTCAAGCCCCACATCAGGCTCTGTGCTGAAAGCTCAGAGCCTGGAGCCTGCTTCGGATTCTGTGCCCCTTTCTCCCTCTGCCCCTCCCCTGCTCATGCTCTATCTCTCTCTCAAGAATAAATAAACATTAAAAAAAATAAAAATAAAAGACGTCAGTAGCACTCATGCTGGACATATCACTGTGCTTAAAAAATTAAGCCCAGACTTTAAATTGCCTGGGTAGGCAAGTCTCTAATCCCTCCTAATCCTACTGTCCCTCAATACTGAAGAGGAAAAATTGACTTGATTGATTCCAAATTGAGTCCAAGTCCAATGCCCAACAAGAGCAGCTTAAGAGGCAGCTCTTGGAGTCCCTGGAGACACTGGATCCAACAGTGTAGATCAGAGTTTCTTAGCTTTGGCACTATTGCTGTTTCCATTGTGAGGATATCCTGTGCATCATAGGATGTTTAGTAATATCCCTGGTCTTTACTCACTAAATGCCAGTAGCAATCCCCCATCCCTTAGTTGTGATGACCAAAAATGTCCCCTGGGGGAGGGGGTGGCCCAAATCACCCCTAGTTGAGAACCACTGGTGATGAAAAATTAAGAATCAGATTTGGATTCCGCGTCTAGATTAGTTTGCCAAATTACTCCTCTGTGGTCCTAGTGTCTTCATCTGTAAAGAGACTGAGGTTGAATGAAGGCTTTCTCTGGTTCCATTTGGCTCAAAAATGACTATTCTTGGATTCTATTTACTGAGAAATAGAAATAGAAAGCCCGGACCACCACACGACCTTTGCAGTGATAGCATGCACTCTAGGACTTGTAACTGAATCATGGGAGAGGAGCAGCATTGAGGCATGGAGGTCACTAAGCTGGTAGCATAGACTGGCCCCATTCTGGTGGTTCTTTGGCCACCAGCCAGATCACCCTAGGTTTAGATATTTCTAATTTCACATAAATAATGTGAAATGACCATGAAAAATGGATGGAAGGACAATTGCCAAGGCAGACCTTGGCAAAAACATAGGTATGTCTAAAAGGCATCCTGTTGGTTAAATTTATTGTGTATCTACTCTGTCCCAGGTGTTTCACATGCATTTTCTTATTTAATCTTCATAGTGATCCTGTTTTACAGATGAGTAGCTTGACTGAGGTCACAAAGCAGAAAAGTGGTTGGGCTAGGGTTTAAAGGCAGGACTTTGAGATGCCAAAAGCCTTTTGGGTTCTTTCTATTCAAGTGGTTTCACAGTTTTTTACAGCCCAGGAACTCCTGCACCCCCACCTCCAACCTCCCAAAGGAGGAAGCTTAAAGCTGAATAAAATCAGAGTCAGAAAGAAATGTCTTTTGGAGTTCATTTCCCCTCTTCACCAATTGTTCCTTTCTTCATTGGGACATTTTACATTTGAAAAATTTCATATTTGTCTTCAACCCACAGTTGAAGCTCTCAGGAAAGTTAAATGAAGTCTTAAACAAAACCCCTAACAAGCTACATTTAAATAATGTGATTGAAGGGGGGGAAATTCACCTCTACCACCAGCTTCTTTTTTTCAAAATCACCTATTTTAGTACAATAGCTTAAAGTACTTTGAAGTGATATAATCAGTCATACATGAATACATAACTCTTTATGCATAAAACGTAAATAACAAAAATCAGATAAAAGAAAACTTGTTCTGTATTTTTCTATCCTCTGATTTAATAAGATAATTCCTTTTCAAAGTTCATGAGATCACTGCCTGAATTTTTCCCTTTGTCCCTCCGTGAGTGGACTCACCCTCAGCTCTGTGTTGTTTATTCCCATAACTTTGGGATATCAGGGAGAGAGAACCTGAAGGAAATGTTTTACTCAAGTTGGTGGGAGTAGTAGACTAAGCAGAGAACATTCTTTGGATGAGGCATGTCTGTAGTATTTGCTTATCCATGAAATCTGAGTCCTGGTACAAATCCTGTGTAATGTTTGGGTAGGTTCCCCTACTTACCCAAACCTCAGTTTCCTCTCAGCCAGTAACACTTGGAAATAATAATACTTGCTTCCTAGGATTCTTGTGAGCTTAGAATGAAATAGTATATATGAAACACATAGGAAGTCTTTGGCACATGATAGTGCTCAGTCATTGAGTACTTGGAAGATCCCTCAGACAGAAATCAGAATTCTGTGGCCACTGTGCAAAGGGCTTGCACTTTGAGTGCAGGCTCATGTAAGGAAGCAGGAAGTAGGAATAAGATAGGCCCTGCTTTTTAGGGGGTCTACAGGGCAGAGACCCTGTCTTATTTACTGAAGAATGGAATCAGCATTAACAAGTGATTGGGGCACATGTAACAGAACAGAAAGAAGGTTGAGGTAGGTGGGGCAGGCATGCAAGCTATGCCAAGTCAGTAGCCATTGGAACATGGCCCTTAATTAGGAAAAATAAGTTTGAAGTGGCTCAGACTGGTGTGGTCAGGTAAGATCTTTCCATAGGAAGGTACCCATAGTTCATCTTCATATTTAGTTTTCAATTTTGAGGGAAAAGTTATGTTCTTTCAACTATGACAGAGTGAATAGCACTGTATTTTATTGGTTGATAGTATGCTTTCTAGAATCAACCTCCCTGGCTTCCCTGCATTACCATTTCTTATGTATGACCTTTAGTAAATTGCTTAATTTCTCTAAGCTAGTGATTCTGCTTCCCCCCACCCCCCACTGCCAAGGGCATTTGGCAATGTCTGAAGATATTTTTGGCTGTCACATCTGAGAGTCGGGTATGCTACTGGCATCTAGGTAGATAGAGGCCAAGGATGCTGTTAAACATCCTATAGTGCTAGAACATCTCCACCATAACAAAGAATTATCTGGTCCATTACAGGAGTAGTGTTGAGGTTGAGAAACCTTACTCTAAGCCTTACTTTCTTTGTACAAAGGGGGTAATAATAGTTCTTACCTATCAGGTTGTTGTAAGGGTTAAGTAAGATAAAGATTGAAAGCATTAAGTGCACTTTCTGGCTTTTTGTAAGCATAAAGAGTATTTTAGCTATTGTTATTAATGTTATTATTTTGACCTATGGTTCACTCCTTATGTAGCAGATTTATGAATTCTGTTTTATAGTTTATTTAGTTGACATAGAAAATTTTATAGTGTATTAGATGTATTTAAATTTTATAAGGAAAAAATTTTAAAGTACTTTAAATCAGGCATTGAAAGAGATTTTGAAATTGTTTTGAAGAGATAATATTGTTTGGTTCATGTAAATACAGTATATGCAGAAACAAATAAATCATAAGTTCTACATGCTGTTATATTTTATTAGCCCCGAAAAAGCATAAAATCACAGCTTTTAAAAGAAACACTCAGATATTGTTACGTATTGTTACATAGGAGGCAATAAAGCAAAACAAATTTACTGAGAAATGAAGTCCCATCTGTTTCACGCATTATCAGTAATTTCAGTGAAAACTAGTAGCTACAAAGTAAGACCCAATATAAATTGGAATGGATTCCTACTTATCCAGCAGACAACAAAAATGTCCCTTGAGGCTGATACAAGTCTTCTGCCAGTCGGCCAGGTCTGAAAACATGGCTCTGTGTGGAGTCACAGGGTAAGCCCCTCTCAGTGGCTGTGTTTGTGTATCACAGGGGTGATAGATACACGGTGGGGCATCCGGTGGTCCTGGTGCCTTCTGGTGTAAACACAAATGGAGGACTTATGGGATGACTTTCTTATAATCAGTTCCGTAATCTTTAAGATGTGTTTTATCATTTAGATCATAATCATGAGTTTCTTACAGTTAGCACAACAATTAAATAGCTTAAGAAATGAGCCTGATGTGTGCAATATGGACCGTGAGGTGCATGATCATTCTCTGCTGGTCCTCCATATTGGTAAGTCCAAGGAATTTTGCCATGATTTTGCAGTAATTTTTACTAATTCTAATGTACTGTGTTGTTAGTAATAGTAACAATTTTAATATATTTACCAGTTGCCGCTGTTCACTCATGACCCATTATCAAGAGAAGAAGATTAGAAAATTAACCCTCTTGGTAATATAAACGGTGCCTGTTTGATGGGTAAACAGAAGCCTCATTCCCTCAGAGATCATATTGCTCCCGTGGAGGGGGAGGGAAGAAGGTACTGAATAACAACAATACTGATGGTGGTAATGATGGTGATAGTGATGGTGGCAGTGATGGTGTTCCTGGTGAACCATGCAGATAGCTATTAATTAAGACTGTGATTTATGCTCATTAGATTACACTGACTTCGAACTTTCACCTGTTTGCTTTACATCTGTTTCTCCCCCTGCTGCCTCCTGTGCATTCAGAAATGTGTTCCAGTAGCATGATTTAACAGATGAGGTTCTGCTGAAGCCATCACATGGCTTAACTATTAGTTCCCCATTCAGCATCATTATTTTGAATAGAAAGAAAACATTTTTAAATTAGTTGCTTGTGTGGAAAATGAGTCATGTTTAAAGGGTACTTTAGATCTTTAGATTGGGGGGGATGGATGATTCCCGTTCCTTGATTATCAGTGACTTCTGCCTTTGGTTTGTGCAGGATATTGTAGGGGCATAATTATACCAGAAGTCTATTAACAAGACAATGTAGCATTGACACTCGCAGCATGGATGGGGTCTGAGAGGCCTAAATGTAAATCTTTTCTCTATCCCTTCTTAATTTTGTAATAACAGGCTTATTTCAGCCTGTTAAGCATGCATATTTTCAAGATATGGGCTACTAAAAGTTCTTAACTCTTAAGGTTGTTGATAAGGTTTAAATGAGACAATGTATGTATGGTATATGACTCTGTTTTAGGTATGTAGTAAGTGATTGATAAATATTAGCTGTTAATATTAATTCTATCCTTCCCAATAAAAATTAATGGCTATAGAATGCCAATTTCATCATAATAAAGAATGAGACCTTGCAAACTCTCTACAATACTTGGCCTCCTCAAGGACTTACTCTGCTTGTGTAGGAGATTAATTCTTCAGGATCTCATTTGTCACAGGAGTAGTTGGATCGGTGCCAACAAATTATGGGCAGAGGTGGGAGAATCTGCCTTGTGCTTCAGGCTGATTCATAAAGTTGTGGAGATAAAGTACAGGCCTCTAGAAAAAGCCTAAAAGAAGGAATCTGACTGTTTTAGCCAAAGATTCTAGGTGTTATCTGTTCACTGCTATTCCCTTAATCCCTATATTTATCCTTCAAGATGTCTTGCAATGTACACATCAGTGGCAGGGACCTACTGTATCCACTCAGGATTTAAAAGGGGAGATCAGGCTGCAAAATGAAAGCCAGTCCACATGGTTTGCATTAACAATAACACTACTGAGAGATTGAACAAAGAGCACATTAAAAGTATTTAATTTTAAAAATGAGTTCTGTCAAAAGTATTGAGTAAAATAAAGTTAGCATGTTTATAGATGTAGATTTTGGCTTGTCTGACTCCATTCCCAGACTTTTCTCTTCACTGTATATTTACTAGGAATCAACTATGGGATGGTCATTCACTGTGAGATATTAAAAAATGAAAATAAAAAGAGTAAGATGTGGTTTCTACCCTCAAAGAGCTAATGACACAATGGGAGACAAATAGGGACCCAGGCAGCTTATTTCAATGTAAGATTTTTGATAGAGGTGCAGAGGCATAGCAGAGGAGTGCTCTGCTTAGTTTAGGGGCTCAGAAAATCTGGCTGGAGGTGACTCTTGAGCTGAGGCTTCAATAAGGGAAAATAGTCAAATGTGGAAAGTTTTTATGGGTATTTATTTAGAAGGAGTAACTTGAGTGGATACTTGATTTTCATCACTTTTGTTATCTGAATCCCAGTCTCTCTGGCTTGAGCGGGTTTTGGTATGCCAGGGTAGGGCAGGATCACTGTGCTGTGGGTCTCCTAGTGGGTGTGCCATGAGCAGAGAGCTGCTGCATAGAGAAGTAGGTAATCACTTCTCTAAGGGCTGCAAGCAAAGGAAAGGAGACAATTAATAAAGGCTTTTCTTTAGGCATGTACTGTGGTCACCCGGACCCTGTGGACCACTCGTCTGTCAGAATGGTTCATCCCGAAGAAACCAAGAACCACTTCAAAATAAAAAATAAGAGGGCAGATAAAAAGAATCTCCTACATTTTCCATGAGAGAGTAGAGATAGAAAGTAATGATGGGGAAGTGTTCTGTCCTCTATTTTCTCAGTTTTTATAAGGCTGGTCTTTCCCCCCCTGTTTTGAATATTTTTATTCATTTTGATCATATAAATAATTTGTGAATACATTCTCATTGTAAAAAACTATATAAAAGATGATAGATAAAGCCAAAGTCGCTTTTAATCATTGGTTAATCCCATTCTGTTCCCAAAAAGTAACCACAGTTATCAACATTCTTATATTTCTTTCTTACATGTTTGATAGAATTCATCAGTGAAACTTTCTGGGTCTGGGTTTCTTGTAGGAAGAAGGACATATTTATACAGTTCTCCAGTGATATCAGAAACACTAGGAAGGTCTGTTAAAACACAGTTTGCTGAGACTCACCCCCAGAATTCTGATTCCATAAATCTGGATTGGGGCCTGAGGATTTACGTTTCAGAAAGTTCCCAGGTGTTGCTGATGCTGTTAGACTGGGAACCACATGCAGATAAGATAACCATTGCCTTACTACGTATAAGACTGTTTTGATTTTCTGTTTCTTCTTGTGTCATTCTTGGTAATTTGCATTGTCACAAAATTTGTTCATTTCATCTATGTTATATTCACTGACATGATGTTGCTTACCATCTTTCGAATGTCTGCAAAATCTGCAGTGATATCCCTTCTTTCATTCCTGATATTGGTAATTTGTGCTTTCTGTCATCATTTTTGATCAGTCTTGCTACTTGTTTATTACTTTTATTAATGTTTTTTAAAACCTAACTGTTTTCTTTAAGTTTTTCTGTTATTTAATACTTCCTTGCTTTCTGCTTTTATTTTTATTATTTCCTTTTTTCTGCTTACTTTGGGTTTTATTTTTAACTTCTTAAGATGAAACTTAGAGCATTGATTTTAAACCTTTCATCTTTCTAATATAAACATTTAAGCTATATAGTTCCCTGTAAGCTATGCAATCCCTCCTCTGTATCTCCGTGGTGTCTCATCCTACCTACAGTGTTACAGTTGTCACACTGAATTCTTGTTTGTTGGTTTCCCTAAATATCCCATAAGCTCCTTCTTAGAAAGGACCCCCTTACTCATTTTTGTTTCCCTAATAGACTCCAGGATGACTGTGTTGGAGCCAGTGGATGAGTGAATATGGTTGACCTGGTGGCTTAGATGCCTCCTCCTTTGTCCTTGTTTCTTACATATGTCATTCTCAGACAGAGGAATATCATTTATGGAAGGAGAAGTCATTTTTGAAGCAAACTATGTGGGAGTGGAAAGGCCCTTGTTTTGAAAAACTATTATAATAGGTGGCAGTAAGGCCAACTTGGCACTCACAGAACATTATTCCACTGCCTAAGCTGGTTGAATTTTCTCTGAGTTGCCCCCTTTCTGGCATTTTCTTTGGTGGCCAGGCTGCCCTTCATGCTCATTACCAAATGGGGCCAACATGAGATTTCTCTCCCTTCAAGTCAGATTTCACAATTGACCAGGTGCATTATAGCTGAAACGTGGGGTGGCTTTTCCCATTTCCACAGCAGCAGCTGGTGTGCGTGGCTGGCAGAGGAGAGAACAGACCGCAGCTAACATACTCCTATACTAGAACATATAGGGACTGATCCCGTTGGAATTTTGAGCTGCTGGGTCTTCAGAAATATAAACTCTCACATGCATAGATTTCCTGGCTTTTGGCAACTTGTTTGGTGTTTGTTTCCCCAGGGAAAATGGAAACCTCCCTGGAGGATTGGGCTTGGAGGCCCATTATTATGTAAACCATTTACAAGAACAATTATAACAAAATATCATTACTTTATGCTCATACTCTTAAATCCATACCAGAGGTATAGATCTCAAAACAAACAAATAAGCTAGGCTGAGGAGAAATTAAACTTTGATTTGAAATGATAATGACTGTGATGGTAATAATAATAGCTATGATAATAGATGATAATACATGATAGTCATTGTGTTCCTGGCACTAGGCTAAGTGCTTTCCCCATTTATCTTATTTAATTTTTACTATAACCTCTGATGTAAGTGCCTTTGTTGTTCCTATTTTTGGGTGGAAAAAAAATCATAGAGAACATGAACAACTTTCCCAGGTCAGAAAATAGTAGGGATTTGTAGAGCCGGTTTGGCTCTTAAGTCCTCTGCAATCCTGCCTCTCTCTTTGACTCTGGGGGTTTTGGGATATGGTGACAAAGTGGGGTGATAACTGTGTTTGTATTAAAATTCATCATCAGTGCTGATTACAGTCATTCTGATGCAGGTGATTTGGGCATTTTTGCATAATCCCTCTGTTTAGTTTTCCTGTGTGTTAGAGATTGAGCGTGACCAAGACTGAGAGTGACTGTGAACATTCCTAGGGGAGAAAAGGAAGATAATCTTTGTAGAGAATGAAGACCTTAGTGAAAA
Source organism: Cryptoprocta ferox (assembly GCA_028646485.1). Taxonomy (NCBI): domain Eukaryota; kingdom Metazoa; phylum Chordata; class Mammalia; order Carnivora; family Eupleridae; genus Cryptoprocta; species Cryptoprocta ferox. The sequence goes on along the minus strand of CM053559.1, from coordinate 57,752,341 downwards.
CTGTCAGAGAAAAGGATCTCCAGATTGCTCAGCCTTTTCTTGTGCTGCTAAGGGGAGTCCACATGCCAGACTGGCATCTCTGTCCCAGGCACAAATCTGTGCTGGCACAAATCAGTTCTCCTTCCTTTCTGTGAGATCCCTGATGGCTTGTGATGGAGCTGTAACTGGGGGTCGGGGGGGGGGTGCGGTGAGCGAGGGAGGGGAATATCTAGAAGCTCCAGTCCCATCTCGGTGGGTCCACAAGAAGACTTGATTTCTCTCTCTATCTGCTTTTAGAACCAGAAACTGGTTTTGCCAGTTCTCTCCCCAAGATTCCTCCCTTCTCTTTGTAGCAAGAGGCTGATTTCCAGGTGCTCTAAATCAGCAAGTGGTTTTCCTGCTTACCGTGACCCACAATAAGAAACACTTGTACATGGTGACTCAGTGTGTGTTTACACACGCACACTCACACCCACACGCACGTGCACAACTGAAATAAAAGTTTATCTTACTATGCGTAATTAAATCTGATATTTCATAGTCTATGCTATTTTATTAACATATTAAACTGATTTTATTATCCACGGATGGGTAGCAACCCATAATTTGAAAATTACTGGTGGTGATCAATGGGTGCTGAAAATAAGTGCATAAACTTTATCCTCTTGTGGATAGATTTGAGTGTCCAGGTCCAGCCTAAATGTAGTAATAAATCTAGGTGCTATATTTCTTTTTTCCCAGGGATAATTTAACATCTCTCCAGGAGTCTCTGGGTTTACCTCTAACCTAAATCAGAAGCAAGTTGTTTGAACCTCTCTCAGGTCTGTGGGTCAAATCAAAGGAAGTGGCCCATAGAGAAAGAATGTGGCAGAGTTTCACAGTGAAGGCCCAGGACTGTTGGCCTTTGCCTGCCTATGTGGTACAAGATAAAAGCACAAAGTAATGGGAGCTGACTGGATCTTGGGAATCACTTCTTGCTCTCATAAACCCTTGAGAATCTGCATTCTTTGGGAATTCACAGTAGATAACAGGAATAATAGAAAGCAGGTTTTTGTTTTTTTTCCTTTCCAAAGTACTGACTGGAGGAAGGATATTTATCCCTTTAATAACAAAGGGAATTAGGCTTCTCTGATGCACAGGGCAGTATGAAATGCTTCCTGCTAATGTATTCCATATTCTGTATACATTCTTCACCCTGCCTTCCAGACTGTAAGTTCATTAAAACTATTGAATGAATTCCAGGGTGAGGAAGATTAAGCTGTAATTTACTATATTTCATGGTTTGCTTCTCCCTTTTCTTTAAGCTCATTCATCCATTGGTGAGTCACGAAGAGACAGCAAATTCACCACAGAGCATCCTTCATCCTAGGACAGCTTTGGGAACTGACATTTGATTCTGCAGGAATGCACTCAAGAGACAGTTCACCCCTCCTCTCATGCCTCTCCCTGCCTGTGGATTCAGTCCTCATTTTACCACAGGAAGATGTTAGCCTTTCAGTTGATCTCAGTTGAAGATGAGTTTTGAAAAGTCACCTTCTGATTTAATTGTATTGGTAATAGAGTTCGTATTTTCCAGTTCATGGTCTGGTCTCTCCCCATCGGCATCTCTCGGCTCTCTTGTTAGTTCTTTGTATACACATGCATCGCTGCTGCATTATTCCTGGGAAATCTGCAAACAGCACTTGGGAAACTTTACTGTGATCACCTTGAACATGTTGTTAAAATGCAAATTCTGATCCAGTAGGTCTGGGGTGGGGTCGGAGACTCTGCATTTCTATTGGGTGATACTGATGCCTCTAGTCCCTGGCCCTTCTTTGGATAGTGGGGCTCCCTAGGATGGTGTGTAGGTGGCTGAGAGGACATTGTGTGTGTGGATGTTTATTGTTTTCCTAATACCCAGTGTGTGAGTATGGGGTGGTGGGTATTAATCTATAATAAGAGAATCAGGAATCATTCATTCCTTCTAGGTAGAGATGGTCTGTACCATCCAGTCTGACCACTCTTCTTTATGCATTCATCTTATATTTTACATGTGCCTTTTGGGAATAGAGATCCTGTTTCCTGTAAGGGGCTGTCTCCACACACCCTCAGCAGTGAATGGGTTCACTGAGACCTTGATTTTTGCCTTGAAGTTGTGAGGACCAGGGTATGCTCAGGTGGCAGAGAAGTGGGAAAACTCTCTGAGTGTGGGAGATTCTTGATAGTGACACATTTGCCTGGAAAAAAGCAGCCTGGGCTTGTTGTGACATTCCTGCTGATCTGGGACACAGCCTGACAGTGGAGTGAATGGCTTTGTTTTCCTCTTTAGGAAAACTCCTCCAAAGAACCCCCTTGATCAGCCTCTTCTCTCCAGGACAGCACATGGCTTTTCTAACTAGTCATAGCATTGTGGATTTCTGTAACACATGTGATTAGAACTCAGTACACCACCACGATCAATTTAAGAGGGAGAATATCTGCTCTTTTGATATTGCTGTAGCTTTGGCCCTGGAAGGGATCTTAGATGTCATCTTGTTTGGCCTCAGGCAAAGCAGCAAGCTCATATAGTAAAGGGTTGTGCCCAAGGTCAGACAGCCTCTATCTAATCTTGACTTCTAGCCAAGTAGAAAACTTGTTTCAAAACCTCTTGATATTTCTCCACCAAGCAGTGCTGCTCCTGGATTACAAACCTATGATTTCTGCTCTCCAGTGCCCTGTGGCAATGTCTGGATATAGAGTCTCCTTGCCCTGCTTCCTCCTGCTCCCACCCCCACCTGCTATGGGCATGACCATGGACCCTTGTGGTCAGAATAGGACACTTCTGTTTTTCACACCAAATATCCACACTGTGTCCTTGCCTCTGGTCCCTGTGTCCTGCCCACTCTGTTGATTCTACTTATCCATCAAGGCTTTGGTTATATTCAACTTCTTTCTTGAACCCAAGATCACTAGCCTGGGTGTCAGGAGCCCCAGGTTCTAGTCCTTGTCCAAAATAAGCTATGCAACATGGGTAAGATCTTTATGCCTTTGTGCTTCAGTTCCCTCATATGCCAAAGGAACTGGACCTTGATATTCTGTGATTTTTTGATATTCCAATTCCACATCATTTACTCCTTTCTTAGAATATTGCACTTGAGACACTGTGGAGAAGGTGTTAGCTATACCTGAGTTAGATTTTCAGCTCTCCTATTAATCAGTGTGTGGCTTTAAGCATGTTATTTAATCTCTCTGGGGTTCCATTTTCTCATTAGTGAAGGTGGGGTTGTTGGGAGGATTAAACGTACAGTAAAATTATCTAGCACATATTAAGCACTGTCAGGATACTTTTTTAAAAAACTGATAAAATTATAATTCATTCATATGTAAAATGAAAACGAGTTAAATATTTTATTTAATTGATTATTAATGAGGGAACTGGTTAGATATTACAGCCGGTTCAAATGGCCATCCAAAGAATAGGCACATGTATGGATTAGAAATGTGCCAATGGAGGGCAGAATTTTTTCCGCAGTGGAGGGGGGAAGTTGACTGCCTCACACCAGACAGAATGTATTTGCATGTCTATAGACAAGAATTATTTTATATTATTATCAGTTAGCTACAATTTACAGAGTTGTCAAATGGCTCAAAGGCTATAGGGGTCATGGGTTTCATGGTGAGGGCAGAAGCAAGAGAGAGAAACCGCTTGGTCACCTTTAAGCTTTTGCTTTGTTGTAGTGTAAGTCATGACTCACACTCCTTTGGGCAGAACAGTCTTATAGCGAAGTTCAACATCAATGGGATGGAGAAATTTAGTCCTCCCATAGTGGGAGAAGAGGTACATATTAGCAAATGACAGTAGCATCCACTGCAGTTTGTGTTTGTTTTATAAATTCTTTTTTTTATAATTTTTTAATGTTTTTATTTATTTTTGAGAGAGAGAGACAACGTGAGCAAGGGAGGGTCAGAGAGAGACACACACACAGAATCCGAAGACAAGCTCCAGGCTCTGAGCTATCTGTCAGCACAGAGCCTGACGTGGGACTCGAACCCATGAACCGTGAGATCATGACCTGAGCCGAAGTCGGAGGCTTAACCAACTGAGCCACCCAGGTGCCCCTGTTTTATAAATTCTTAATCAGGTTTATTATAAAGTCAGTCAAAGACAAAGAAGAACTGTGAATTACAGGTGCAATCTTGCATCAAGCTCAGCATCCAGTTTATTTCTCCATTTCATTTTATTTCATCATTTTTAAAAATGTTTATTTTATTATTTGATTTGAGAGAGAGCAAGAGAGAGAGAGCGACAGAGAGTGAGAGCGAGCGAGCACACCAGCAGGGGAGGGGCAGAGAGGAAGAGAGAGAGAATCCCAAGCAGGCTCTATGCTATCAACACAGAGCCTGACCTGGGGCTCAATCTCATGAACCGTGCAATCACGACCTGAGCCAAAATCAAGAGTTGGATGCTTAAAATGACTGAGCTACCCAGATGCCTCATTCATTTTATTTTTATTTCACAGTATCGCCAAGACCTCAATTCATAAACAAGTAAGTAGAAACATACTGAAGTATTCAGTTTTACATGAGAAGATTTGCAGAGATATGAATTTTTAAAAATAAGCAATTCAAAGGAACTACTTCTTTGTATTCAGGGACACATCCCCATATTCAAATATCTACATAAATATGGTGGGAAAAGCTTTATTTTTAGGTGAGCACAAACACCTGAGTGTGACTGTGGTGGGTTCTAATGCATTAACTATTGATTTGGGATAAACATGTTTGTTTTAAAATTCTTTTTTTTTCAATATAAGTAAAATATGAATATATTTTCCCTGTAAAAAATTGAAATATTACTGAGGAGGCTGAAGGATCCAGTCTTCTTTGGTTCCCTCTCTGTGCTTTCAACCATCCTGATCCCAGGTTCCTCTTGAGATAGTATAAGTATTATCAGTGAGGGGTGTGAGTATTTTTCTGCAACTTACTTTTTCAGGCAGGCATACCTTGGCAATTTTTAGGTGTGAGCTCCTAAAAATGTATCTCCTTAAAAAATTAATAATATGACTTAAGCCATAATTAATTGAGCTGCTTGCCTAATGATAGGCATTTGGTTGTTTCCAGTTCTTTGCTGTGATGAGTTATGCTGCAACGAAATAAGAAGGCCCATTATAGTGTTTATTAAGGGACAGTCTTTAAAATGTGCAATTGCAGTGGCTAAATTCTGTGCTTTCTTGGTCTTTCAGAGGTATTGGTGCATATAATTAATGTTCATAGCTTTGAAAATCCCTTTTAAAAACATTTACACAATTTTTTAAACCTAGGTCCTATTACCTGTTTGGGTGAAAGCCATTTGATGTGAAAATCTTGTTCTTAAACTCTTGATTCCTTGAGTGTATTTTTATGAAATGCTGTGATATCCCCCTCACCACCTTCTCTTCTCCATCCCTTCTTTCCTCTCCTCCTACTCTTCACTACACCTCCCTCCACTTTTTTTTGCAGACCTCAAATAGCATTGCACATATTATTCCTTGATTTATTCTGGTTCTATAAAATCTGTAGACTATTGTTAAAACAGAACTGTGTGCAACATTACTTTGAATCATAAAGATAAACTTGGGATGAGAAATTCTTTGCATTTCCAAACAGGATGGGAAGATTATGAACTGGAAATAAAAGTAACAGCAACAACAACAAACAACAAAACTGAGACTGAGCTGGTTTTCACATTGTCATAGTTATTAACCTTTCTTTTATTGATTTGCATAGATTGAAGGAGTGGCCTGAGTGCTCTTCATACTTACCCTGCTAAACTTCTAATGGCAAGAATAATAAAATATTTCTATTAGAGATAATAAATATTTAATAACAATAAAAATAATAAATAATTTTTATTGGAGATTTAATAAGTGCATTTGAATGAATAAATAAATATTTAAAAAGGGGGGGATGATGGGACCTTTTAGATTTACACAAAGTCAAAAATCTGTGCTGTCCAATATGGTAACCACTAGTCACAAGCCACAAGTGGCTATTGAACCCTTGAAATGTAGCTACTACTGCTTCATGTTGAAATGATAAACATTTGGATGCCTTAAATAAATAAATAAAATACACTGTTAATATTAATTTGCCTGTTTATTTTTTTAAAATATAGCTACTAGAAAGTTTTAAATGCCCATGTAACTCACAGTACATTTCTGTTGGACGACACTGCTCTAGCTAGGAACTAGGAAAAAGGCTCTCCCTAGCCAGCTTTGCTTTTGCATTCCCTTCTTTGGTAAGAACATACTTAAGTTCTGATCCTACCTTTAGTCTCTAAAGGTGATTAAGTCAAAAGCCCAAGAGGACTTGCTTGTGCTTTTATTTCTGATTGGTTTTTGAAGATTTAATACAGTTTCAGTGTAAGAATTATTATATCAGATTTTCGCTGCTCTGAAAACATGAAGTGAAGAATTTGAGGAAATGGTAATCACTGCATTAGCCTAACAGATAAAAACAATTTCTTTTTGAAGTTCTTCTGCAGTAGATGGTAATGAAGCTCATAGCAGTGAGACTCATCTCGATAGAGATTCAGAGTTGTGATTTTTGACTGATAAAAAATCCTTACTTTAGCCTCTTTACCATTTTTGATAGGCTTCTTTGTCTTGCAAAGAAAATTGAGGCAGTTACCATCATTTGTGACATATTCGGAGTCTTATCTTTTCCCATATTGGTAAAGACAGCATTTCTTTGGAATGTTGTCACTTGGCATCTATTCAAACACACACACACACACACACACACACACACAAGCACACACAAGCACATCACCACTCATTTTGCATGTCAGTATTTTCAGTTTGGCTTTTGTCATCCTCTGAAGATTTTTTTTTAAATCAGTAACTTCATATTTTGCTTTACCTTCACTGGAAAACTGAATAGAAAATGCAGAGAATTCCCATATTCTCCTGCCCCTACACACCTACAGCCTTCTCCACTGCCAACTTGATGAACTTACACTGACATATAAGTAGGTGATATTTATATTCGGGTGCAGAGTCCATAGCTTACATTAGGTTTCACATTTGGCATTGCACTTTCCCTGGGTTGGACAAATGCATAATGGCAGGTATCCATCATTATGGTATTGTATAGAGTAGTTTCCTTTCCCTAAAAATCCTCTGTGCTCCATATCTATTCATCCCTCTCTCCCCCAAATCTCCGGCAGCCACTGATCTTTTTACTATTTCCATAGTATTATCTATTCCACAGAGTCATATGGTTGGAATCATAAAGTATGTAGCTTTCTCAAATTGAGTTTTCAACTTGGTAAGATGTATTTAAGATTCCTCCATGTCTTTTCATGGCTTGATAGCTCACTTTTAACACTAAGTAATATTCCATCGTCTGGATGTACCACAGTTTGTCCATTTACCTATTGAAGGCCATCTTGTTGCCTCTAAGTTTTGGTGATTATGCATAAAGCCTCTATAAACATCTGTGTGCAGGTTTTTCCATGGACATAAGTTTTCAGTTCATTTGGATAAATACTCAGGAGCATGGTTGCTGAATTATAAGGGAAGGAGTATGTTTAGCTTTGTAAGAAACTTCTAAACTGTCTTCCAAAGTGGCTGCACCATCTTGCATTATCATTAGCAATGAATGAGAGTTCCTGTTGCTTCACACCCTTGCCAGCATTTGGTATTGTCAGTATTCTGGATTTTGGCTGTTCCAGTAGGTGTGTCGTGATGGGGATTGCTTTAATATGCCCAGATCAGTGAGTGGTTTAGTTGGAATTCTCTATCCCAGAAGAATGCTGTTCTTAGAGGACTGAGGTATGTTCTTGATGTTCTGAGGTGGACAGTGAGTCTCTTCTGTGGTGGCTATTGGAGGATAAGAGGAGATGGCAGACAGATGGGGTACCAGCATTTCATCTAACACTGCAAGCTGTGGTCAGCTCTGCTCTGTGGGTGAACAGAATATAGCACAGGCTGTGCACTGGCAAGGAAAAAAGTGGGAATGCTCAGTCTGAGCTGGAGGCGGCCTTTGTTCCATTTGGTGCTGGATTCATTCTAACCATAGTTTCTGAATTATATTGGGGGGAGTATATGTGTGTGTGCAGGCGCGCGTGTGTGCGCGCGCGTGCTTGCATGCCTATGGGGGAATATTGGTTACCTCAACATGTAGCTTTTGTTTTCTGAGAGCAGCTTGTGCAACCAGCTGTCAGATGGAGGGGACTCATTAGCAGAGCAAATTCCTGGGAAGATATTACAAGGAAACAGAAGCTGCCAGATCTTGGCTGGCCTGAAAAGACACAGCTAGGTAGGTGTTCTGATCTTCCTCCTTAAGCTCATAAAGAGAAGGTGCTCCCTCATGAACAGGGCAGGTGAGTGGGGGCCTGTATCCTGACTATGTGACCTTTGGCTGTGAGTACAGATTGGGAACTGCATCTATAACATGGGTGCCGAATAAGGAATTGTGGACAAGCCAATCTGTGTCAGCCCATAATTGACCTTAACTGTCCTTTCCCTGTTGGAGTGAAATCCCACCCATGGCAGATCCGTCTCATGGCTCTGCCTTATTTCTGACGCTGTTAGAATTGGCTTATGTAGAGCTGCTATTCCCACTCTTCCTGGCACTGCCCTTCTGCCTTCTGGTTGTCTGTCCTGTCTTAGAAGCCTTAGCCAGCCCTGCTGGGATCAGCTCCTCATGTTCTGAGTGGTAGCAGGCAGCTGTTTCAGTGATGTCTTCAAGCCGTGAATACATACATGCTTCTAATTACCATCTTCATGCCCCATTGCCCATTGGTTTCTGCTGACTCTCATTCTCCTGCCCCATTGTTTCCTACCTCCACCTCCTCTCTACCCCCACCTGGACCCTGGCCTTGGCTTTGAGGCTGTCCTTGTGCCTGAACTCTCTGATATACTATCTTTTTGGTGTCTGGCATACAAATGAATGTAAATATAGGCACATTTAGAGATGAGAAAAAGTTTTCTGAAAAGATGGTAACTTTATATGAAGTTGACTTTTGGCATGCTGTCCATTTTTTGCTGTGTCTGCTTTGAGGTCAGTGAGGACCTATTGCATTCTGGGATATTTTCCTCTTCTAATAGTTGATTCTGGGGTAGTTTCTTGCTTTACTGGTTTTTGGCCTGCTCAACTGTTCCACTTAAACCTCCTGGATGGATTCCCTCAGTGGGCTGGTACTTGAAGACATCACTTTTCTAGTGGTCTGTTTGCCATCTGTCCAGGTCATTATATTTCACTAACAGGAACAAAAGGGGGGAAGATTATATTCACTGAGAGAAGTGGATTTGTAATTACCTTGGGAAGGAGACCACGGTAGAGGGTTGAGTGTTAAGTGTTCAGAGCAGGGATCTTGTTAAAGTGCTACATTTCAGCCCTGTGGCTGAACTGCGTATGGGATTCTGTGCTTCTGAGAGCTTACAGAACTCTGTCTCAGTGGTTCAGTGATTAAACTTAGGCCTACTTAAAACAGATGCGCCTAGATGAAATGAGCTCTGATTTTATGCTTAATCTTTGCTGTCTCTGATGGTTGTTGAAGGAGGAAGAAATAATTTTTTCAAGAAGTAAGGTCATGCAATAAGTAAGGTCTCCAATAAGGAGAGAAGAATAAAATGATAGAGAATTTTTTTCTTTTTCTTTTCTTGCTCATTGGAAAAAAATATATATAGTTGAGCCTTGAGCAATATGGAGGTTCAGGGCACTGACCCATCCCATGCAGATGAAAATCTGCAAATAACTTTTGCCTCCCCCCAAAACTTAACTACTAATAGCCTACTGTTGACCAGAAGCTTTATTGACAACATAAACAGTCAATTAATACATATTTTATATGTTATATGTATTATATGCTGTATTCTTACAATAAAGTAAGCTACAGGAAGGAAAATGTTATTAAGAAAATCATAAGGAAGAGGAAATGCATTTACAGTGTTGTACTGTATCTATAAAAAAAATCTGTGTATAAGTGAACCTGAACAATTCAAACCCATGTTGTTCAAGAGTCCAGTGTACTTCTTGGGTCCCAGGCTTTTGCTAAATACCATGTATGTTTCTTTACTTTGCACAACTACTTTATTAAGTTGGTGTAAATGTCCCCATTGTATAAAGGTATATTGAAAGCTTAAGGCAACTTTGTAACTTGTTCCCAACATCAAGTTTTTATCAATTTTAGATTAACTAGAGATGATTGCACATCTTCCTCCCTTTTCCCTCTCACTCTTATTTTCTTCAAAAAAGCATATATTTTGTAGCTTATTCTTCACTGATTATTGATATCTCAGTAGAGGTAAAGCTCATGACACATCCTGAGATGCACTGACGATACATGTTAAGAACTTTTAATGTTTAAGTAATGGTAGATTCGTAGGAGGTTACAGAGAATTGTACAGGGAAGTCCTGTGTATCTATCGCCCAGTCTCTCCTAGTGGTTACATCTTACATGACTACAGTATGATCTCAAGACCAAGAAGTTAACATTAGTACAATCCATAGAATTTATTCAGATTTCATCAGTTATGCATACACTCACTTGCATGTGTGTGACACTCTGTGCAATTTTCACATGTGTAGCTTTGTCTAATGACATGTGAAATAATGATCAAAAGACTCTGCCATTACTGTGAGACACTTTCATGTTTTTCTTTTATAGTCATACCCATCCCTTCTCCTCCATTGCTAATCCCTGGCAAACTCCTGATCTGTTCTTCATCTCTATAATTTTGTTATTTCATGGGTGTGTTATGTAAGTGGAATCATATAGTTTATATCCCTTTAAAACTGGCTGTTTCTTCACTCAGCATAATTTCCTCAAGGCTCATCCAAGTTTCACTTACCAATACTTCATTCCTTTTTATTGCTGAATAGTAATTCATGGTATGGATATACCACCGGATGTTTGACCATTAACTTATTGAAAGATGTTTGGGTAGTTTTTAATTTGGGGCTATTATACATCAAACTGCTTTGAACATTTATGAAAAAGTTCCTCCATGAAAAAGAGGTTCAGTTCTTCTGATGTATGTTTAAAAATTCATTTGAGCTTAAGTATGAAAAAACTCATCCTATTGTGTAGGAAGTTTGACAGCTATAGAGTGAAAATTCAATTAGAACTTAGTAATAGGGACTGAGGTTGTTTTTCAGCAAATATAATCTTTAACAAACATCATGGGTCAGAAGAGATTTCAACCATTGTAAGCCGTATGTTGAAGCTTTCACTAATCCCACTGATTTTTATACTGATTTTGTTTTATCCATCTTATTCTAGAGTTACCATTTCTGCTAGGACCATTTGTGTGGCAGTATGTCTTATTTTTTAGTTTTTTAATAGAAATAACTCAGCCACAAAAGCCAGCAAGAGAGTACTTCATTGACAAATTGGTTGGCCACTCTTTAAGGTGTATAGTATTAAATGATGGGGAGTAAATAGGCAAGAGGAAGAGTTGGAACAAAGCTTTTTTTTGTTCACTTTTAAATGTAAAAACATATCAGAAATAAAAAGAAAGGCAAGAAAAGCAAACACACTAGATTGAAGTATTGGTTACAGGAAAATCAGAATCTATTTCATATTGATTTCCTGTATCTTTGGGATTAAAATAAAATGACACGCAAGCACTATGAAATACTTAAAATTCTGTCCTTCATTTTTTCTTTTTTTGTTCAAGTAGATCCAATTTAATGGAAGAAGACTTTCCCACAGATCCTTTATAAGGGGATAAAGGTGTAATTTGCAATTGACATCAGCAGATTGATAGTAGAAAGCGTATTCATGTTCTTTTATCTTTAAAGTTCCAGGCCTAAGATAATTCGTTTATTTATTCTTTTGTTCATTTATTCATTCATGTATTTACTTACACGATCTCCTAACTCATCACTAATACTTCTGCTGTATAATGATATGCCTGGCTACTGAAGGGGCCCCATCCCATTTGCATGCTCCCCTTAACCCACTTTATTTCCCATCACTCCGTGATTTCTCACATTCATGATTTCTTGGAATTACATTCGCCCTTTATAATCACTTGACTAAATTCTACCAGTTCTTCAAAGTCCACTTCAAATATCTCCTCTGTTGACTTGCTTCTGGCTTTTCCTAGTTAGGAATTATATAACTTTCTTCTGATTTTCTTCAACATTTTTTCTGTGGCCCTTTAATATTTTTACTTTGTATTGTGGTTACTATGTATATGTCTCATCTTTGTTACTCTGTTGTTAATTTCTTGAGTGCTGAGTTCATGTTTGATTCTTCTTTGTATTTATTTGCTCTCTCCTCCTCTCCTTTTCTTTTCTTCCTTCCTTCCTCTGGCTCTTTCTTCTACCTTCTTTTCCCTCTCTCCTATTGCTCTTTTTTTTCCCCTTTCTCTCTTGTAGGTATTCATTAAATATTTGCTGACCACCTGCTATGTGTCAGACACTATATTAGAGGATTTGGATAGAGAGTATAAAAACACATCTCCCTGGGGTAGTTTGATTATATATTTAAGTTAAAAATTAGGAATTTAAAAAAATATCCAATTATTAGATTGAGAGACCAGAGATATTCCAAGAGAGAACGTATTTAATATTCCTCTTCAGAAATTTTAAAGGAAGGTGAACTATTTTTTCCTGAGAGTGTGTAAATGCAATCTTCCTTAATGGCAGTAGATTGAATAGGACCCATTTCACTCCTAAATCCAGGATTCTGTGAATTCAAGAAAAATTATTATGTTCCTGAGTTTTGTCGATAGACATCAAGTGAATGTCAGCTGATGATATAAACTGAAAAATGTCAAATAAGGCATGATTAGAATTCAAATTATGTATTAAAATAAATTTTATTGGTGCACAAAATGCTTCAGCCAAGCCTCTGGAAGCTCTGAAAATATAAAAAAAGACATGCAGAAGTGGAGAAAAATTATGTGGTTTGCTTATCACTTACCTGTGTAGGATCAAAATTTGTATCTTGTCCCATGGCTGAGGTGCTTAATAAATAAATTGTGTCTATACAGGTAGGATGTGTTTTCCTTATGCCATTCTCTAACTCTTGTCTGCCTTGCTCCCTTCTCAAAAATAATTATTGTGGAAGGAACACACTCAAAGCTGTGAACTGATACTGAGCCTAATTTTTTTAGTGAGTGGTCAGCAGAGTAGGGATTTGTAGGGCAAAGTCTACAAAGCTGTCAGGAGGTCAGCACCTTGGATTTTAGTGAAAAATGTAAGGAGCTTAAAAAAAAGGTCCATTTCCAAGCAACAGAATCTCTGGGAAACATTCCTTTCAATGCAACGTGAGGAAGGCCTGCAGAAGTATGAATGTGGGAACATCAAGGACATGGGCTAAGAAAGTACAGAGTCAGGGCAACCTTTAATAATGGGCTTCATTTGGGATAAAATCAGTAGTGATCGCACCCATGAAATTGATCAAAGTGCAAATTAGGAAAGAATATGGAAGGGTGTATTGAGGACTTGTTGCTAAAATTCACTTATATATCCTCCTCAGATGTTAGTTTTGCATTTTTCTCCTGTGTATAGTTCATTTCTATCCAGAGCAGAGCACTTGGCGGCAGAGAAATATGGCTGCCCCACCTGTGTCACGGCCATTAATGGTTTAACCAGACTGAGGGTACAGAAATTACTGCAGTACAAAACATGGCTTTGAAGTTTATGGTACTGGCGTTCTTGATGAAAACAAGCACTATACGATCTGTACTTTGTCAGGAAGATTTTGATTTGCTCCCCAGAGCAAAATTTTAGATTTGTGTGAAATTTGTCTGACACAGACTGAACTCTTTTGGGCCATGTTTGAATACAGTTTATCCTTGTACAAATTACCAGGATTTGAGGCTCTAGTGTGCTTCTCAGAAAATATGACTGCAATTTCACGCTAAATGTCTTTACTCTGTAAAACCAAGAATCTGTGTGGGGTTTTTTTTTCCTGTCTTGATTTTAAAGTATCTCCAAATTTCTTTGCTTCAGATCTATGGGATTTGACTTAAGTACTTGATTTTGGGCAAGGGACCTATTAAAATTTTGTTATTTTGGAAGCCCTTGTATCATTTTACGTGTTTACTGTTCCAGAAAAACAAACTTAGAATTTATAAAATTAAGTCACCCTTCTGTCAACAAAACTTAGGAACACAGTTTTTCTTACATTCATAGAATCAGGGATCTGGGAGTGAAATGGATCCTAATCTGTCTTCTGCCATTAAGGAAGATTCCATCTACATACCCTTCTCTCAGGAAAAAAAAATAATAACTTACCTTCCTTTAAAATTTCAGATGTATTGAAGAAATTCCAAGATTGTAAGTACGTTGGTAGGTAAACTACCTGGGAGCTTGCTCCTGTTGGCCAGCAGACCTGCTCCTCCATCACCAGTATTTGCTATGAGTATATGAGCAAGTGATTATAAACTAACACTTGTATTGCACTTGTGAAAAGCACCCTGGTAAGTGGGACCTGAGATCTGACTCATGGATTAGAATTTACTTTTTACTGCCTGCTTTTAAAAAACACAGACCTCATCAAACCACCTCCAACTGTGAATATACTTCAGGGATGTCCCCTCTCTTGAGGTAAAAGCATTTCTTCATTTGCACATTGAGCCACTGCCATTCTGAAGTACTTGCATTTCCCAGATGTCCCTGGGCCTGTTTCACTACTGTGTTTTTGATCTCTCCTCTTCCTTTAACACTCACATGCTGGAAAAGCTCTCTGCTGGGGTCTGCCAATACTTCCTGAGTAGAATTGTGCTCTTCCCTGTGGGCGTGGCCTTACTAGAGCCACTTGCCACAGAGTCCTGATGTCACCTGCATTCTTTTTGAACCCCCGTCCAACTAGGCTTTGTCAGAGCAGGGGATTTGTTGGCATTTTTATATTCAGCCCCAGATAGTGCTTGGCACATAGACTTCCCTTGACATTTTTGGGATAAAAGCTCACTGAAGGTGCACAAAGGGCCTAGTATGCCGAGGGGCTAAGGAAGGAAGACCAAGTTCTTCAGTGGTCAGACCCTAAATACCTATGCTGACCGAGCTGACCACTGAGGGCAGAAGAGAGGCCCTTGGAGGCTGAAGGAGCATAGACTGGGGCTCCCATGGCCCTGGAGTTAGTGTTCCCTGGGGTCTGCCCCAGGCCTTCTTCATTCTCTTCCTGACAACTCAGCTTCTCCCAGAACTTCATCTAGTCTCTTCAGACTTATGATCCCCTAATCCAACTCCCCCAACCAGCAATCTTTCCTGACCTTCAGACTTATATATCTAATCTTTGTCTTCACTGAGAAGTCTTATAGGCACCCTAATTTAGGAAGTCAAACGAAATACGTTTACTATCTTCCATTCCAAATTTGCTGCTCTTGCATGTTCCTTATTTCGGCAAATGGCATCATCCATCCAGTTGCCAAAGCCATAGCTGGGGGTTGTCCTTCCTCTTGTCAGTCCCTTATACAAAGTTGTGTCCCATCAATTTGTGAAATACTTCTTGGATCCAGCTGTCTTTCTTCACCCACACCATCAATAGCACAGTGTGGGTTGCCTTTTCTTACCTGGTAGTTTCCAAAGTCAGGTATTTGCTTCTTGTCATATGCCCTTTGGATCATGTGAAGCCAGAGTAATCTTTCTAAAGCACCGACCACCAGTGTTCTTATGTAAGTTTCCTATTTAATGGTTTTGCATTGTTTTCAAATTAATATCTGAACTCCCAGACATGGTACACCTGGCCTTTTATAAAGAACCCTACTTGCCTTTTACCACCATAGTTCACACTGCCTTCTCTGACCATATTGTATGTACCTCACTTCCCCAGACAATGCAGGAGCCTCCAGTCCCTTGCACGAGTTCCTTCTGCCCAGATTGATTCCTTCTTTCTCCAGTGCTTTTGCTGGCTAACCCTAATTCATTCTCCAGTTTTCAATGTTGACATCACTGCTTCTGTGATATTTCCTTTTGCCAGCGTGCCACATGCTGCCAAGTACCTTATACTTTGACTGTCTTGCATTAATGTGACTTGTGGTGCCCCTCCACTCAATTGTAAACTTGATTAGGGTTTGATCACCTTTGTTTCCCATTACCTAGTGCTATGCCTGGTAAAAAAGAGTTAAGGAGTGAGTCATGGGGGAGGAGATGGTCATGGGTGAATGTGAAAAGAAAGTGCCTGAAGCCCCAACAGTTCAGTAGGAGTTACGTTTTTTTTTAAGGTTTATTTTTATTTATTTTTGAGAGAGAGATAGAGGCAAGCCAGGGAGGGGCAGAGAGAGAGGGAGACAGACTCCCAGGCAGGCTCCATGGTGTCAGAGCAGAGCCCGATGCGGGGCTCAAGTTCATGAACTGTGAGATCATGACCTGAGCAGAAATTAAGAGTTGGATGCTTAACTGACTGAGCCACTCAGGTGCCCCTGTAGGAGATCTTTTTTGATTCTGTTCTTTTGCTTCCCTTATAAACTCCTGGAGGGGCACCTGGGTGGCCCAGTCAGTTAAGCATCTGACTTTGGCTCAGGTTATATGATCTCATGGTTTGTGAGTTCTAGCCTTGTGTCAGGCTCTGTGCTGACATCTCAGAGCCTAGAGACTGCTTCAGATCTGTGTCTCCCTCTCTCTCTCTGCCCCTTCCCTGCTTGTACTCTGTTTCTGTCTCTCAAAAACAACAACAACAACAACAAAAAATCCCCAAAACCAAAAAAACAAAAATTATTAAAAATATATATATGTAAACTTCTGGCTCTTCCAAGGACATTCTTAGGAAGTCAAGCTCAGAGTTGTCAGAGAATTAGAAAAAAAAAATTAAGCTTCTTTATTGAGATGTAATTCAATATTAAAATATTCACCCATTTAAAGTGTATAATCAGGGATGCCTGGGTAGCTCCGTCTGACTCTTGATTTCAGCTCAGGTCACGATCTCACGGTTCATGGGATTGAGCCTGCTTGGGATTCTCTCTCTCTTCCTCTCTGCCCCTCCCCTGCTGGTGTGTGCTCTCTCTCTCTCTCTCAAACAAACATTAAAAATAAAGTGTATAATCAGTATATTTCATGTATTCAGAATTGTGTGACCATTACCAAAATTTGTTTAGAGCATTTTTATCAGTCGAAAGGGAAACCCCATATCCATTTGTATTTATTCCTCATTCTTACCTGCCATTCTCCCTCAGCTCTAGGCAATCACTAATCTACTTTCTGCCTCTATATATTTGCCTATTCCATACATTTCATATAAATAGAATCACATAACATGCGGTCTTTTGTGTTTGGCTTCTTTCACTTAGCATGATTTTTTTTTTTTTTTGAGATTCATCCATGTTGTAGCATGTATCAGTGTTTATACCTTTTTATTGCCAAATAGTATTTCATTGTATGAATATACTAGACTCTATCTATTCCTCGGTTTATTGACCTTTGGGTTATTTCCACATTTTGGCTATTATGAATTATGCTGCTATGAACATTCCTATATAAGTTTTTATATGGACATATGTTTAATGTTTTCCTTTCTGTTGAGTATATACCTAAGTGTGCAATTGCTGAGCTGTGTGGTAACTGTTTAACGTTTTGAGGATTGCCAAATAATTTTCCAAGGCAGCTGTACCGTATTAAATTTTCACCAGCACTGAATGAAGCTTTCCATTTCTCAACGTCATCAGCAAACCTTGTTATTATCTGTCTTTTGGATTATTGCCATGATAGTGGATGTGAAATAACATCTCATTTGTGGTTTTGATTTCCTTAACGGATAATAATACTGAGCTTCTTTTCATGCACTTATGGCCGTTTGTATATTTGGAGAAATGTCTATTCAGATCTTTTGGCCATTTTTAATTGGGTTATTTGGTTTTTTTATTATTCAGTTTTAGGAGTTCTTGATACATTCTAGATACTAGTCTCTTAACAAATATATGATTTGGAAAGATACATTCTAGATACTAGTCTCTTAACAAATATATGATTTGGAAATATTTTCTCCCATTGTGTATGTTGTCTTTTGCTTTTTTGATGATATTCTCTGAAGCACAAAGGTTTTTCATTTTTGTGTAGTCCTGTTTATCAGTTTTTTTCTTTTGTCATTTATATTTTTGGTGTCATATTTAAGAAAATATTGTCCAATACAACTTTACAAGATTTACCTTTATATTTTTTCTTTTCTTTAAAAAATTTTTTTAATGTTTATTTATTTTTGAGACAGAGCAAGAGACAGAGTGCAAGTGGGGGAGTGGCAGACAGAGTGAGACGCAGAATCTGAAGCGGGCTCCAGACTCTGAGCTGTCAGCACAGAGCCCAAGGCAGGGCTCGAACTCATGAACTGTGAGATCATGACCTGAGCCAAAGTCTGACACTTAACCGACTGAGCCACTTAGGCAGCCCCCCTTTATATTTTTTTCTAAGAGTTTTATAGTTTTAGCTCTTACAGTTAGGTCGATGATCCCTTTTGAGTTAATTTTTGTGTCTGATGTAAGGAAGTACTCCTACTTCTTCTTTTGTGTACAGATACCCAGTAGCCTCAGAACCATTTGTTGAAAAGATTATTATTTTCTCATTTAATTTTCTTGGCACCTTTCTCAGTGACAAGGTGTTTTTTTCTTGTTTTCAGTATTATTATTATTATTTTAGAGAGAGAGAGAAAGCATGTGAGTGGGCAAAGGGAGAGAGAGAACTGATGCAGGGCTCGATTCCACTACCCTGAGATCATGATCTGAGCCAAAATCAAGAGTTGGATGCTCAACCAACTGAACTACCTGGGCACCCCAGTTTTCAGTATTATTATTTTTATTTATCATATAAGTACCAAAAATAGAAAATGATAATAATAACAATAATAATTGGTATTATTGGGTCTTTACTAGGAGTCGTGCACTGTTGTAGGAGATTTACCTTTTAGTACCCAGAGTACTCTATAAGATAGGCACTATTATCATCCTCATTTTATAGAAGGGAAGCAGAGGCATGGAAAAGATAAATAACTTGAAAAAGGACACACAGCTGGTAAGTGTTGGAACTGGGCTTAGAATTCAGTCAGTCTGACTCTACAGCCTATTCTTAACCATTATTTATGCCTGACTGTCTTGTTCACAGGAAACACAAAAATTTAAAAAGAGCCAAAATTCTCCTTTCCAGAGAACTACTGTCAACATTTTCATGTACACAGTCTTCCAAACTTTTGTTCAGTGCAAAAGAATGTTACAACAATGGGATTAGACTATACATTCTTGAAATGGTTTTATCCACTTTATTGATACATTAGTGACTTTTGTTGTCCATAAATCTGCATCAAAAGAATTATTCTTAATGTCTCCATAATATTCTACCATATTTCTGCACTGCTGTTGATTTAACCAATCCATTATTGTTGGACATTTAAGTTGCTTTTGATTTTTCATTTTATAAACACTGTTCTTTTTATTATAATTATTATTCATTTTTGAGAGAGAGAGACAGAGTGTAAGTTGGGGAGAGACACAGAGAGAGAGGGAGACATAGGATCCGAAGCAGGCTCCTGGCTCTGAGCTGTCAGCACAGAGCCCAATGTGGGGCTCAAACCCACAAACCACGAGATCATGACCTGAGCCGAAGTCGGACACTTAACCAACTGAGCCATCCAGGCGCCCCTCTAAGCACTGTTCTGATGTATGTATTCTTTTATGTACTTCTCCACATTTTTCCCTAGGTAAGGAAAAATTTCTTTTAATGGGAATTTAAGGAGTATTAAAATCTATAAAACTTTTAATGCATATTCAAAAATTATTCTCTAAGAAATTCCTATATGCTTACCATTGATATTTTATATTTCATATCTGATAGATGACTCTGAATCTACATTGCTCTGGTGTGCATCTTCTTGATTATCAGATAGAACATGTATCAAAAATGATTATAATTTTTCTTTGGTGAATTACCTATTCATGTTTTGTCTATATTTCCATCTAAGAACTATTTATAGACTAAAAAGTATAAATCCTGTATCTTTTTTTGATTTTTTGCTTTTCCTCTAGTTTATCATTGCTTTAAAAATTTTTTCTCATGATTTCTTTTGATGCATAGAAAACTAAATTTTTCAGTGGCAAAATATATTAGCAAAACATCTATCAGGCTTTTCCTTTATGGCATCTTTGTATTTAAAAATAAAAGATCAAAATATTGTTGCCAGTACCTGACTTCCATAAACTGAGGGGGGTTATGAAGAATAACAGTTATTTTCCTATATATTTCCCTGGCTTGTTTTATATTAAACATCAGTTATCTGTATTTCTTCAGCTTACAGAGAAATAAAGCATCAATGTAATCATTTGCCACTAAAAATGTTAATGGTGAGAAAGGCTAGGATGGAGAACTGGGGTCTCCTCTAAATTGTATGGTTTTTATGGCAATATTTTCCTCTCCATGGTTTGTACTCATTTAAATTTGCTCCTCGCATTTAGACACCATATCTTAAATCTCAAACAACTAATTTATATGAAATAGTATGGACTTTTACAGAAACATTGGTTAGAAAAATAATATACTGTCCAATCATGAACTTAATTCAAGTGCTTTTCAATATAACATGGAGACTTGGGATTTTCTGCCTGAGCAAACTGGTCCTTCCTCAAGCAGTAGAACAATTTCTGGCCTCCAAATCTGATTTGTTGAGATGATGATGGCAACCAGACTGATTTCACACAATTGATTTAGAAAATGGATTTTTTCTCATTTTTAATTTGGTTTTTCCATATGTATGGCATACATTTCTAATTTTGACTCCAGGTCCATTTCAGATTTATTCTTTTTCACAGGGTTTAGACAGAGGACTAGAACAAGTCCTTAATTAAAAGCTAAAACTAAGTACTTTCTTTTGCAAAACACTGTGCTAAACCCTTTATAAGATTTGTCTCATTTAATCTTCACAATAAAATATGCTATTTTTGTGCACATATTACATAAGAGGAAACTGAGACTGAGTGAGATTAAGTAAGGTGTCCAGGATCAAAGAGCTGGGAAATAGTTCTGCAGATTCAAACCCAGGTCTCAGACCGCAGGGCTGTTCTAGAACACATTGCTCAGGAGAGAAAAGGAGTTTGAGAACTTTACTGACTTTAAGTATAGTTGAAACCTTACACATATAGAGATAAACTACAGTGCCTGCACATATTGGAAACCATTATTATTATGTGTTACTACATTTGTTAACATCTACAAACTAGAGGGTCACCATTTATACTGTCAGTTAAGCATTTGTTTCCTCATTTTTGGTCATTTGTTCAGTAATATCTGTTTTGTCTCCGCACGTTCTAAATATACACACCTTGAAAACTAGGGTTTCAGTAGCATACATGTATTTGAGATTTCTATGCCTAACTGGGTTGGAGACAGGGTCTCTTTCTGTGAACTTGGAAAATATGTGCTAGGAAATAAATGAGTACTTTCTAATTGTTTTAAAAAAACTTTAATATATTTCTTAAAGATATTATAGTCAAGTAAAAATTCTTGAAGGTATTTGTTCCTAAATAAACCAGATCTGTAGGCATTAAAACAACGTCACTTTTTCACACACCATTGCTGTGAAGGTGTGATATTTTGAGTCAGATTATACCAGAAGTTTTTTGTGTCGTTGACTGTATAGGTTTTAAATATTTTCAAGCTATCTTCTTACTGACTTGCTTAATGCCTTTTGCATGTGAATTTTCCTTATTTCATTTTGCACAGTCTCAGCAAAGTACTTGTGTATCTTGTCTTTTTACTAATTTCTGCAGTGCTTAAGGATATCTTTCCAGGCTTGGTTTTCCACTCACACATTATAAGGATGCTACCCCGACCTATCTCTTCTCTTTGCACAATCCTATAGGCTACCTATGTGGTCTCTGCAAAGAGACAATAATTATTCATGCTTTCTTTCTTGAGGGTCTAAACCACACACATTTAAAAAGACTTATAAGTTGAAATTTTTGAAGGGTGTGTGTGTGTGTGTGTGCGTGTGTGTGTGTGTATGTGTGTGTGTAAATCTTGAAATGTAGTTTTGCCAACAGTGCAGTTAAGGAAGGATTATATATATATAAAAAAGCATTATTTTGCTCAGGCTGTAAAACTAAACCCATTGTGTTAATTGCAGGGTAGGTCACAATTCATATTTGAACACATGATTTTAAAGTTTCAGAGAAACACATTTTGACTTTCTGCCATTACCCTTTTTGATTTCGCAAAATTCATTTTGTTAGCACTATCTGAAACACTAAATAAGAAACTGGAGAACACTTGGCTTTCTAGATTCTGAAAATATGAGAAGTCTCTGAAAAGTCTTGTCTTTTAAGATAGCTTTTATAGGAAGTTAAAAAGTAGAAATGAGTAACTTCATTATTGTTATTATTAATAATAGCTACAATTTATTGAGTATTTCTTATTTTCAGACACTGTTAGTCATCAGTTGATATTTATAATAACCCTGGGAAATGTTATGAATAATCATTTTGCAATCAGAGAATATGAGCCTCAGAGATGATGTGTCTAAGATAACAAAGCTAAAAAGAGATAGAGCCAGAACTCGAAATAGAGGCCATCTGTATGTGAAATGAGTATTTTAACATCAGCTTTATTGAGTATAATTCACACACAATAAATTGCATTATTTAAAGTGTATAAGTTGTAACATATGCATATGACCCATGAACCCATTACCACATTCATGATAAAGAACATATCCATCACCTCCAAACTCTGCTTATCACCCTTTTTAATGCCTCCCTCCAGCTCTGCCTTGGCCTTCTCCATCCAAATTGCCAGTTATCTGCTTTCTGGCACTGTAGATTGTTTTGCATTTTCTAGATTTTACGTATGTGGATTCATACAGTGTGTACTCTTTTTGAACTGGCTTCTTTCATTTAGTATAGCTGGTTTTGGAGTCATCCATGTTGCTGCATCTGTCAGTGGTTCATTACCTATACTGTGGGATATTATTCTACTCTATGGATTAAGTGGCATAATATTTTTATTCATTTACTGTTGATGGGCATTTGAGTTGTTTTCAGTTGGGGCCATTACAAATAAAGTTGCTAAGAATATTCATAGGCAAGTTTTTGTGTGGACATCGACTTTCACTTTTGTAGATAAGTACCTAAAAGTGGAATGGCTAGGTCACGTAGTTACATGTTTAAAGTTTTAAGAAACTACCAAACTGTTTTCCAAGCATGCACCATTTTATATTCCCACCAGAAGAGTATGAGAGTTCCAGTTGCTCCATATCCTGGAAGCACTTGGTATAGTCAGTCTTTTTAATTTTAGCTGTTTTAATAGATGAACATTGTGGTTTTATATCATTGGGTTTTAGTTTCTCTTTCTGTATCATCTAATGATGTTGAACAATTTTTTAATATACTTATTTATCTTCTTTGGTAAAATATCTGTTTGAATCTGTTTCTCATTTTAAAATTGTTAATTTGGGGTACCTAGATGGCTCCATTGGTTAAGTGGCTCTTGATTTTGGCTCAGGTCATGATCTCATGGTTTGTGAGATGGAGCCCCACATTGGGCTCCATGCTGAGTGTGGGGCTTGCTTGGGGTTCTTTCTCTCCCTCTCTCTCTATTTCCCCCCTCAAAATAAATAAACATTTCTAAAAAATAAAGTGAAATTATTAATTTATTATTGTATTTTGAAGATCCTTGTATATTTTAGATACAAATTCTTTATCAGACATGTGTTTTAAAAATATTTTCTTGCAGTCTGTGGCTTGCTTTTCATTATTTTAACATTGTCTTTTGAAGAGTAGATGGTCTTAATTTTGATAGAGTTCAATTTATCATTTGTTGTTTTTATTGATTGTGATTTTGGTGTCTATTATAGGTTGAATTTCCCCCCCCCCCCAAATATATATCAGAGTACTAACTCTTTGTACCTCAGAATTTCTCCTTTTTTATACCTGTAGGGTCTTAACAGAGGTAATCAAACTAAGAATAGGTCATTAGGGTGGATCCTAATCCAATATGACTGGCAGTATCCTTATAAAATGGGGACATTTGGATACAGAGACAGGCATACATATGGGGAAGATGATATATAAAGATACAGGGTAAACATGGCCATCTACCAGCCAGAGAGAGAGGCCTTGAACAGATCTCAGCCCTCAGAAGAAACCAACCTGCTAACACCTTGATCTTGGACTTTTAGTCTCCAAAACTGTGATACAGTAAATTTCTGTTAAGCTACCCAATTCATGGCATTTGATTATGCCATAGCAAACAATTATAGTGTCACAAGGATTTTCTTTTAGAAGTTTTAGGATTTGTATTTAAGCCTATGGTCCATTGTGAGTTGATTTTTATATGTGGTGGTAAGTATGGGTTCACGTTTAGATTTTTGTGTATGAACATCCAATAGTTGCCACCCCATTTGTTGAAAAGACCAGCCTTTCTCTACTGAATTGCTATTGTGTCTTTGTTGAGAATCAGTTTTCTATATATTTGCATGTCTGTTTGAAGACTCTTATTCTGTTCTATTGCTCTATTTGTCTATCTTGATGCTAATGCCAAACTGTCTTTATAATAAGATGAGAAATCAGGTTGCACTTCCAAAGTTTTGAAAAGTTCTGCTCTTTTTCAAAGTTGCATTGTTCCTTTAGGACTTTTATGTTTCCATTTGAATTTTAGTATCAATTTTTCAATTTCTACAAAAAAATGGCTCTGAACTTTGATTTGGATTGTGTTGTATCTATAGATAAATTTGGGGGATATTTGACAACAATATCAACTTTTCTGACCCATAAACACAGTATATCTTACCATTATTTTAGATCCCCTTTAATTTCTTTCAACAACATTTTGTAGTTTTTAGTATTCAGGTTCTTAACAATCTCTTTCCAGATTTATTATTATTTCATATTTTATATTATTATAATTGATATTATTCTTATTAAAGCAATTTTTTTCCTAAGTGTACAAACACTTGTGTATTGATGTAAGAAGTTACTCTGATGATGGTTTATGCACAGTGTAGTTTCAATGAATGAAGCACAAGGCTAAACACTTCTATCTTAATGAAAGGAGATGGTACTTGAAGTTCTTTCATATTAAGTGGCATTATTTTTAAATTTCAACTTCTCATTGTTCATTTATAGTATATAGAGGTACAATTGGTTGTTGTATAATGATCTTGTATCCTGCAAGCTTGCTAGACTCATTTTTTTTTCTAGTAGCTTTTTGGTAGATTCCATCTGGTTTTCAACATAAAAGATCATGCTGTCTGTAAATAAAGGCAGTTTTACTTCTCCCTTTTCTATCTGTATATCTTTTTTTAATCTTGCTTTAATGTATTGGATACAATCTCCAGAATAGTGTTGAAGAAAAGTAGTGAGATGGGACATCCTTGGCTTGTTCTTGATCTTAGAAGGAAAGCATTCTGTCTTTTACTACTGAGTATGATGTGAGTCAGGAGTTGACAATTTTTTTTCTGTAAAGAGCCAAAGAGTAAATTTTTGGCTTTGAGGGCCATATGGTTGCTGTTGTAACTGCTCGACTATGCTGCTGCATCCATATCTTCCCCACACATATGCACTAACATTACTTAGGTGTATACTCAGGTAGGAGTCTCTGCAGATCTCTGATGCTTTCTCTTTGTTCAGTTCTTCTTTCTCAGGTGGTCTGTCCTGCACATTCTAGCTGCCTTGGTCTCTTTGGAATTTCAGCTTTCTCTTCTAACTCAGGGAGTCTGCCAGGCTCTACCTGGATTCTCATTCCCTGCACTGAACCCCAGAAACTTTCTCAAGACTGTAAACTGTGATAATAGAGCTCACTTTGTTCATTTTCCACGTCTCAGATACCACTCTTCATAGTTTAGTCTTTGTTGATGTCCAGTGTCTTGAAAACCACTGACTTATATATTTTGCCTATTTTTAGGTTGTTTTTCGTGGGAAGATAAATCTGATCACTCATACTCCAGTGGGATTGGAAGCATAATTCCCCATATATTTTTCTCATAGTTTTACCTTGTACTGCATCTTCGTGGAGAGTCTATTTATCATTATCCACCTTGCAGGAATCTACGGCCATGGAGTAAAGTAACAGCTGGTTGGGAGCTAAGCCAATGGAGTAGGGGCCTGGGCTGTTGATCCAAATGGCACTAGACTATCTATAGTTGCCATTTTTTTTAATGTCTGACAGGTTGTACATGGATAGGTCGGGCCTAAATAGCCTTAGCGTTTTGGCAGACATCTGGAAAGGAGCTATTTTTACTAAATATTTACTGAAGGGATTCTGAGGAGCAATATTAAGCCATACTAGAATTGCCGTCAGAAGATTTAGTTCATGAAGAACATGCTTCTACCATTTACCTTGGAAGTTTCTCTGAAACCCATTATTTAGTATTGTCATATCATATTAGCTTTTACTTTTCATGAACTTCTTTATAGAGGGAGAGTCTTAAAGAAATATTAGATCCAAACTGAATGTTAGATATTCAACAAATATTTTTGAGTTTCTGCTCTGTGCCAGGTAGTATTTTAGGTACTGGGGATATAGAAGTGAAAACAAAGTGATGATTTCTTCGAGTTTCCATTCTAGTAAAGTGAAGCATAAAATAAAGTACATAAGTAACATATATGGAACCAGCAGTGCTATAGAGAAAAATAAGGCTAGTTGAGACTGGTAATGGTGGTGGTAGTGTTAGTGGTGTTGGTGTGCAAGTAAAAATAGTGAGGACAGGAAAGGCAAAGACCTGAAGAAGGTGATCATTATTTATAATACTAGCTATTTTGATTATTTATCTTAGGATAAATTTTCATGATATATGAAAAATAATAATTACAGACATTTTACAGTGGCCTCTTTTCCCCACATTCTTGATTCCAGCCAAGAGAATTAGTAATACGACTGATCTGACTTACAGTATTGTAAAACCCAGTGGACTGAGGCTTATGTTAGAAACAAAGTACATTTAGGAAGCCAATATGGTAGGTGTGCTGAGGTGGCTCTTTGGGGGAAAAGAGTTAATTGGGGCATATGTGAGTGTAAAGCTTGTTTCTTAGGCTGCAAGTCCTATGTACAGGCAGAAGTATTGAACAGACAACAGCATGCAATTAACTCTGAGATAGGTAAGTTCTATTTTTAAAACCTCTCTGTATCCTAATAGAGTTAATTAGGCAAATTTAATGGAAAATAAGGTTGCTTAAGGGATTCCAAATTCTGTAGTCACTATTTTAGTCGTGGTCCATGTAAAAATAAGGTAAACTTTGGAAGATAGGAGGCTTTGATTACCCCAAGAATTATCATATAAAGTGAGTGGGGACAAGAGAAAGGGAGACCACTACCACTGAAGTGTTGATGTGCCAGACACTGGACTCCTCCTACTCTGGTCCTGCCATACAGCAATGAAGCAGGAGAGTGGCAGAGCTAGGATTCAGGACTGCCTAGTCTGACTCCATGGATAGAGCACTTTGTATCATGGTGGTCCTTTTTTTCTGACTGCATTTGGTGGCCCCAAGGGCTACAGTGTCTTTCTCTTTCTCGTGTGCATTGGCCATATGTGTACTTTATTGCCAGCATCAACCATATTTCTCTTTCCTACCCAACTTACCCATTTATGGAATTTCATCATGTTTTTGTTTCCTGCTGTGTATATGAACAGAAAGAGAACATTCCAATGTTGAGCTCTTACCCTTCTATGGAAAATGGCATCAATCTATCTTGTACTGGCAGCACCGGTTGTAGGTGACGGGCCTAGTGAAGCCTTCCTTGAACACCAAGCTTCTGATCCAGGATACCCATCTACTAATGGTGTCTGAAGGATCTGGAACCCAAGCTATGGTTTATTTTCCCTATAAACATCCACTACTGTAGAAACATTTTTCTTTTACTCTTACATCCTTTACCCCCTTGAATTGTGTAGCATGGGAGAGGATTTATTTTTATTTTTATTTTTATTTTATTTTATTTTATTTTATTTTTATTTTTATTTTTTTTTGAGAGAGAGGGAGAGCACAGTGGGGGGGGGGGTAGAGAGGAGGAGAAACAGAATCCCAAGCAGACTCTGCACTATCAGTGCAGAGACCAGTGCAGGGCTTGAACTCAAAAACTGTGAGATCATGACTTGAGCAGAGATCAAGAGTCAGATGCTTAATTGACTGTGCCACCAAGCACCCAACATGGGAGAAGATTTTTTCTAAGTTAATTAATGTAGAAAATGTTAATTCTTCTGAGATCATTTGTACCCCAAAAGTGAAACTGCCTCACCAATTTAATGTGCTAGAAGAATAAGAGGTGAGTCATTTCAGGCACAGAGTACAAATCAATTACCTGTAAAAAATTTTTTTAATTCTTTTTTTAAGGTGATTCAGTTTCTAGATTAAATAAATGAGCCCCCTGTGCCTTTTCTTACCCGATTGGCTTTGGTCAGAACTAGTGGAACCAAAAAAGGGACAATAGACCTATCATTGATCTGTGGAAAGAAAATGCCACTAAAGAAAGCCAGTAACAACATTTGAAAGAAGTGACTTTTGAAAAAAAGGTTTTCACAGACACTTTAAGCTATGGCTTATTGTTATCCTGGAAAAATCAGATTTAAGTCTGGCTTGACTATTTCAGTGTGTCTGTGGGTACCAACTGAACTGGTGCAAAATTTCTTTAAAATGATTGCATTTAGAGATGCCAAAACAGCACTTGACTAGAAGCAATCCCATAAATTCTGGCTCTGTGCTTAGTGGCAAATGTGAAGCCACATTCTGAACAATACCTTTCTGTTCTGAACAACACCTTTCAAATACACCAACCAGAATGGTGCAGCTCCTTGCTAGTGTGATTGGAGAACCGCCTTCTTTTATACTTTTATGAACAGGCCAATGAGGGGAGAGGCACTCACTAATTATGAGATTTGGGTGATTTCTCAGAATCTCAGCCTCCTTGTTCAGTTGTGAAGATGCAGGGAAATGATGTAAGGTTGGTGGGCACTCAATAAAAAAGGCCATGTATGGGGTAGTGATGATATTTCATAAACTAAAGATTTGGATGAATCTAGTCTTTTTCTTTGCACCTCTAGTCTTTTTCTTTGCACCTGAAGTTCAATATTTTTAAAATGCTCTATATCCTAGAAAGCTCTATGGATTGATAAAGCATTAATAACAGTGATAGATTGTAGGATACATACTTTGAGGCCAGGGAAACAATGTTTTATACATTTTCATTCTCTATAGAAGCTGGCACCAATGTGAAACATACTATGTGCCAAATAAAGAATTATTGATTAGTGGAAATCATAAGAGACCTCATTTTTATCTTTTAGCAATCTAGAATTCTTTACAAATGGCTCTTTGGATATATTGGGAAGTGGTTTGGTTCTCAATAATTTAGTATTAAGGAGAATTTACCTGTGTTATGTATTTGGACTTTTTCTGTAGGATGTGATAGAAAACTCATCTTAAACTAATATAAGAAAAAAAAAGAAAGAATTTATTAACCAATGAATTTAAGAATCTGAGAATATATTGGTTCTAGGTGTGCCTTGATCCAGGTGTTCAAATGAACGCATCTAGGAGCAGTGTCTTACTCTGTCTTCCCACATTCCTGCTCCACATAGGCTCTGTTCTCTGCCAGGCTTAGCTGTTGCAGCTGGGCCTCATGTACCTCTGAATTCATTCCAGCAGAAGGTAACCATTATCTTTGCTAATTTTTGCACAAATCCCAGGGCTTACTTGGACTAGAGGAGCTTGGGCCACATGCCCATTCTATAGCAGGTACTATGAAGAAGGAGGGGATCAGTGTGCACACTGGCCAGGTCTGAGTAAGACATTCCTTCCTGGAGCTGGCGGTGGGGTCTTCTCAACACAGGAGACCTGAAAGTGGGGATGAGATGAGTGTACTGCCAAAAGCAAGGGGGCATGGACATAAGGCAATCAATTTACAGTAAGTATTCACTCCGTCTGTAAACCTCTTGGTTGCCTTTTCCAGGTCTTTGTAACCTATTCCTCCTCAATTAAGTTTAGAGAAGGGCTATTATCCTTAATGACCTAATGACAATTCAAAATAAACTATGTTGTTACATGAGTCCTATTTGTTTGCAGGTGTATTGGGGGCCATTTGAACAACAGAGGCTTCCCCCAAGTGTCTAGATTATACTCAGAGGTCTGACAAGATCTCTCTAGGGATTTAGGCAATCTTGAGATTTTGGTGCAGAGAGATGAGTTCAGGTTTTCATGATCCATCTTAGCTGTGACTGTCTGGAAAACTGCATGAGTGGTCCATCCACAGAGCTCCACAGAAGTATGAACAGAATAGCCAGATTAAATTCTGTGCAAAGAGCAATATTTGCATGGATGTCCCTTCCCATCATACATATTTCACCTCATTGGAAAGGCCTTCCTGATTCTTCTTAACAATACATCATTACCTGAAATGAGCTTTTGTTTAATTTTTTTGTCTGTTTTTTCTCACTAACATTTTTAAAAATATTTATTTATTTATTTTGAGAGAGAGAGAGAGAGAGCAAGCGAGCGGGAAGGGCAGAGAGTGAGGGAGAGGCAGAGAGAATCCCAAGCAAGCCCCATGCTGT
Organism: Cryptoprocta ferox; assembly: GCA_028646485.1. Taxonomy (NCBI): domain Eukaryota; kingdom Metazoa; phylum Chordata; class Mammalia; order Carnivora; family Eupleridae; genus Cryptoprocta; species Cryptoprocta ferox. The sequence goes on along the minus strand of CM053559.1, from coordinate 57,721,950 downwards.
CAGCTCAGAGCTTGACACGGCAATCAATCCATGATCTGTGAGGTCGTGACCTGAGCTGAAATCAAGAGTCAGATGCTTACCAACTGAGCCACCCATGCACCCCTTTTCTCACTAACATTTAACTCCATAAGAGCAAAAATTTTTTTCTGTCTGATTTTTTTTTCAGTAGCCACAGTATCTGGAACAGTGTGTAGTACAAAGTAGGTACTCAACAGTTACTAAAGAATAAATGAATGGCTCTAAGAATCAATCTTCTGTAACTCAACAGTTACTAAGGAATAAATGAATGGCTCTAAGAATCAATCTTCTGCCTCTCTAGAAACAAACTGTCCTTTGTAAACATGAGGTTGCCTTGAGTAACTATAGTAGCTGAGTCCAGTCATAGCTACGTTGTTAATGCCTGGGTCGTGCAATGCAATGAAGTTATTAAACTCCCCAAATTTGTGCTTTATCCCAAAGACATATTACTGGGTTTAGGCAGGGAATGAATCTGGCCTCCATGATAGATGGGGCTTACAGATAACGACAGTAAGCATTGTAGTATGGAGTGTTTAATCTTGAACCACACAATTGCATCTGAGGACAAACGTGATTGCACTATATAGAAATGAATAAGGATTTTTATTGGTACATTCTTGGAGCTCACAGTCTTACAATCTGCTTGGCAGAGATATCTAAGTAGTCACCCAACTTACAGAATTCTGCCATAGTGCCTGCAAAAGAGTTAGAGTTTCCTTTGCCAGTACCTCCACACATGCCTCCCCTCTCCATCAAGCTGTGAGAAAGAGAACTGATTCAAGAGACTGCACATGTTAAAGGAGATCTGCATAGACAACCTGTTGATTGGATCTCTGTGTAGGTCTGTGGCAGCCTGAGCTCTTTGATGAATTGTATTCATTTGGTCAAATGTGTTGGCTTAAACATTGCAGAAATGAAGTTGAATGAACATCAAGAGAAGCTAGAAGGCTGATGGTTTAGCACATTAGTGGACCTCAGAGTACAAGTTAGCTTTATTTATAGATATTGCTTTTATGGTGAACTACCTAAAAAGACATCCACAAAATGAAAAGAAACTGAATTTCAATTTTCAGAATATTGCTTGCAGTTATCACTCTGCAAATCTAAATGATTCAAAATTTTTCATTCCACTTTGACATTTTTAACAAACGTGTGTGAGCACCTTCCAAGTATTAAGCATTGAGGGTATAAAATTGGATAAGATACAAACTGTTTTGATTTCAGAAACCAGTCTAGAAGGAGACAGATCTGCACACAACTAATTTTAGTATCTGTGATAGAAGTCTGTGCAAAATACCATAGGGTGCAGCACGTAATTCTTGGGGTGGAGAGAGTATGTGGAGTGGTGGTGTTTATGCCCTGGCAATTTTAATAATAATAGAAACACAACCAATGTTTATTGAGTACTTTTTAAGTCAGGCACTGTTCTAATTACTTAAGACCTTTTAGCTCATTTAATCCTTGTAGTAGTCCCTATGTGGTAGGTCACCGGATCATCCTCCTTTTGTAGATGTGGAAACTGAGGCTCACAGAGGATCAGTAACTGTCCAAGGTCATGTGGCCAAACCTATATTTCCCTAGGTGACTGTTGTCATCTGTGGCTGCCCAGCACCACTGGGCTCCTGCTTCCATGCTGGTTGGCAGGACTCTCCTGAAAGTGCTCTCTGTGGATCGTATGGGGTTGTTTTCTTCCCCTAATGATCACTCTCCTCCTGTTTGGAATCCGTGCACATGCACCTCTAAGGTGACTTTACTAGTATGAACAATTAATCTGATGTGTTAAATTCACCTGCCATAGGGTGCGAGATTAAACATTGTTTCCGGGTTTGTCTGTGGGGGTGTTTCTAGATGAGATGAGTATTTGAATTGGTGGACTTGGTAGATTGTCCTCCCCCGATAATTTATCAGTGTCGCATAGGAAGTGGCTACAGGGCCCAAGATCTTTGGAACTGCACGGATTCCTGGTGCTTCTTCCGGGCTCTTCTGTGCTCAGGTGAGTATGGTTTATGCAGAGCCCCTGGCCAGACCTGTGCATGGCTGTGCGGACCCTAAATGGGCATTTGGATGGAGTTGTAGCAGAGTGTCTGTTACTCTGGTTCATTTACCCAAGTGTATGTCGAATAGATGATGTGCCCTTGTTGAAGAGCATATTTGCATAATAATGTGCCTGCATTTTGATTCTGAGCCTTTTATTTTTTTAGGGCTAGCCCCTGAAGTTTTTGCTTAAGTCTGAGAATGTAAGTTCTCGCCATGCCTGTGTCTGATGTAACTGTCCCCTAACACTGTACCAGGCACACAGTGAACAACCATAAATATTGAGTGAATGAATGGCTTTGCCTTTCGGGAGTAAGAAGATTCTGGGTAGGAAAGAGTTTCTGAAAACCCTCCAAGTGTATTGGTTCCTCTGTTACTGGACCCCAACATTTCCTTCATGTTTCAGTACTTGGAAATGATTTGTGGTGTTTCTGACAGCACAGCCGTTAGGAGGTGGCATAGTAACCTTGGCTGTGACCTTCTTGGTTACAGTAGCTTTTGCACAGAGAGTTGCTAAAATGTTGCTTTGGCTTAGTACTGTTGACCTGCTTTCATCATTTGAGAAAATGTGTAGATATTAGAAAACTTGCCAGGGGCTGGAATTTGGCTGTGGAAATGAATTTCGGATAATCCTTCTTTTAGCTAAAAGAACTTCTAGTATTACAATTTGCATATGTTAGCCAAATTGTTAATTATGCACAAAGCAATGTATATGGTGACTAAATTACCATAATTTTGCTACTAATGGTCATTTTCTGCTCTAGTCTCTTTAATTGTATTGTGGACCATATACACGATCCTTTAGCATTCTTTAATTTAGTTTAACAGTTCTTTTATGGATCATTAATACATTATACATTAATACAAACTTATAGTTGTACCTAGATGTGTATAAGCATAATTGATGATAATAATCCAATGTATTACCTTTGTTCTCCTGTTGCTGGAATTAGTTGAAATAATATACTTGCAAAGGCCTAGCACAGAGTCAGACATATGGTAAAGGATTGCTAAGTATTTAGTCATCCATCAAATATGTGTACATCCATATTCCATCTGGTGATAACGCTATTAAAAATATTTTTTAGCAGCCATATAAAAGTATTTTATCTTTTTTTAAAAAGTTTTTATTAATTTTTTGAGAGGGAGACAGAGTGCAAGCAGGGGACGGGCAAAGAGAGATAGGGAACACAGAATCCAAAGCAGGCTCCAGGCTCTGGGCTGTCAGCACAGAGCCTGACACGGGGCTCGAACCCACAGCCTGCGAGATCATGACCTGAGCTGAAGTCGGAAGCTTAACTGACTGAGCCACCCAGGCACTCCTATCTTTTGTTTTTCTTTTTTTTTTTTAAAGTAGGTGACATTTATTCTTACATATTTCAAGTTTAAATTATTGTGCCAGAACTCTATGATACAGTTCTGGAATCCTAATTCATTTTGTCTAAGCATTTGACAGGTTCACGATGTATGTTTTCTTTGAGATAAAGAATTGGCTTTGTCTATAATCATGCCTATAGCCAGTCATCAATATGGAGGTGGGATGGGCCACTAGCTGAGTGAGATGGTCAAAAAGATGTTAATCCCACTGTTTGGCAATGAGTCCTACCACAACTCTCTGATTGTGGTTGAGACCACTGTCAATCTAAGAGGGCAGCCACTATTCCTTCAGTTTCTCCAAGTTTTATTGTTGCATCTGGCTAGCAATTTGACCATCATAGTATCTGCATGCTCAGTAGAATGCCTTCAAGAGCATTAGGTTTCTGACTTTTGTTCCACCCACATGAAGACCTGAATCCAAGCATTGTGAGTGAGGATGAGAAATGGGAGATGGAACGAACATTTCTTGGGCACCTATCGGCCAGGTACTGTGCAAGATCCTTACCTGTGTTACCCGATTTAATCCTAATGACAACCTTACAAGGTAGGTACCTTCACCTCCATTATAGACATGAGGAATCAGAAGCTTTGTGTGCTTAAGTAACTTGACCAAGGTCCTAATTATTCATTTGAACTTGGATTTGTCTATTGAAAAATCCACACTCCAAACTTCTTTGCTGATTTGCTTCATGAAGCACTATTTGTTTTTATGTTATATTAATATTTTTCAATCTACCCATCTTTACATTTTCATGCAATGAACTACTCCTAAATTCAGTGCCCAGAAGACATATCTTTCTATAAGCTCCCTTTTATTACATCATGAGGGTTATTTTACTTCTCATGATTTTCTTTTTGCTTAACTGGAGAACGAGGTTGAGTGCTCAATTGCAATAATCCTTATCTCTGATTTCTGGTACTATTATCTCCCCCTTTCTCTCTAGAATTTTACTGCTTTCTGTTCTCTTATGTTGACTGCCTTGTAAACTTCCAAAATATTTCTTAAAGTCAGGTATAGTTTATAAAATCATCAAAACATTTTAACCGTTTTACTTGTCTTGGACATTTGCTTAATAATGTTCAGCAATAGGGAGACACTACATCCATTTCAGCAATACAATTTGTGTCTTGTCCTTCCACCCATGTGTGTATAGAAGTGTATGCAAACACAGGCACACACAAATATTAGGAGGGCATGGCCTGCGAGTCTCCTACCCATGACCTGCATGTGTCTGTCTTGTGTGACATTAGTCTCACTGACTCCATTCTTTAATCACCTGATCCGACAAACCATGCAGTGTAATGAAAGATCATCCATCCAAAGGACATTCCCTTCTTCCTCCCTCCAAATCCCCATGTGAAAGCTGTTTTTAAAAAGGCATTCTTTGAGTGTTTGAAGACCTTACAGTATATCTGTGACCTTGAAATTTAGTTTTGGACATCATTGTAGATGATCTTTATTAAGTCTTTATTACTATTCTAGCATGAGGGCTGGGGCTGGTGTGGGGCATGGATAGGGTGGGGAATTCTTTTTCTCCCATACAAAGACAAGTCCAGATAGTAATCATGACAGTTCTTCATTATATGCTCCTTTAGCCTCTGCTGTGAGGTAGACATTTTATGTTGCCAGCTTCACTCTCCAAGTAGGGTTTCATGTCCAATCAGTCCATGGAGGAGTGCGTGTGTGTGTGTGCGTGTGCGTGTGTGTGTGTGTGTGTGTGTGTGTGTATGTCCTGAGGCATAAGGAGGCAGATGGTTCTGAAGGCTGGCACAGAGTGGGAGCTTCCTGCTGAACAGATGTCCCTCTTGGGGTAATGCTGGCTGTCCAATAAACCTATGTTTTTTGGCACCTACACCCATTGCCAAGGGTTCTTTCACCCTTTGAATAGGCAACCTGTACCTCAAGTAGATGGGTGGGGAGGAGGGGTGGGGCATGGGCCAACCAGAAACGATGAACAAATACAAAAGCATTTACTTAGCCTAGATGCTGGTGACAATTAAGTATTGATGTTTTTTGTTTGTTTTGGTCCTAAGATTTGGTGCTTTTTGTTAGGAAACCAGTTGGCCTATCATAGGTTATAAGCAGCACTCTGTATAGATATAGAACTCCAGGAAGTTCTTTGGGGAATTACAAAGTTGAGTAAAAAAATCTATTCTTGTTTATAATAAACTGGTGATCCAGTCAGGTTTTTCAATGCCCAATCGCAGATGGTATGAAAAAACAAACAAACAAAACCCCCCAAAAACAGATCTTTGGTGCATAATTAGGAGCATAACATAATTTTGTTATAATTTTAAACATAATTTTATTTTATTATTTATTTATTTATTTTAAACGCTTATTTATTTTTGAGAGAGAGAGAGTGCATGGGGCAGAGAGGGTGAGACAGGGGATCCGAAGCAGGACACAGGGTTTGAACTCATGAACCACGAGATCATGACCTGAGCCAAAGTCAGATGCTTAACCGACTGAGCTACCCAGGCACCAGTAAACAGAATTTTAAAACGGTTTACTGTTAAATGGACTTAGATGCAGAGTTGGAAAAATGTAAAACTGTTGGGGAAATATTCTCTACTGTAGAACAGAGCTTCTGGGCATTAAAGTTGTGGTAGAGAATAAGTCACTAGAAGGTAAATGTGTACGTCTGTATTTTGGCTCCTTAAAAATTGCAAATTGGATGTACTTGTCCATTAAGTATTCTGCAAAATATACTTCCAACCAAAAGGGGCCTCACTGACTCTCTTCTTTCTCCTTGCCTTCCCACTATAATTTCAGGAAACCCTTGGGCAGTAGTTATACCTGTAACTTAAAGGGGATACTCTGGGGAATTTTTTTAGGATACAGGATAGAAAAACATTTCTAGATGCTTTATGCGGGTCCAGGCAGTCCTGCCAATGTGGGTTTTTGTTTCAGGGGTGAAAACTTAAATCATTGCATACTGGCTCTTGCTATATTTTGATGGGACCAAGGATTTTGCTGTAATATTGAGCCCTTTGTAAACAAGCACTTGGTAATACTGCGGCTTTTAAATGTGTGTGTGTGTGTGTGTGTGTGTGTGTGTGTGTGTGTGTGTGTGTTTTAACATTTTATTCATCTTTGAAAAACAGAGAGAGACAGAGTGTTAGTGGGGGAGGGGCAGATAGAGGGAGACACAAAATCTGAAGCAGAATCTGAGCTCTCAGCACAGAGCCTAATGCGGGGCTCCAACCCAGGAACCATGAGCTCATGACCTAAGCTGAAGTCAGCCGCTTTACAGACTGAGCCACCCGGGCGCCCCAACACTGCTGCTTTTACACATCCTGTTGTTTTACAGACCAGTTAATAATGGTGTTTAAACAAGCTCTCACAATTGTCAGTTACTATTTCCAGATTTGCATAAAGCTTAGGTTGAATTCATTTCTTTTGTAGGTGTTCTTTTTACCTTCCTGGGATCCTGAAGTTTCCTGATCCCTAATTGTTGGACCAGTAAAACTTCGTGGCTGAAGGAGAGCGGAAAAATGGTTATAAGTTCCTCCTGATTGTGATGAGGCTATCAGGAACTCACTTTTTTATAGTTCAAGGAATCCCATGCATTTGATAATCTTATTTGAATTTGGTAATCTTGGTGTGGACAGGGAAGATTTTACAATTTGTCCTTGTCAAATGAGAAAAAACAGAGACAGAGGTCAGAAGATTACCCAGCTCAGAGATAGTAAATCTGCTTTCAGATCAGTTTTTTAAAATTTCCAAGTTCAGTGCTATTTCCATTAAGTACATTAGCTCTTAAAGCTAGTACATTCTATTCAGAAATGCTTTGATTATGAATAGGTCGAAAGCATTCCTTGTTTTGAAATAATAGTAAGGCAGTTTAGATAATATTAACACATATCTAGATAACAAAACTAATGCATAAAGAAATCCAAGGGTTTGCTCAAGTCCATAAAATGAAATCAGAGGCAGAGCATCAAGAGAATCCTGGCCCTGGGGCACCTGGATGGCTTAGTCTGTTAAGTGGTGAGATCTGGCTCTGTGTTGACAGCCTAGAGCCTGCTTTGGGATTCTCTCTTTCCCTCTCTCTCTCTCTGCCCCTTTCCTGCTCTCTACCTCTCTTAAAATAAATAAATAAACTTAAAAAAAGGAGAGAACTGTGGCCCTTCTGTCACACAAGGTGATTATTGTTTGCCTTGTATCCGGCCTCCTTTAGTTTGGAACTCCTGCTACTGCTTGTGATACTGAAATGGGACTTGGGTTTCAGACACCAGCAGTGATTCAGCACCATCAAGGACTTTCCACTTTCTGGTTTCTATTCCTTGGGGGTTAATGATTTATTCTGTCTTCTATCCAGGGCAATTGGGAAAATTGGTTGTATGCTTTTTAGGATAAATCCTGTCCAAAAAGGGAAAACTCAGGACTATTGCATTTGGCCAGTTATAAAAGGGTTTTTGTTTTTTAAGAGATCAAGTTTGTCCATCATTTTCTTTTTACTGATGAGGAAAGAGATGGAGATGAAAAGACTTGTCAAGGTCACAAATAAGTGTGAACTTTAGAGTCAGAACTTAGGCCTTCTAATTCTCTGTTTATTCACTTTTTACTCTCTTACATCTTTTGCATATATTGGCATTCCAATTATTTATTATTTTAATGTTTCCTACTGTTTTGTAAGACTTTCTGAGATTCCTCATTCCAAAATTTCTTCCTTTAATTTCCCATAACAAAAGCTTTAATATCTATTTGTATAATAGACAAAAAAAAACTAGACTTATAGAGGATAACCACCCATTCCCCTGATTTCTAGTTGATCACTTAGGACATGTGAATATGTATGCCCTGAGGCCCTATGTCTCCCTTTCTTGCTTTTTCTAAATTACTGTTACTAGTACCTGCCAGCTAGGCCCTCCAGACACTGGTTGCACTTTTCCCCCAAGGCTAGCTCAGACTATGCTCCTTTGTATATCCCAGAAAGTCTTTAAATCAGCCAACTTGAATGTTAGCCTGGAAAACAGTGATTATCTATTGGGTTAAACCTTCATACTGGATGATCAGGAATGATTATGTTAGAGTTCCAACAGATAGTAAGGCCACAGCCATTCTCTGTCTCAGACATAGCTGAAACATATTCACAACATTGTTTTTATTATCTCAGTGTGAAACCACTTAAATATTAACAAGTACATATTGGCTTGTATTGAAAGGCAACCAAGGCATAATTATTGGATAAGAAAAGCTCCTCTAAGAGATGCTCCCAGAGCAACTGGCATAAACTAATTAGAGTTTAACTATTGCAAGCAGTACACTAAGTAGGTACTGATTTTATGGTGTAAAGATTAGGGATCAGAACTTCTGTGAGTTGTAGAATGGAACACAATAAAACCCCAACCGATTATAATTGATATTTAATCAATTATCTGTCTATCTCTGTGTGGCAACAAACCATAAGGGGTTAGCATATTTGCTTAAAAGAGACACAATTATTAATAGTGGTGCCATTATATTTATTTATTTAGTTTAGTTTTGCGAGAGAAAGTGTACACAAACACTCATAAGTGGGAGAGGGACAGAGAGAGAGGGAGAGAGAATCCCAAGCAGGTTTTGTGCAAACACAGAGCCCAGTGCGGGGCTCGGTCTCATGAACTGTGAGATCATGACCTGAGCCAAAATCAAGAGTCAGATGCTTAACCGACTGAGCAACCCAGGGACCCCAGTGTGCCATAATATTTAGAAACGATATTATTTTCACAGGTTATAATGTAACTATTTATTCTGTTCTGCTGTTAAGCCCTCCAGTCCCCCTAATGACAGTGAGCACTGCTGCAGACACACCTGACTTCAGGGTGCTGGATGTCCTCCTCGGGTGTACCCTTCTCTCTGCACCCTCCTCAGACCTTCCCAGCCTATGGATGCAGAATGAATCCCATTAAGGGAATTCACATTCTTCTGGCTTGCATTGCCGCTGAAGTCTCGGGACTACCTACCTGCCCCCACAGCAAAGGTTTTCCTCAGTCGATTGGGAATTCCTTGGGGTCTCATATGTGATGAAACAATTCTCTCATGGTTTGTCTCTCTGAAGCCTTCCTTCCCTCATGTCCACAGTGCTTGCGGACACAGGGTACTAGTGCTTCATTCGTCCTTGCCCCGTGGCTGGGATCCTCTTTAGGAAAATGGCTTCCCTGAACTGGTGTAGATTCCCAATTCTCCTAAAAGTTCAAACTCTCTGATAGTCCCAGTGGGTGTTGTGGTTCCCTGGATGTCACTGAGCTGAAGCCACATGTGTTCTCTGCATACATGAGAAGGGTTTCTCTTCTCCACTTGCTCACACCCAGGGTACCCTTGTGAAAATACTCTTGGAGCCTGTGAACACAGCCCTCCTGTGCACTGGGCTCAGGCCTGGTGGGACCCCACGGGGTGGGGGGCAGATATTCTTTCTGTCTTTGTACTCACCTCTGATCCCAGGGACTTTCTCAGGCCATGCAGATCAACTCATGGAAATAGATGTCTCTAGGCTACACCCCTGTGCCTTTTCCAGATTAACCCAGAGGTCTGGAACCAATTGGAAACCCTATAATATATTACCAGTCACAAAGATGATGACTTTGTGACTGATAGAAGAAACACTGTGAATCACACTGCAGTGGCCCAGGGACAGATATAACTCAATAACAATAGAGCAAGAATTTACAGGCCATGTCAGTGGAAAAGGAAGTAGGCTGTTCAGTATATTGCCTAGAGCTGATGGAAAAATAAACCATTATTTGCTGAGTTCTTACTATTGACTGGGTTGTATCCTTAGTATTTACTGATTTTATGTGCACACATATGTATACACATAATACAAGTGTGTACACACACACACACACACACATGCATTTCATTCTTTTTTTTTTTTTTTTTTTCAACCCTGCAGTGGAAGTCAATTTCTTCATAGTCCAGGACAGGTAACGGGTTCAGAAAGCAGAGGGAAGAATGGAAGGGAACCAGTATTTACTGAGTGACTGCTTTGTGCCAGGCATCACGAGGGTACAATGCATATGCTACCTTAGTTAATTCTCACAACCATTCCCATTTTGTAGGTAAGGACATGAAGACACAGAGAATGTAGTTTGTTGATGGCCACAAAGTTAGTAACTGATGAATCTGAGATTTTGACTTTGGTCTGTGTGAGTTCAAAGGCTTAGCTCTCTCCTTTATACAGCACAGGGGCCCCAGAGATCCCACTTAACTCTGTATGCATCATACCTGTTTCCAATCTTTGCCTCAGAGGTCCTAACCTCATTTACTTAATCAGAATCAGAACTATAGGCTGTTGAATTTGACTCTTGTTCGTATTTTCTCTGTGGAGATGTTGTTTGGTGTGGTGACCACATGCCGTAGTGTAAATAGACTTTTGAGGGCTAGCCTGGGAAGCTAGGCACTATTAGCATTTCTATAGGGGAATGCATGTCACGTTCCAATTAAATGGCTCACAAACTTTGACTATGTAATACATATTCAAATACATATATGTAATAAAAACTTTGAAAATGTATAAGTTGGATATTCATAGCATAAACAGAGTTAAATCTATTAAAATACAAAAATGTTTTCATCAGTGTCCATAATCATCTTTCTTGGTCAGGTGAGAGGCCTGCGGGACCTGGGAGCTTCACTTACTATCTGGAGGCAGCTCAGAGTTGCTGGTAAAAATGTAAGAGACTCCTCGATTGAAGGAGAAAACTGTAGCGGTTTAAACATGAAATAAATATCATAGTAAGATCACAATGATGTATTCAATTTTTAAGTATGATTTTAATTTAAATTAAGTTTTTTCCTGCATCTTGCTGCTGCTGTAAGTGACTCTCCAGCAGAACAATAATGTAATTTTGAAGCTGAATTAAGTTCAGTAGTCAGACTCCCAGAGGAGATAGTTTCTCTTTAAATCCAGTAAAATTCAAGTAAATCTGTATTAATTTCAGTTGCTAAAAGGATCTCTCTGCTGTTGCAACTGTGACTGATACTATTTACATAATTTTCAAAATCATTATCGAGGGTGTTTCTTTATCTAATTCCAGCTTAGATTTAGGGGCTTGGTTTAGTGATCTCTTCTTCTGGGAAGTCTTCCTTCATGCACCATATTTGCCTTGCTATTCCTCTGCACCCCCACACCAACCCCAAGCTCCTTGTAGGAGGGGCTGCTTCAGACTCACTTGCTTCCCTGTGCCCAGCACAGTGCCCAGTCCTCAGTAAGTTGTTACTAAAGGATCCAATCAGTGAATGACCAAATTATTCCCATCTTTTTCTAGTTGAGGAAAAGGAAATTGAATATGATTACATAAGTAATAAGTGACGGAGAAGGCAGGAGAAGTGCTGAAGACAAAGACAGAGCTAGTCTCTGGTTATCAATAGTTGGGAGAGAGCAAAGGACGGTTCACCAGTCAGGGGCCAACAACAGCTGCAATGAATGGCATCATTAAAGGGAAAAGGAACAAAGGAGAAAGTAAATTTTCTCTGGGTTAGCAGAGACACTGAAGTATAAGAATGTGCAAAGTGTTTGGATAACTACTTGACAAAGGTGAAGACTTGTTTTATATCTATGCCTATGCCTAAGCCCTATACCTGTACCTGTACCTCTGTCTGTGTCTGTGTCTACATATCTATCAAAATAAAAGAGGAAAAGTTGGTTTATCAGGAAAATTTCAGTGTAGGGTGTGCATGTAGATATATTTAAACATTTTTTTAAGTTTATTTATTTTGAGAGAGAGAGAGAGAGAGCATGTACGTGAGTTGGGGAGGGGCAGAGAGAGAGAGAGAGAGAGAAAGAAAGAAAGAGAATCTCAAGCAGGCTCCTGGAGCCCAATGCAGGACTCTACCCCACAAACCGTGAGCTTATGACCTTAGCCAAAAATCAAGAGTTGGGGGCCTAACTGACTGAGCCACGCAGGCACACCGATGTGTGTGTGTGTGTGTGTGTGTGTGTGTGTACCTGGTATTCATGTTTATGAAAATGTTCTTAGTTTTATAGTAGGGAAATAATTGGAAATATCTGCCTGGCTAGAGTTTATAGGAGCAGAACATAGTGAATGTGTGTAGTGGCAGTGAACTAGTTACTGGGTTGGGAGGAGACATAAGAATTAGTAACATTCTGTCATTGATCTTAAGGAGTTATTAGCCAGAGAGGGAGGATATGACCTGAACACAAATGAAAATAAAGAAGAATGAGAAAAATACCGTATGTAAATTCCAAAATAATAAAACTGAAAAAAAAAAAAGGCCTAAATGTGGAATAAACTGGATGAAGTTAGAAATATGTTCAAGATAATTCTTGAAGGGCTGGCAGAATTTCAACAGATAAAGGTGGAATGGAGAAAAGGCAGGTAAGGTGAAGTCATCTTTCTGAGTTGCTGTAATTACTTATATGGATTACATGGCCATATTTTAAATTGACTTACAGATGTTGGCATTATTATTAGTCATGGCTCTGGTTGGAAACTAATGGCAGACCCAAGAGTTTAACTCAGGGCCACTTAATGAAGGTGCTCTTTATAGACAAATGGGAAGAGTTAACAGAACCAGAAGGAATGATGAGACAGCCAGGGACTAGCAATGGCAGGAAGCTGTCCCTACCTGGGGTTGATGGGGCAAGGGGGAGGGGTGAAATGACCAGGGGCTGGAGATAGCTCAGAAGAGTCTGAAAGGAATTGCCTCACCTGTCACCGTCAGAACAATAGTGATCTCGGGGTGGGATATGTCCTAAGTACCCCATCCACCCCAACTTCCTTCTCTTTCTACTCTTTGATCTTCTGCTGGTGCCTCAGACAGAAACTCAGTGGGGAGCAGAAGGCCACAGTGACTCTCCCTGGGGAGGCACACAGAGAAGGGTGGCGAACGGATCTAAGCTGGCAGATAACCAACACAGATACATAATATATTCTGCTCTTTCCAGCTTTTTACTGAAAGTTCATTATAGAACTGTTCACATCAGAGAAGAATTCAGCAAAAGATAGCCCCATATTCAATATCATTCAAAGGGATTTTATTACTGAAGTTACCACAAATAAACTCTTTTAAGTCCAGTTTGTATGCTAATGAAGCTATAATAAGGTTCTTTAGAAAAAAAATTATAATGATGCCTCATAAGTTTTTATTAAAGAAGGGGATATTTTATTATCTAAGACTCTGTCCCTTCATCTGGGTATTTGCAGAGAGAGAGAGAACAAAGACCTTCCAGGAGATCATAGCTGGAGACATTTTCTTAGTTTCAAAGCTGATTATTTTCCCTTTAGGCCTGGGTGTGGTTTTCTCTTTAGGCAATTTAAAAAGTTTCAGAGCTCTGTAATATCTTCCTTCTACTGCTCCTGAAAAGGGACTCAGGGGGAGGTAAGATGAGCTCAGCTGGATGGGCCCACCCTGTTCTGGTTCCTAAATGCCATGCCACTGGTAAAAAATGCTTTGAATCACACTCTCTATTTGCATCTCCCTGTATACTTTTCATTATCTCCTCAAGAAATATCAAGGACAGGTTGTTGTTTTTAGCAAGGATTTCCAGATAAATAATTTAAAGGTCTCTCTTTTTTAAAAACTTTACTAAATAAATAAACAAGAATGAATGAATGGATAGATGAATGAATGGATAGATAGATAGATAAATAAATAAATAAATAAATATCTAGTAGCTTAATCTCAGTCCATCCAAGAATGTTTTCTTCCACATACCTGTTAAAGGCACAGATCCAATAAAATTTAAACTGTTCCAGTTCATAGTCATTTGGTTTAATCAGTGTTAACATTAAATTAAATTACATAGGTTTGAAGTTTGTCTTGAAACAGATGTATTTTTCCCTAGTTTTTTTTCCCATTTTTTAAATTTGTTTTGTTTTGTTTTTGGAAAATAGAAGCTCATAAGTGTTGCAATCATTAATCTTCATCAGTGCTTCACCATCCCCTCTCCCCCAGTAGTTCCTGGGCTTCTCCAGCAAATTACCACCAGCTTGCTGGTTTAAAACAATAGGAGTGTTTTCTCTCACAGTTACTTTGCCAGAAATCCAGAATCAAGATGTTGGTGGGCCATGCTCCCTCCGGTGGCTTTAGGGAAGAATCTTTCCTTGACTCTTCCAGCTTCTGGCAGCTCCACATGTTCCTTGGTTTGGGACTGCAGGGCTCCAGTTCATTATCAGCCTTCACTCTCTGTCCTCCCCACTTCTTATAAGGACACTAGTCATTGGATTAAGGGTACACCCAAATCTGGTATGATCTCACCTTGATCCCTAACTAATTATATCTGCAAAGACCTTATTTCCAATAGGTCACTATAGTGGGGTAAATCAAGCCGCCTATCCCCCCTTCCCACTCGCCCCAAACAAATTCATGTCACCTGGAAACTCAGGATGTGACCTTATTTGGAAATAAGAGTCTTTGCAGATGTAATTAGTTAAGTTAACATGGGGTCATACTAGATTTATGTGGGCCCTAAATCCAATGACTGGTGTCTTTATAAGAAGGGGATGGTACCCTGAGAGAAGAAGGAATGTGAAGTAGGGGAAAGAGAGTGGAATAATGGAGCCCTAAAACCAAGGAGCATGAAGGATTGTTGGGAGCTACTAGAATCTAGGAGGAGACAAGGAAGAATTCTTCTCAAGAATCTGCAGAGAGAGGATGACCCTGCCAACACCTTGATTTAGGATTTCTGGGCTGCAGAACTGTAATAGAATAAATGTCTAGTCTTTATTTTTTTTTATGTTTTATTTATTATTGAGACAGAAATAGAGCTTGAGTGGGGGAGGGGCAGAGAGAGAGGGAGACACAGAATCTGAAGCAGGCTCCAGGCTCAGAGCTGTCAGCACAGAGCCTGATGCAGGGCTCAAACCCACTAACTGTGAGACCATGACCTGAGCCGAAGTCAGATGCTCAACCAACTGAGCCACCTAGGTGCCCCCAGACTCAGTGATTTTAAAGACCAGACATGAGGCGCCTGTGGCTCAGTTGGTTAAGCGGCCGACTTCAGCTCAGGTCATAATCTCACAATTCGTGGGTTTGAGCCTCACATCGGGGTCTGTGCTGACAGCTCAGAGCCTGGAGCCTGCTTCAGATTCTTGTCTCCCTCTCTCTCTGCCCCTCCTCTGCTCATGCACTGTCTCTCTCTCAAAAATAAACAAACATTAAAACCACTGAGTTTGTGGTAATTTGTTATGATGGCCTTGAAAACTAATGTCTCATTCTGGATTTCCAGGTAGACATTAATTTTGGGGAGCATTATTCAACCCACTATCCACCCCTCCTCCCCCTTCCCCTCTTCTTTGCCATTTAAAAAATTTTTTAATGTTTATTTATTTTTGAGAGAAAGAGAGAGAGAGAGACAGACAGAGCATGAGCAGGGGATAGGCAGAGAGAGAGGGAGACACAGAATCCGAAGCAGGCTCCAGGCTCTGAGCTGTCAGCACAGAGCCTGACATGGGGCTTGAACTCACGAACCATGAGATCATTCCAAAGTTGGAAGCTCAACCGACTGAGCCACCCAGGCACCCCTTCTTTGCCATTTTAAAACATTTTTTAAACATTTACTGAATGCTTACTCTTGTCAGGCACTGTGCCAAATGAAGTTCCTGAAAAAACAAAATAAACACAGCCCCTGCTTTCAAGGGGCTCACAGTTTAGTGAGGGGAAGAAAGTCTCTGAAGGAAAGGAAACTGTTACAGTGTAGTGGACCAAGTGCTCTGATAGGGTGGAATGCAAGCAGGCATGGAAGAATACAGGAAGGCTATCATATCAGGAGTGTTGGTGTGTGTGTGTGTGTGGGTGTACCCACACATTAGGAGGACTCTTGGAAGAAGTTGCACCGTAACCAATATCTATACAGATAAGAAGAGTGAATCCTGCTCAAGGAAACGAGGAAGTCAGAGCAGTGCATGCAGTGTAGGGGTTCAGAGAGAGCCTTTGGGACAGGACAGGTGGGGACTTGGCTGGGGTCACGCCCTTTGGGGTTTAGTGCAGGTGCCCTAATCCCAAAGCCATCTTGCTGCTGAAGAGGGAGCTCCTGGGGACCGTCTGTAGCTGGGCAGGGCAAGAGTGGGCAGAGACTGAGAGACTTGGTCTGAATGAAAAAGAGGAGGTCTTAGGATGTCTTGAAGTAAGATGAAGAATGTCCAATGTAATAATAGCAACATTTTTTATTAGTGATTAGTTCAATAGTTTAAAAAGCACTTCTATATAAAAGAGCTTCTTATTTGGCCTTTAAGACAGCCTCCTGGTGAGGAGTGTTGGCCAGTGTCATTCTACCTATTATATAAATGGGGAGCAAGGTACTTAGGGAGGGTGCAGTAGAGAGACTGGATTTGACTTTATTTTGTAAATTGAAGTACAAAATTCTTTTCTCTTGGGGATAAGGATTATCAAGGTTTCTGAGAAACTATTCCTTTGGGGTCAATCCTCAATTTAATTTACACAGTTGTATAAACAGCCTTACTATTTAAAACTTGTGACCTAGGACGCTTTGTGTTTTAGTGGAGCAAAGGAGAATCGTGAGAAATCTCATCCCTTGCTTGTGAAGATGCAGCATTATTTCATGACCACTGTTGTAAAGATTGGCCAGTCTGCTCTCAGTGCTTGTCCCTGGTCTGATAAATCTTTCCTCAGAAATTATGCGCTCACGGCTTGAGGGTATCTCAACAGCAGTCTCCCAGGGTTTTTTTTTTTCTTTAAACATTGATTTTTGGTCATTTCCTTACATTTCTCCTCTACTATTTGCAGTGAGGGCCATAATTCTTTCACAGGAACCAAGGAATGGACTGAAGGGAGGGTGTTGAATGAAACAATTCTGAAGGACTATGTCTTACTAACTTTCTGGATTTCCTGTCTGAGGCTTCCATATTGTAATCTGTTGGTTTACTGGAATTTCTCAGAGAGAAAGTTTGTATTCCTCCATGACAAGATCCACTTATGTCAACATTTGATTTAGCAGTCAGTGTTTTTATAAACTGAGGTTGTAGACAATCCACAAATTGAATCAATTTTTAAAAGATCATTGTGCCAGAGGTGACCTTCTTTAGAAATTATTTTCCAGAACTCTCTGTCTAGACTTGTGAATCCCTAAATCTTGTAGGCAGGACTGACTACATAATTTGTAGGATCCTGTGCAAAATAAAAACACAAAAATTATTAAGAATTTCAAGGTGGTGACATCAGAGCAATAAATCAAGTGCAGGGGCCCCTCTGAGTACAGGCTAGTGAATCTTTCCCTGCTTCCAGGATGATCACCCAGGATAAAGTGGTAGAGTGGAAGGTACAGTTGGGATAGGGGAGGTCAAAGATGCTGAAGGCTGCCTAGAAGGAACAAGCAAAGAATAAGACCAAGAAAAGGGGGGATAATTAAAAGGTGGGGCAAGACAGTCAAAAGAGGAGAAGGCAGTGTAACTATAAGATAGTATGGGAGAGAAGGAGAGGGAATAGGCTAGATTGTCTGTGTGCAGTTTGCCCCCAACGTTGCATCAAAGTTGTTGTCCTTGCTTTCTCTTTCCGAAGGATCCTCACACCATCTCCCAGCCTGAGTATCACTTTCTCTTCCTTGAAGAGTAGGTGCAGAGTTCCTCAACTCATGGAGACCTTTCCTGAGTTCCTGGGCTGAGTGAGAGAGAGCAAGATGCTTTCAAGGCATTGCATGCAGATCATTCAGTGTGTGTGTGTTGAATTTCAATTATGCCTGTACTTAGCCAGACTTCTCTTCTCTACCCTCTCATCCTCATACTGTATTGCATCCTAACTGCTTGTCTGTGTAAGGCTTACTGCTTCTCCAGGCTGGAAGGATGATTCTGGAAAACAGAATCTTCCATAGCAACCAGAACTTAACTTGGTTATAGTTCTTATTGATCGATGGGAAACTCCATCAGATCAGGCTATGTGTCCATGTTTTTTATTGCTCTATTTCCAGTGCCTAGCAACATTGTGCTGGGCACATAATAGGCATTCAATTAAATATCTGTGTATGAATGATAGAACACTTCAGATTATTACTGTTGGCTTACTCATATATTTACACTCTTGACTTTGAGTTTTTTCCTGTAATGATGACCACATCTTGTTTCTCTCCAAATTGATAGTGCCTTCATGAATGAATGAATGATTGGTGAATTCAATGATAAGGGCCACCAGAATGTAAAGAAGAAAAGCAAGGCAGAAGATGTGGAGGGGAAAGGTGTTTCTAGAACAGTGATTCTCAACCTTGGTTGCACAGTGGGAAAACTTAGGGAGCTTTTAAGAATCCCAGTGCTCAGGCTGTACCCCAGAACTCTCAAATAGGAATCTCACTCATCACAATTTTTAGGGGTGCCTGGGTGGCTCAGTCAGTAAAGCATTCGACTTCAGGTCAGGTCATGATCTTGCAATTTTTGGGTTTGAGCCTTGCATCAGGTTCTGTACTGACAGTTCGGAGACTGGAGCCTGCTTCCGATTCTGTGTGTCTCTCTCTATGCCCTTCCCTCCCCTGCTCATGCTCTCTCTCTCTCTCAAAAATAAATAAATGTTAAAAAAATTTTTTTAAAAAACAAACAAAATAAACCCTTCCAGGTGATTCAAGCATGAAGTCAAATTTGGGAACTGATGGTATTGACAGTGACTCTGATCTCTTCAGGGAGGAAGGGGCTAAAACTTCATCTGATCACATTATTGTAAAGATGGAATAAGTCAACATGTACAAATCACTTCACAGTGTCTGGTAGCCAATAACTCACCTGGCATGTTATTCTTTTACTGAATATATACTCTTTTTTGTATACTCACACATTTCTTCTTACCCTAGTAGATAAGTGTTACCATCTCACTATAGGCAAAACAACAAAGCTCAGAAAGGTTTAATAACTTGCCCAAGGTTTCCTGGCTGAGTGGTGGCCCAGATCTGTCTATTTCCAAGTTGCTGGTCTTTCTGTGACAGATACTGCTATTAAAAAGTTGATAATATCCAATTAATGTTTAAAATTTTTTTTAATGTTTATTTATTTTTGAGAGGTAGAGACAGAGTGCAAGCAGAGCAGGAGCAGAAAGAGAAGTAGACACAGAATCTCAGAATCTGAGCTGTCAGCACAGAGCCTGATGCAGGTCTTGATCCCACAAACCATGAGATCATGACCTGAGCCTAAGTTGGATGTTCAACTGACAGAGCCACATAGGCGCCTCCCCTAATTTAATGTTTTTATAGAGAGTTTCAGGTAATTTAGTTTTTAAAGCGTTGTATATGCACTGAATACCTTCTTTAACTAAACTTTGTTGGGTTAACTACTCACTGAAGATTCATCTGCTTGTTGAAGATTTGTTTGCTAAGGATAAGCAGGCCTCTTATTCTGTCTTTGCAACTCTTTGTATAGTTTGATTACTAATTCCACTAATTTCTAAGACGACTTTTGTATGGTTTGGTCATGAATTCCTGCCAGTGTTATTTCTTTGGAACCAAGTGTAGCCAGCTCGGATGGCCATGAACTGGAGGCTGAAGGTTGCCAGAAAGGAGCATGCAAAATAGAAAGATGAAAATGGGAAAACGAAATCCCAGAATAGGGGGTTGGTGAAGCAGCCACAAGAGAAGGTAGTGTTTCTGAAAGGTGGGATGAGAGAGAAGGAAGGGGAAGAGGGAGCTGTGTGGAGAATGAAGTTTGGCATCCATAGTAATTCAGAGAAGTTGTTTGCACCCCTGCCCAGAGTTGCTAGTTTTTTTTGTTGCTTAGTTGTTTTTACAAACAAAATAAATAAGGTGTTGGAATTATAAATCAGAGGGCTTTCTAATGTTTAAATTAACTCTAATGTGTAGTGGAAAAACTAGGAGGCATTTACACTATGCTGTGGGATGTTAGTTCTGTGATCTTGACCACTTTTGATTCTGATTTCATTTTTTTTCAGGAGCATTAGTTTCATTTTCTAGTAACAACAAAATACATGGGTTGTCAGATGTAATAGTAAATGGAATTCATGTTTCAGTGTATTTGCTTTTGTACTGTCTTCTGTGGTGTGTTAGGGAGTCGTCCATAAATTGGTCTCTTAAGTGAGACTTTCTATCTCCTTCCTCTTGGACACTCCCCACCCTGGATCTCATTTCCTTTCTCTTGTGTAGAAGCTTCCATAAGACTCTTTTTGACTATTCATTGTTTGGGGAAATTTAAATTCACCAAAGAGTGTGTAGGCATTAGAATATACCCCAGTCTTTGTGTAACTAGGAGCACCTGGGAGATTTTTGTGTCATTGCTTAGCCCTGGGGCAGTTTGTACTCTGACTTAAAGGCAGTATGACAGGGACAGTTATACCAAGAGGGGGACGGGTTTAGAATATTTAGTTGCTATTTTAGTATGGGTCAATATGATGTGATCTGCAAAAGGAAATTTCTCTAAGGAATTGAACTCTATACCAGTCACATTTTGTTCATTCTGAAGAGGTATGAAACAATGTGGATTTCCATTTTCAGGTGGTAGATTTTATATAAAATTTTTTGGGGTAGGGCTGTATATATATGAAACTGATTTGTGTGAATGTGCCCCAAATGTATACAAATTTGTCGAATTCTAAATATTTTAAAGGCATCTTATGAATTACTTTTTCTATTTCACTTTTTTATTTCCAGCTATTGATTTTGAAATATTCTTTAAACATAAAGTTAAAAGATCAGTGTAATGAACACCCTTATACCTACCACCTAGATTCAACAATTGTCACAGTGAGTTGGTTCTTGACTTCAATTAGGCAATTTGTGTGTTGTGTGTTATTCTCAGGCCCATTTCAAAATCTGTTGGTTTTGGCTTGTGTTCAGAATTATCCAAACTAAGAAGGACCCATTGATTTCTGCCTATATGCATGGAAGGAAAAAATAAAGAAGCATGGAACCATCTATAAGTAGTATCTTCAAAGTCAGGAATTTGTTAACAGCTGTTGGTTCCAACTATTTTCTGTGAATTTTATTTATCATTATCCTTTCATCTTCCTTTGTATAGGCTACTGGGAGTTGACTATTATGCCTCACTGAACACAGGGTTTTGACATTAAAATCCTGTTTTGTAACTTACCCTAACCTCTCCCAGGACAAAGCAGTTAGATGAATTTGTATGTAACTGTTTTTCTTTCTTTTGAATTCATATTGATGTGCCCATTGACAAAAGAGACCTCTGATAAGCAGGAACCTCGGCGTGACCTCTGTTGGAAGTGCCACTTTTTTCAGGGCACTGTGACTGAATGGCTGCCATGTTAAGGGTCAAGTTGAGAGTCATTTCCAGGGTTGCTTTAGTTCCTTGGAGGAGACACTTAACCTCCACATAACTCTGGATATTTTCAAATAGAAAGAATAATATTCAGCTCTGTTCTTCAGGTGGAAAATTAGGCAAAACAGTGAATGAATTGTTTTGTACAGCTGAGAAGGGGGTTATGTAAGGTAATATAATAGGCTGTTTTTAAGACACTGACAAAAAAATGATATATTTGAGAATGGTTGTTTGAGTACAGCACCTAGAACAAAGTCTCAAATGTCACATTTG
Source organism: Cryptoprocta ferox (assembly GCA_028646485.1). Taxonomy (NCBI): domain Eukaryota; kingdom Metazoa; phylum Chordata; class Mammalia; order Carnivora; family Eupleridae; genus Cryptoprocta; species Cryptoprocta ferox. Next base: position 57,700,074 of record CM053559.1, on the reverse strand, counting down.
TGCTCAGAAATTGTTCTATTCTCATCTTGCTTCTAAGACATGGATTTCATCTGTAAGATTTGAAACTTTCTTTTTTTTGGTCTCATTTTTAATTCTCAGATACAAAACTTTCTTAATTGCTTTGACATCATCAGAAGATAAAATATATGCAGTTAACGCTTTCTCTGTTATCTCTTGTCTTATATGCGTATTGATACATACAACTCTATACAGTAGTGTGTGTGTCATCTACTCAAGCTAAGAAAGTAGGCATGACTATCTAGCAAAAGTGCTTATAGGCAGATATAGTTTTAAAACTGAAACAGCAATAAACTGTCGTCACTTGAGGTAGTGGGGTAAACTGTAGATCTAGTTTGTAAAAGTCTTTATTCTTGAATAAAAGTACTATTGATCAAAATCCAGAGAGAAGACTTGCTTTACACTCATCATTATTGAAACATTTGAATATGAAGCAAATTAATTCAATTTGATTTTTTGTCAGCAAAGAGTTTTATAATTAAAGTATGTGAAATGGAGCAATTAAAGGCAAGTGATATGTTATATTGTAAAAATTTACTTCTAACTTTATCTATTGAGTCTCAATTATTCATAAATCCATAGGCATATAAATGCAAAAAAGCAGAACTTAAGATTTAAAATATTTTTTGCTATAATTTTTCTCCCCCCTTTTTTATAAATGGTATTATAATGTCAGTATTCTTGGTTGTAGGTTGACATAACTTATTATAATGTTGAATTATTTGATATGTACAAGGTGGTTCATAGTTGCAAAAATAACTTAAAACTCAGTTATTTTTGACATGTAATGGCCTTATAGAGTAGAAGAAAAGATTTTAAGAAAGTATTAAGGATCAATATAGTAGGTAGAATAATGTTCTTCCCCCAATTGTCCACATCCTCATTCCTGAGACCTGTGAATACATTACATGACATGGTTAAATTAAGGATCTGGAGATGAGAAGATTATCCTGGATTATCCAGTAGGCTAAATGTAGTCACAAGGGTACTCATAAGAGGGAGACAGAGTATCAGAGAGCAAGAGAGATTTGAAGATGCCATGTGGCTGGCTGGCTTTAGAATGGAGGCAGGGGCCATAAGTCATGGAATGCAGGAAGTCTCTAGAAGATGAGGTGATGAGGAAATGGATTCTCCACTAGATCCACCAGGAGTATAACCCTGCTGATGTCTTGATTTTAGGTCAGTGAAACCTGTGTTAGACGTCTGAACTCTAGAATTGCAAGATAAGAAATTTGTGTTATTTTAGGCCACTAAGGTTGTGGTAATTTGTTACAGCAGCAATAAGAAACTCATAGTCAGGAAACAAGCTGGTCATAGGCATAAATATTTTTTGACCAGTAAGGTGAAAACCTGCTCATGGTTCATTTCATAGAATATCAACCCAAAGGTCTTATGAAATATAGAAAAAAAACTAATAATCTTCCTACCCAGAACTTGCTGAAGCCTTGGAATTTATCATCTAGGAGGTGTTAGGCAAATTCAATGTACTTTTATCAAGACTAATCATCATAATTATATTAGTAGGTGGAAATTAAGCCAGAATTTAAATCATTCCGCACAGGATAAAGCTTTAATTTCCATACTTTTAAAAATCAAATATTATTTCTAAAAAATAATTACTTCCTGAAATCTTAATCCCTGATAATTAAGGACTCACTTTTTATCTGTGACTCACCTGAAACTTTGTGATAAAGTAGATCTGCCTAGCTTTGTGCTGGGGTACCAGCAGATGCTCTAGATTTCTTGGATTTCTAGAAGAAGGCAGCATTTGACTGGCTGGAAAGCTCATCATCTGTGGAGGAGAGGAGAGCTGACAGCCATGGGCTACTTCCTTCCTGAAATCTGAGCACATGTGAAAAAGGCTACTTTTTGTTAAAGGAGCTCTTTCCTAGAACATTTACTTAGGCCTCCATCTCCCTATGGTGATTTATATGTTATTTCTCCCCTGCCATCTGGATGAATACTTTGAGGTCTTATTATTTAAAGAGGGTTGGTACTACCTATCAGGAAGATGGAGACCAACATGTGCTATAGTTGCTCACCTGTGGCAAAATAATTATATGGTACTTGGGTGTGGTCAATTCTGCTTGTATTTCTTCTTGGCTGATGTTTAGAGCAATAAAGTAATTCTTTGTATTTTTCTAGTAGCTTTCATATGGAGATCTCAAAGCAAAGGCTGTACATATTTTGTACTCACTTTTGCAAAACCCTAGTAGGAAGCTAATAAGCATGGGAATTATCTTCTTAGTACATGTGGCGTATATGCGAGTATTCTGGAGCCAGACTGCCTAGGTTTGAATTATGGCTCTGCCACTTCCTGGCTGTGTCACCTTGAGCAAGTTACTTTACTTCTCTGTGTGCCTATTTCCCAAGAGGGGGATAAGGATACTTTCTTTCTCATATGATTGTTTGAGCATTAGATAAATTAATATGTGAAGAGCACCTAGAGTAGTACCTAGCACTTTCTAAAAAAATAAAATAAAATAATGACTATCTGCTTACTTGAATTATTTAATCCCTATAACCTTCATATAATGAGTTAGGAACTATTTTTATTCCATTTTAGTGATGGAAACCAGTGCACAGTAAGTGAAAGAAGCCAAGATGTGAAACTTTGTTGAACTTCTGAATGGTGCTCTTAACTGCCCCTCTATGCTGCCTCATTTACTTCTTTATTTCCATACAATTACTCATGATAGGGAAGGCCCATCATTTTTGAGTAATATTCTGATTGATGGATTAAGGATTCTAAGGCTGTAATTTATTAACAATGTCTGCCATGACTCCTCAAATTGAGAAGGTGAATGATCAACATATTCTCCTACACAGGATTGAATATCTTTAGCTGAGGATTTATTATTCCCACCTAATCATATAAGCAGATATGACTGGGTGTGTAGCATCATTTAGAGACCAACACATATACTCCAAAAGCAATTTGGGGAATGAGATTTCATAATATGGAAGTATACCTAATCTTTCTGAATGCAATGGAATCACTAAATGAAAATAAACAGTTTTGTTTAAAGAACCTCAGAGACCATTGCCTCCTCTAGAAACCCATAGATGGATGATATGAACATGTCCATATCATGTCTCATTAAGATCTCATTCTTTAGTATGGCTGAGTAACATTCCATTATATACATATAAATTATATAAATTTTAATAAATATACATACATATATAAATATATATAATACATACATACATATGTATATTTTCTTTATCCATTCTTCTTTATCCACATCTTCTGTGTCCCTTTCTTTATGAATGGATACTTGGGTTGCTTCCATATCTTGGTTATTGTAAATAATGCTGCAATAAACAGAAGTGTATATATCTTTTTAATTAGTGTTTTCATTTTCTTTGGGTAAATTCTCAGTCATGGAGCTGCTGGATCATAAAATTTTATTTATTTATTTATTTTTTAACTTTATAGTTTATTGTCAGATTGTTTTCCATATAACACCCAGTGCTCTTCCCCACAAGTGACCTCCACCATGACCATCACCCCCCATCCCCTTTCCCCCTCCCCCTTCTGCCCTCAGTTTGTTTTCAGTATTCAAGAGTCTCTCATGCTTTGTCTCCCTCCCTCTCCCTAACTCTTTTTCCTCCTTCCCCTCCCCATGGTCCTCTGTTGGGTTTCTCCTATTAGACCTATGAGTGAAAACATATGGTATCTGTCCTTCTCCGCCTGACTTATTTCGCTTAGCATGACACCCTCGAGGTCCATCCACTTTGTTACGAATGGCCAGATTTCATTCTTTCTCATTGCCATGTAGTATTCCATTGTACAGATAAACCACATCTTCCTAATCCATTCATCAGTTGTTGGACGTTTAGGCTCTTTCCATGATTTGGCTATTGTTGAAAGTGCCGCTACGAACATTGGGGTACATCTGCCCCTATGCATCAGCATTTAATTTTTTGAGGAATCTCCACACTCTCTTTTACAGTGGCTGTACCAATTTGCATTTCTACCAACCATACATGAGGGTCCTTTTATTCTCCACATCCTTGCTAACATTTGTTATTTCTTGTGTTTTTTAATTTAGATATTCTGACAGGTATGAAGTGATATCTCATTGTGGTTTTGATTTACATTTCTCTGATGATGGGTGATGTTGAGGATATTTTCATGTGGGTATGTTTTCCTTTGTTTTTTTAAACAATAGTTTTAATGGTTTTTGTTTGTTGTTTTGTTTTTGGTTTTTGGTTTTGTTTTTTTGAGAGAGCCAGAGCATGAGCGGGGGAGGGGCAGAGAGAGGGAGATACAGAATCCTAAGCAGGATCCAGGCTCTAAGCTGTCAGCACAGAGACCGATATGGGGCTCGAACCTACAAATGGTGAGATCATGACCTGAGCCAAAGTTGGACGCCTAACCAACTGAGCCACCCCAGTGCCCTGTATGTTTTCTTCAGAAAAATGTCTTTTCAGGTATTCTGCCCATTTTTAAATTGGATTATTTGGGTTGTTTGTTTTTGTTTTTGTTTTGAGTTGTATAAGTTCTTTATATATTTTAGACATTAACCCCTTATTGGATATATCATTTGCAAATATCTTCTCCCATTCAGTAGATTGCCTTTTTGTTTTGTTGATGTTGTTCTTCACTGTGCAAAAACTTTTTCACTTGGTGTCTTTCCAATAGCCTAATTTTGCTTTTGTTTTTCTTGCCTAAGGAGACATGTCTAGAAAAATGTTTCTGTGGCCAATGTCAAAGAAATTACTGCCTATGTTTTCTTCTAGGAGTTTTATGGTTTCAGGTCTCACATTTAAGTTTTTAGATTATTTTGAGTTTATTTTTATGTGTGGTATCAGAAAGTGGTCTAGTTTCATTCTTTGGCATGTAACTGTGCAGTTTTCCCAACACCTTTTGTTGAAGAGACTGTCTTTTCCACATTGTATATTCTTGCCTCCTTTGTTGTAGATTATTGACCATAGAAGCATGGGTTTATTTCTGGGTTCTGTATGCTGTTCCATTGATCTATGTCTGTTGTGTGCCAATACTATACTATTTGGATTACTACAGCTGTGTAGTATATCTTCAAATCTGGGATTGTGATATCTCCTGCTTTATTCATCTTTCTCAAGATCACTATGGCTATTTGTATACCATATTTTCTTTATCTATTAATGGACACTTGGGTTGCTTCTATATCGTGGGTGTTGTGAGTAGTGATACATTCAACATGGAAGTGCTTGTATCCCTTCAAGATCTAGATTTCAGTTCTTTCTGATATATACCTATAAGTGGGATTGCTAGACTACATTGTAGTCTAATTTTAATTTTTTGAGAAACCTGCATCCTGTTTTCCCAAGTGGCTACACCTTTCTACATTTCTACCAGCAGTGTACAAGATTTCCAATTTAGCCAGGCAAGGTGAAAAATTTTAGAGACAGTCCATGCAACATTGTGGTTATGGCTAACGAGAACATATTATACACTTGAAAATTTGTTAAAAGGGTAAATCTCATGTTACATATAATATAATATATATATATATAAACAATGTAATGTAATACATAATTAAACCACACACACACAAAAAAAGAAACACTCTGTTGTCCTGCATTCCACTGCAGCGTCTACAATCTGCTGAAAAGTTTTAGCAGGAGAATCCATTCTCTTTCTACCTCATCTGAAAGCTTTTAGCTCAGTCTTTCAGCCCCAGAGTCTGGGCCTCCTACTTTGTCTTGTTCTCTGGCAAAGCTGGGCTTCTTGCATTGATTTCAGAGTTAGAGGATCACCTCTGAGTAACCTGGCCTACTTAGCAAACACACATTGCTTCCATCCTGACCCAGCTTCTGAAAAAGACCAATTTGGTCTGCCTTAATGTCTGCTTAGTGCTTTCTAATTTGACACTAATCTTCTAAACATCTGTACTCAATTTGAGTCTTCTGAAATGTAGATTCTCTAAGTACCCATCACTTGACATTATTATTTTGTGAGGCTCAAATGACAGAATTGGCTAACTCTGCCTAGCTTCTATATGTAGGAGATTTGACTTAGGAAGACTGTTTCTTCACTGAGGTGTCCCTGCAGGGAGACTGCTGAAATCCATGTTGAAAATCTGCGCAGATACCTTTTTGAGCAGGGGCAGGATAGGGTAATGGTAAAGAGTATGAACTTTAGAGTTAGACAGCCTGGGTTTGAGCCCTGGTTCAGCAAATACTGGCTCTGTAGTCTCAGGCAGTTTATTTAAGTTCTCTATCTGAGTGTCTTTATCTCTAAAGTGGGGATAATGATATTTATACCTCATTGAGCTCTAGGGAGAATTAAGGAAGAAGATGCCAGAAGAGAGTTAACCTAAGGACTGGCTCATATTAAGCATGCAATTTGGATACTTGTTGTATTAATCAGTATTGAGTCTATATCACTATTATTATTTTAACCTTATGTTAAATGAGTTATGCAGGGTGTATTCATTAATTTATTTTGTAACTACTGAGTAACTATTGTCTGCAACGCATTGAGGCCCCATTAGTTAATAAGACAGACAAGATCCTTTCTCTTAAGCATCTCTTAAGTATCTCTTAATGAGATCATATATTAGTGTACAGACACAAAATCAACACACACATCAAATAAACAAAATAAAATCAGATTGGGCTAAGTGTTAAAATGGAGACAGTGTCATATGATAGTGAGTAGCTGGGGTCAGATGTAGTTTTTATGTAGTTGATGGAGAAAGAAAGAATAGGAAACAGAGACCCAGTTTATATTTTCAAACAGGAAGCATCATATTCTTTATCTTTTCCTTTTAACAAAGCCACAAGTTGCTACCTCTTCAAAGGATGCTTTAATTCAGGTTAATTTTAAATGCCTTTAAACTTTACTAAGGAAACACTTTTCCCTGCTACCTTTTATCCTTTTTTTTTTTTTTTGGTATAGGTAATTTCACTTTTGAACAATCTGACTTGGCTCCCCTAGCAATGCCTGTGAGGGTGATATGTGCTACTTCAAAATACATAGCTTTAAATAGTATACTCTGTAGATTACCCCCTTATATGCTGTGGTGAAATGAAGCACCTTCAGTAAATTGCAATGAAAGGAGATTGTTACACGGAGATGACTACTACTTGGGGTCCATTTGCACCAGATTATTCTTTTTATTGTTATTATTACTTCTATCTTCTTTACTCTCTTGATGCCGAACTTGCTGTTGGCTGCTGGTGCAACACAGAGGGGATCTTAAGGAACATTGCAGGCTTCATTTTTTTTCCTAGGGTACGTACCAATCACCATTCAGTTCCAAACTCAGATTCCTGGGTGGCTTTCTCTGTCTTTTGGACCTATTCTGGATCCATTTCTTTTCAAACATTTCACGTAGATGTTATAAATTTATAGTTAGGATAATCAGCTAATTTGTCCCTTGCCCAAAGAGGTTTAATAATTTAATTTGATAGATGTTTTCAAAGATTTACTCTGACTGCTGAGGTGAGAATAGTTAGGAGGCTACACTGTAGTGGCATGGGCCAGATTGGTGGCAGTGAGGTACACAAATTCATCATGCATTTGCAGGTATATTTCCATGCTTGCTGACAGTCTGGTTAAGGCTACAGGGAAAAAGTACTGGTTAAGATGACTTAACTAATATTGAATACTTAATGGAAATTCTGTATCTGCTAAGAGATGCTTACTTAGATCATTTCATATACTTACTATGAATTTAATTATCACTGACCTTGAATCTTTTGTTAACTTTCTGAAATGAAAGGCCCAATAGCATTTCACATATGCTCCTTTGTAGCATACATTGCATCTGCAGATCACAGGTTACCACGTTCTAGACTGGTTCTTTCATTATTTCATACATCATTTATTTAACAAATGCTTGAATGGTTGTTGAATGGTTAAGTTTCTGTTGCTACACTAGATTGCAAACAGAGATCCCCATAATAATTCTTCTGTTGTGGGAGCATGCAGTTATGTATTACTTAATTTCCCAGGTCATATGCTAATTCTTTATGTGCTAAAAATGTTAATATTCCTTTGTAGGAAACTTGACTGTAGTCCATAGATATTTCCCTGCCTTCTTATGCAATGCTCTAAACAGAAGTCAGCATTTTCTTGATATATCATGGCCGGAAACAAACATCATTTATTGGAATAATCTCTACAGATGTGTTTTAAAAGCAGATGGAGATGCTATGGGACGTGAGACTGAATGTTCATCAGTATCAGTTGTGATGCTTTTTTGGTTGAACTTAGGTCTTTGGCTCCAAAGCTTATGTTCTTTCTGCTTATATATGGCTATTCTGTGTGTGTGTGTGTGTGTGTGTGTGTGTGTGTGTGTGTGTGTGTGTTTTAATACATCTTTTTTGTTGCTGCTAACATAGTTCTCTGGCTTGTGTACAGCAGTCTTTATTCTTTTGGCTCCTTTCCACAGTGGATCACTATCTTTTTAGCCTCAATGCATCTGCCCATTATTTTTATAAGTCTGAGAAGGAAAGGATTGGTGCTAACCAATATTTTGATAGAATTGCAGATGTCTTTGTCACCTTAAAGGAAAAAATAATATTTATAGACATTGAATTACTGGGTGCCTTGGGGTTACACAAGAAGAAATGGCCATTTCTACCAAGAGGGTCAGGAAAGCTTTCTAGAATAGGAATTATGTTGAGTTGTGTCTTTGACACCATTTGGTGTTTGTCAAGCAGCTGCAGTGAAGAAGACTGGAAGGCAGAAGGCAGAAGCCAAATGAGCAAAGTGAGTAGATACACGGGGGTGTAAAACCACCTCAGATTTGCTGGAAACTGCAGGTGAGGTTGTGCAGTAGATTGAAGTGGAGTGATGGGTCACAGGGCTGGGGAACTTGGGGTGAAAAAGATAAGAGGTGAGATAATCAGGAGCCTTATCAAGGAATGCTTTCAGGAAATTGGACTTTATTCCAAGGGCAGTGGGGACAGTTTTTAAAAACAGATTTATTAAGGTGTAATTTACATACCATAAAGTTTACCTAAGTGTACAATTTGGTCATTTTTAGTAAATTTATAAAGCTGTGCTTACCATCACCACAACAGTTTTAGAAAAATTCCATCACCCCACCGTCTTTCATGCCCATATGCAGTCAATTCTCACTCTGCACATTTATGAAGGCATTAGTTTGGCGTTTAATTCAAGAATTCTAAGAGCAAGATGGGGATTTGAGGGAGATAGGCCCAGAGTCTGGATCTCTCTCCTTCCCTTTCTTTCTCCCTTTTATCCGTCAAGTTTGCATTTATTGAACACTTGGTATGTGCCAGTATATCTTAATGGCCTCCTCCAGTCCCAGAGTAAATGTCTCTTATAAACAGCGCTATCTCCTACAGAGAGTGTTAGTGTAGTTAAGTATAACAAAACACTTTAGTTTCCCTTTGGTTTACAGCAAATCCCATTTCTGAAAAATGGTTACATATTTGACCAAAAAGATAATATTGGCCTGGCAATCCTATAAAGGACAATTTTATCTTAAGACCTATACTATTTTCCGCTTTGCAAAAGATTTTCATTGCTTGGTGTGCCTGTATTTGTTTAGCTGTCTAATTTCTTTGTGTATGTGTTTTCCCTTTTAATTGATAGAATAGTGAAGAGATCTGCTCTCCATATTTTAGAGTGTATCTGTCTTTATAAAAATCATTGAGCACACTGGTATGATTTAAAAGATCACAGATGGCTTTTACTCTATGATTCTGGCTGAAAAAATATTGTTTTCACCAACTACAGCTTCAGGTTAGACTCAGTTCTGAACAATGAAAGTTATTAATATTTAGGCCTACATTAAGCCATGATGTCCAGCCCTAAAATATTTTAAAGAAAAATTTTAAAACAAATACCTGAAATCAAGTTCTGCATTATTTCTTGTCTCATTGTCTAGTTTTAAAAGACGTTGTTCTTTTTGGTTATTGATTATACTACTAATTCTGTGCATAGTGGTTAAGAGTACAAACTCTCAAACTGCCTGAGTTTGAATCCTCAGCTTTGCCATTCCCTAGCTATGTGACCCTGGGCAAGCTGATGAGGAAAATAATACTTACTTCATAGGATTGTTCTGAGAATGGAATGAGTTAGTATTTGTCAAAAGGCTCATAAGTACATGACACATTGTAAATGCCATATTGTATTACATTTATACCAATATCTATCTATATCTATATATCTATTTGGCAGAAATTTATTTGCAATTTCAGTATGCAAAGACTTCCCAGTGTATACTATCAACAAACTTTGACTTTTTAGATATTAATCCTATTATGTCTCCTTGTCATTAGTTTTCAGAAGCTTAATTATGATGTGTCTTAGTATGGACTTCTTTGAGATTTTCCTGTCTGGGGTCCTCTCAGCTTCTTGAATCTGTAGGTTTGTCTTTCATCAAATTTGGGGAGTGTTCAGTAATTATTTCTTCAGATATGTTTTCAGGCCCTATCTCTTCTCCTTCTTCTGGAACTTTAATGATATGACTATTAGATATTTTGCTGTTGTCTTACTGGTGTCTCCTTCTATTTTTCTGTCTTCAAGATCACTTATTTTTTCTCTGTCTTACTCATTCTACTATTGAGCACATCTAGTGAATTTTTAACTTCAGTTATTGCATTTTAAGCTCTGTAATTTCCATTGGGTTCTTTTATATCTTTTATTTTTGTGTGTGTCAGATTTTCTATTTTTTACTTGTTTCAAAAACATATGCAATCCCTTTATTAAATTAAAAACTTAAGGGGTGCCTGGGTGCTCAGTCAGTTAGGTGCCTGACTTTGGCTCAGATCATGATCTCTGGGTCTATGAGTTTGAGCTTTGCACCAGGCTCTGTGCTGACAGCTCGGAGCCTGGAGCCTGCTTCAGATTCTGTGTCTGTGCCTCTCTCTCTGCCCCTCCCCTGCTCACACTCTGTCTTTCTCTCTCTCAAAAATAAATAAATATTTTTAAAAATTAATTAATTAATTGATTAAAAACTGAAGCATTTCTGTGATGACTGCTTTAAAATCTTTGTCAGAATTCAAACATCAGATTCATCTCAATGTCGTCCTCTGTTGATTATCATCTGTTCTCATTCAAGTTGTGATTTTCTTGATAATTGGTATGGTCTGTGATTTTTAAAATTGTATCCTGGACATGTGGATATTATATTAGGAGATTCTGGATTCACTTGTAGAAGACAGTTGCCTTGTGTAGACTTAGGATTGCAGTTGGTCTTCTTTTGCACATGACACTAAGAATAAGAATAATTCAAATACCTTATATGTTTGTATCACTTTCTTGATATTATAATTTCATTTGATCTGTGACCAGTTCTAGCAAAATCTAGAACTGTCTACAGTGTCTCTCCCCCACTCCATCTTGGAGGATGACTCAAGACTCAGAAAGGGGAAGGGACTTTTGTTCAATCACACAGCCTGCAGAAGCTGGGGATGCAGGCATCAAGGCTGGGGATGGAGCTAGGATTTTGACTGTAATCTGGTTCTGGCCCAGTGGGTTCATTTGGAGTGCCCCCTTCTTCATCCCCATAGTTCTGTAGTATAGGAGCTTTTTGAATTGGAGGATCTGGGGATATATTAATCTGCTCAGGCTTCCATAAAAAATACCATACAGACTGGGTGGCTCATATACAGAAAGTTATTTTCTCACAGATCTGGAGTCTGGAAGTTCAAGATCAATGTGCCAGCAGTGTTGGCTTCCTGAGGCCTCTCTCCTTGGCTTGTGGATGGCTGCCCTCTTGTTGCTTCTTTTCCTTGTCTTCCCTCTGTGCTCATGGCCCTGGTGTCTCTCTGTGCATTCTAATCTCCTTATAAGGAGTAACAAACACAAGTAAGTTTGGATTACGGCCTATGTCAAGTGGCTTGTTTTAATTTAATCACCTCTTTAAAGACCTTTCTCCCAAAACAGTCATATTCTGAGGTACTGGAGTTTTGGATTTCAACATATGAATTTTGAAGGGACACAATTCAGCCCATGATGGGGGCGGGGGGGGGGGAAGGGGGCACACCTCGACAAATTCAGAACTGCTAGACACCATTGTGCTTGTCAGTGAAGGGGTGCTGTGCAGAAAGAACTGCTAGGAGGGAATATTGGATTTAAAAGTTTTGTTACTTTCTTATTTCCTCCTTTTGCCATGAAATGATTCAACCTCTTTGAATTTGCTCACTTTGGTTTTGCTCAACCTCTGTTCTTTCTTCCCGACCCCTTTTCCAGTCTAGGGAGCCAGAAGCTCATTGTATGGTTGATTAGCTCTGTAGCTTTTGCTAATGAACAAAAAGTTAGTCACCTCTATGGGCTTGAGTATCTCTTAGCTTTGGAAAGGTGGGGGCTGAATGAACTCCTTGTTCATATACTTTTATTCCAAATGGAAGCAATTCTTTGATTTTATTGACATCTCTATACCAAAGTTTCTGGTGTTCTCCTTGTGTTTTAGCTTGGTACTATAGCTTAACTTTATCTGCTTCTTTCCAAAATGTAAATGGCTTCTGTGAAAAAGTTGACAAATGCATTTTAAATCACCAATGTAACACTCAGATGAGGATATAGCATTTGTTAAATTGTTCATACTGACAATAGTGAACATTTATTGAGGAATGGCTCTACGCCAGGTATGGTTCCTCCTGTGATGGCTGATTGCAATGAGTCTGACATGGATAATGCAAAGGTAGACAGGAAGGGGAGCTCTGTGAAGACAGGGTGAAGTCTCATGGTGTGCCTTTTTGAATAAGTCAATAGAAAACTGATGTTGCAGCTGGGATAGGGGCAAAGCAAGGCCCAAGTTCGTTGCTGTGATTGAGGCAACAGGGGTACCAAGTGGAGCCACAGACTGGGTTCTCCAGGTGTGTGCAAGATCAGGTAGGGTCTGATGGGTGCAGGATGCTCATGACATTTGATGTGGAACACTGAGGGAGGGGTACTGATTACTTGGCAAAATGAACTATGTTTTGGGATATCCAGATGCACTCATTCATTCATTCATCCATTCATTTACTCACCCATTTATCAAGTATTTATTTTTTGCCCATGTTCTAGGCAATAACCTAAGAACTAAGTAGGGTTGGCAACAGGAAAGGTGAATATAAATATAGAGGCTTGTGACAAAAAGGATAAGGAGGCCTGGATGTATAGAGTGTCATGCAAAGTGGCACAGATCATAAAAAAGTATACCTGAGGCTGCCTCTTTCTTCCTGGATTCACTGGACTCCAAAATATTCATATGGCACTTCTCTCTAATAGGAAGAACTTTAATAAGCCATCACTTAATCCTAAGTGAAATGGCCTAGCATCTGGGGCAAGACCCAGTAGTAGTGTGGCTGTGTGGTACAGTGTACAGGGCAGGAAGTGGGTAAAAGTTCTGCATCCAGCTGACATTGCAGCTGGGAGTTGAGATTGGCAGAATATAATTACTGAGAGTGGCAAGTTGCCAAGTTCTCAGAGCTTATACTCTGTGCTTGCCTTGCCAGCTTGGAGCTTGATGACCAGCAATTGTCAAGACTACTGTTTTATTGCTCTCCCTTCCAAAATGGGAAATTCGCAATGATTCACTAATAATGTGGGGTCACTTATAAAATTGCTTCAAATCATCAAAACTGATTACAGTCATGTGAAACACTGCGGCACATTACTTTAAACATTTCATCTAAAGCGCCTAAGCTTCACACAGCAAATTGTGCACCAAAACAAAAGCTATAAAAAGATCCGCAGAAACAGCAAAAAGGAAACACTGAAGCAAACACAAATTTGAGTCTTTGAAAACATACAGTACGCCTCTTTTGGATATTGCACCCAATATCCCTTGAGCTTGGAGGGTACAAATAAATGCCCATATAATTACTCTTTAACTGAGTAATTACATGCTTATTCATGCCCCATGGATTGATTAGCAATTACACTTGGAATTGCTAGGGAAAAATGAGACCTGCTAAAGTGGCTTCTGTCAAGTCCTAAATGAACATGGTTGAAAATGATGGTTTGTAAAATGGCTCTGGTGGTATTTTGATGATGGTGGTTCCCAGAGTTTGAGGTTTGTGATAAACAGTTTTCAGATGAGTGAGAAAAAACCATGCTGGCAACAGTTTGGGCATATTTCTCTAAGTTTCTGTGAAGAGTCTTGGTCTTCCTTTTTCTCAGAATAAAGCTAGACTGACATTTCTCAGAAGCAAGTTGAACTGTAGTTGGTATTATGTTCAGGATTGGGTTTGGACCAACCTGTGTAATTAGGGTGGAGCTTTGATGAGATAGAGAACGTTTTCAATTATTGTCAAAATAAGCACCAAATGTATGTTTTGGTAATTGCCAGCATTAACAATGCTCCTTTCCCTTCTAAGAATGGCTATTTAATAATATTTGGTGGTAAACTTCTGCTTTGGTTTAAATTACCATTGGCAAGTGGGTGCTTTGTAAAGCACTGGCAATGGATCATAGTAGTGGCTGCTCCCTCATTTACTAACGTATGATTTCTGAGTTTGGATATCAATTAGGGTTTGGCAGGGAACAGACTCCAACTCAGATGGTTCAAAAGATTTTAATGAAGGAACTACTTACAAATATGGGCCCAGGAGTAAGGGGATCAGCTATGGGTGTTTGGGTACCCAGAGACTAGTAACAGTGGGAAGTTATTATTACCCTTAGTTCTGAAGGCACAAGGGGAGGAATTAGCATTGCAGGAAGCCAGTAAGAGCAGAAACTATGGAAGAAGGGTCTCCTAACAGGAGATGGAGTTGTGGAGGGACACCATCATTACCAGAAAACTCAGAGGAAGAAGAGAGTGGAAATACCTGAACTTCTCTCCTTCTGACCTCTGACCTCTCCTTAGTGGCTCCCATTGTTCTTATCCAACCAGAAGCCTACCAGTGAGGGAGCTCTGGTAATGCATCTTTAGGAGGAAGTCTTGGGTCATAAAGCAGGGCAGAGAAGGCAGGAGCATAGTCCAGAATTAATGTGGAGATAAACAGAAGAATCAGTGTAGATCTTAATAATCATGGCTGCTATTTATTACTACTAATAGCTGCCACCTATGGGATTCTTGCTATATGCCGAGCACTGAGTTAAATGCTCTAAGAACCTAATCCTCATAGTGCTCTCTCTATATAATTCTCACAGGGACTCTGAGGTTTCGAATAGTTACAACTGAGATACACATACACAGGCTTGGGAATACGAAGTGGGGTTCAAACACCAGCTCTCTGCTTGCAAAAAAAGAGTTTTGCCCCATTTATTGATGAGGAAGCTGAGTTTCAGAGTGATGAAATAGCTCACCCAAGATCATACAGCTGGTAAGCAGCAGAGCTGGTATTCAAACCCTACCCTTATGTTCCCAAGCCTGTGTGTATATGCCCCAGTTATGCTGTAACTACACGAAGCCTCAGTTTTCAAGTTGTAAAATAGAGGTGATATACCCACCTGAGAAGGTAATTTTGAGGAAGGAGACCCTGTAATGTGTGAGCACAGTCCCAGGCATATAGGAAATGCTCAATGGTGACTCATTCCCTTCCCCCATACCCCCCTTTAGGCATCTTCTTTCTAGATAAAAATGGGCAAAAAGAAAGTGTGGTCTGCAGCACCATGTGGCTAAGATGCCTATTTTCCCAGTGGAGGTAGAGTGCTTTAAACAGTCTTTCCCCCTTGTTCCTTCAAGGATTCTACTCAAGACATCAGTTTAGATCTAGTAATGTGTTGGGCGAAGTGACTAAATAGAAATCCGTGCAGGGAGCAAAGGTACTTAATAAGTGTCAGTGAAAATAGATAGCTTTACAAGTTGTTTATTCAACAATGCAATTTTCATTTCTTAGGAAGGGTGAAACTGCAATAAATTCTTAGCTAAAGAAAAGAGATTTGTGTCTAAAACAATTGAATAAATTAAGGCTCAAGGAAGAAGGCAGCCCTATACTTTTTGACTTATCCACATCTTAGCAATATGATTCAATGTTGAGAAGAAATTTCATAGATCTGTTGTCCCCTTTGCTCCTTATCCCCAAGATTTTTCAGCAGGATTATTATTGATTTCACTGTTTGAGGAGCTACAGTGAAAAAATTTAGTGGATATTTGGAGCTCACCATAAAGATGTTGTTCTAGTGTTATAGTATTAAAATCTCTATATTTATACTGACTTTTTATCTGCCAACTGCCCACTGACTCAATGATAATATAAGCTTATTTATTTTGTGGGATTTCTTTTACCACCTCAGCTCTCTAGACACTTTCCTAACACCTAGCACAAGTGAAATCATGTTACACAATTTAGTATTTACTATCTCTATAGGTGCTAACAGATTTTCATACATGAACTTTCAATCTTCTACCCATTTTGTGAACTCTTATGTCAAGGTCAGTCATTATAGAATTATTTTATGACCCTCTACTTCTAATTCACTGCTAGAACAAGTCAATAAGTAGGTGCTCATTGATGTTTACCCTATCAGCATTTATTTTCTGTCTTCTGCAAGGAAAGCAATTCAAATTAACTTCTAGTTACCACCCCCCTCCATTTTGCCATGGTTTTTAAATTTTTTTAAATGTTTATTTATTTTTGAGAGAAAGAGAGAGACAGAGAGTGAACAGGGGAAGGGCAGAGAGAGGGAGACACAGAAACTGAAGCAGGCTCCAGGCTCTGAGCTGTCAACACAGAGCCTGATGCAGAGCTCAAACCCACAATCCATGATGAGATCATGACCTAGCTGAAGTCAGACCCTTAACCGACTGAGCCACCCAGGTGCCCCTATTTCACCATGGTTTCAATCTTTATTAGAAAATATCTTTTGGTCTTTTTCTCAAATATGACAGATTACTCTCAAAATTACAGGGAATCCTGAATAAATATGCAAACAACAATGTAATTGGGAGAAAAAAATCCCAGTCATAACTGCATCAAAACTAAAGAATAAATTCAACAGGGTATGAGCAGAGCCTATATGAAGAACACGACAGTTCTTTACTGCCAGAAGCTCTGAATAATTTGGGAAATATTCATGTTTCTGAATGGGAAGACTGCAGATTTTAATATGGAGATTATATCGTTGCTAAATAAATGCATATATGCACAACGAATAAACAAATATATGCTGAACAATATAACCTAGTGATTCAGCATGACATTTGGTCTTAAATATTGATAAAATGGGTTTAACGCTTTTTTCTTACCTTTTTAAAAACAAGTTTTATAGTGAGGTTAAATAAGATAATATGTATAAAGTGCTTATTTGGGTTTCTAGCATGTAGTAATTGATCAATAAATATAGGCAGTTATTCTTATTTCTCAGTTTTCATTATTACTTATATACCTAATGGTTAATAATGTTTATCTCCATGGTGAGCATCTGGCTTGTTTTTTCTTATTTGTGTTTTATAATTTTTCTAATGCATTGCTTTTGTAGTAAGAAGTTAACAGAAGTTTCTTTTAATAAGAAGGAAAAAGGAGAAGCCAAAGACACCAAAAGCAAGATATTCTTTAAAAGGGGCAAACTTAATGGTGGGATTGATCTGGCTAAGGGCCCTGGTCACAGGGCGAGTGGATCTGTCTTTTAAGAAGACCTTTGATGAGCTCATGTTCAACTTGTGGCCTGTCTTTGTTCTCAGGTTATTCCTGCTGACCTTGTATTTACCCAGCTCCTGACCTTATGTGTGGGTCTTGACTAGAGTGAAGCTGGAGAGGTGTTAGATGGTACACTCAGATATGTGAGTGCTGAATCACTTAGCTAAGACCAATCCCAGGGAGACACATTGCAGTTCTGGAATCCTCATGTTGGTTTGCTGGCCTCCCATTTGTAGCCACCTTCTCCTGTGGGGCCCATTGAAATTAACCATGTCATCTCCTCTTTTATCTTCTGCTGAATTCTTCTCCCTATTCTCTGACCAGAGAATTTTAAGGCCCCATTGTTTTAGTTCTAATTTTGTGCCTCCTCCATCCTTCTCTGACCCCCTTGCAGCCTAGCCTCACTCCCTCTGTAGCCCTTTCGGAATACACTTGAATCAGAAGTGAGTCACTTCTCTTTGAGTGGAAAATGTGGCCCGTGAGCCTGTCCGTCGCAGGATTTATTTTCTGTCTCCACAGAACTGTCACAACAACCTGGAAATCTTTGGTTTTCAACTATTACAAATAGCACCAAAGGACTCAGTTTTTTTGTGTAGCCTCTTGGGGGTTGTTGGCACTTAGTAGCCAAGGTGAACTTGCTCTGAAAGATGTTTACACTTAGGTGTTTACAAGGTAAAGAGATGGTAGGAGCAGTGACACTTTTGAAATACTATCTAGGCTCCTCTAGTTAGAAACGGTTTGCTTTTAGTAAATGGCCCATGAGGTCAGTAGGAACAAAGTACCTCTTTATTTTGTGCTGTTTTGATCGAAAGGTGTTGGGAAGCTTTTGAACATTTAGAAGCCAGCATTTGATTTCTAATTACGAATCTCCAGGCATGATAGAAATATAGATAGTACATCAGGAATTTTCTTTTGACACATGAGAGTTTCACAGGAATTGCTTGGCTATGTTTTGTCTCTGAGTCTTGAAATCTGAACTGACTCTGGCTTAAGGATCATTTCAGCAACCTGAGGCAGGATTTGTTTTCACAAATACCCACTTTCTTTTATGCACATATTCATTAAATCCTTTTGTTGAGCAAAAGGAAATGCACTGATTTCTGTAGATATTTTTATTGGTGTTGGTTTATGCCTGAGTTTGGGTGAAATGATATATTCATGGTAATAGAGTTAAATATATTCATGTATGTATGTTTACATAAATGTGTGTGTTATGTAGCATGGATATACTGTAGATGCGTCTATGTATGTGGATTGCGAAAATTCAAGTATATCTCAGCATGATCCGCGATGGAACTATACATGGGTACCTGGGAGGGTAATTTCTCAGTTTAGTTAAACAGTCTCTCCACCTATGATTTTGTATAGTACAAATCCCTTGTCTTATTTTGCCCCAGTGCTCGTATCTAATAAATGGGATTATTTTCTGTTTTCCTCAGCAGAATAGAACGGAGATAGATGAAAGCATATGCCATATACTCTGAGACCACATATAAATAAATATGAAATATGAATTTAGAGCTACATCATCCCTTTTAAAGAGAAATTTCAATATTATATTTCATATATTTTACCAAATATATAGGCTTAATTATATATGTATGTATGTATATATTATGTATACAATACACATGAAATATATATAGGCTATGGATAAAAGTAATTTAATGATAGTGGAGAGTTTTGGATACATTTTGTTTTCTACTGGAAGGCTTTTCTTTTTTCTCCATATGCTGACAATATAAACTCAGATTAATTGTAGGCCATTCATCTTTAAACTTAATTAACTTGTTGCTTCTTTAGGCAAAGGAGTTCATGCTTATTAAATAGAAAGTGATACTTTCTTTATTATTTCTTAAGAGGGTGGCAGACAGAGAGTGTCAGTTTGCTAGACAAAATTAAGAAAGAGGATGATAAAATTGAACATACAGATCTTGTTGTTGGGAAATGAGTAAACAGGAGGAGTTCAGGAGAACAGAAATGGTATGACTGATGAGGATCCTGTCAAGAGAAAGAAAGAAGCAACCCAGAATTTGCAGCATTTTGCAACATTTTGATCAATAATACCTGGTAAGATTCTGGAAAATGATGTAGGCACTTCCACAGTTAAAAATTTTTTTTAATGTTTATTTTTGAGAGAGAGAGAGACAGAGTGTGAGCAGGGGAGGGACAGAGAGAGGGAGACACAGCATCGGAAGCAGGCTCCAGGCTCTGAGCTGTCAGCACAGAGCCCGACGTGGGGTTGAACTCACAAACCACGAGATCATGACCTGAGCTGAAGTCTGATAGTTAACTGACTAAGCCACCCAGCCGCCCCAGTCATTCCCATATTTTAATTTGACATGTAGATTTTATTTTATTTACTTTTTGTTTTGAAATAGTTACAAACTCATGGAGAATTTAAAGAGTAGTACAAAGAGCACTCATATACTTTTCATCAAATTCACTGTTAATATTGTTGACATTTTGCCAGTTTTGCTTCTTTTTTCAATGTTTGCCTTTCTATCTATCTATCTATCCATCCATCCATCCATCCATCCTTCTATCCATCTGTATCTATCTATCTATCCATCTATCATCATCATCTATCTATGTATCTAGTTTTTCCTTTGATCCATTTGAGGGTAAGTACTCTCTTATTCTTACATACTTCAGTGGATATTTCCAAAGAATAATGACATTTCCAACATAATCACAGCACAGTTACCCAAGTCAAGACGTTTAACTGATAAAATACTATTATCTCACTTACAGTTTTGTATTCAAATTTTACTGCTTGTCTTTATGCATAGCACTTACATCCAGTCCAGGATCACCTGCTGCAGGAATCTAAAACAGTTCCTCCATCTTTCTTTGCTTTCATGACCTTGACATTTTGAAGAGTCAAGACTAGTTATTTTGTAGAATATCCCTCGATTTCGGTTTGTCAGAAATTTCCCCATGATTAGATTCAGGTAATGCAATTATTGCAGGTATTTGCCAGACGTGGTATTGTGTCCTTATCACTGTGACACATTAGCAGTCAGAGAACACCAGTTGTCCCATTGTTGGTCTGTTAACTTTGGTCACTTGGGTAAGACACTGTCCTTCAGATTTCTCCATTATAGTTACTCATTTAATTTTAGTAAGTTGAATACTATGTTATTTCTGGTGTATTGTAAATATTGATAGTTTAAAATGACACTAGGGGCACCTGGGTGGCTCAGTTGGTTAAGT
This sequence comes from Cryptoprocta ferox, assembly GCA_028646485.1. Taxonomy (NCBI): domain Eukaryota; kingdom Metazoa; phylum Chordata; class Mammalia; order Carnivora; family Eupleridae; genus Cryptoprocta; species Cryptoprocta ferox. The sequence continues at coordinate 57,679,353 of CM053559.1, read as the reverse complement.
GTCTGACTCTCAGGTTATGATCAAACGGTTTGTGAGATTGAGCCCTGCTTTGGGCTCTGTGCTGACATTGCAGAGCCTGCTTGGGATTCTTTCTCTCTCTCTCTCTCTGCCACCTACCCCAAATAAATAAACATTAAAAAAAATAAAATGAAACTCTTACATCACATCTTAAAGTGTATACAACAGAATAGTTGTTTTAATTTGATACTTAATATCATCTTTAAAAAATGGAAACAAGGTTTTTACCACTTGGAAACTCTATTTTCATTCCACTTCTCCTAGAGAATATTATCCTATGTTTGAACCTTTCTTCTTGATCACCCTATCATGGTGTCTTGAAAAAATATGAATTTTAATAAAACTGCATTTATTTTTAATTTCTTATGACCATAAGTCTTTAAGTGTTAATTTTCCCCCCTCTAGATTGGGTTATGTTTTTAAAATTTATTTTGAGAGAGAGAGAAGAGAGAGAATGAACACAAGATAGGGAGGGGCAGAGAGAGATGAAGAGAGAGAATCCCAAGCAGGCTCTGTGCTGTCAGTGCAGAGCCTGACCCCTGGTTCAATCCCATGAACTGTGAGATCATGTCCTGAACCGAAATCAAGAGTCAGTCATTCATCTGACTGAGCCTCTCAGACACCCCCGGATTGGCTTATCTTTAGAATTATTCTTGGTATGAAAACTATGTGAAAAAATTATAATTTTTAAAATAAATAATTGCTATATGTAAATAGCAAGGCTAGCAATATATCTCAATAATTTAGACAAAGGTGGTCATGATGTCTTGATTAAACAAGGTGTTGAGGACTCCTATTTTGTCTTGTCTTTTTGTTTGTTACTCCTTGGGTTTTTACAAGGCAGAAAGGAGTGGTATGCAGGATGCCGGAGTCCAGCTCCAGCAGGTCCAGGGCTCCCTGAAAGATGGACGGTGTCGCGAAAGAGAGTGAGAGAGCCTCGGCTTCTTTCTGATCACCAGGCAGGCATCTCTGCACTGACTGGAGAGTCAGCTTTATTCACTGAAAAAATGTATGGGGTACAAAACAGAAGTGGCAATTGCCTTAGACAATGATTTCTGATGACAAATTCTTTGGTATGTAAAAATTTCCCAGAACATAGTTTGGTAGAAGACTCATGCATAATCTTTATCAATAGTGATTGATGTAGGTCACTAGATGCTTATCACATGGGGAAGAAAGGTATCTTTAGCATTTAAATATAAGGCAATGTTTTTAGCATAGCAAAGCCAAGAGTTAGTTCTTTTGTGAGCAGGGGTCAATAGCCTGTTTTCTTGAGGGGAAGAAAAATAGGTTTCTTGAGAAATGTAATATTTGCTCCTATAATCACAAAAGAAGAAACTCCTATAAGTTCCTTCACAAGGTCTGATACCAGTCAGCCAGGCGCCTTGGGGGTCGGTGCTCAAGCAAAAATTGAGTGGGGGTTGAGTGGGTATAGACGCCAGTCGCCATCTGACCATCTGACAGTGGGAGGCCTTGCAAACCTGCCTTACTTCAGAAATGGCTCCCAGCAGCAGGAGAATTGGCAGGAAACTTCAGCTGCAGGAAGATTAGTCCTGGGAAGAACTACACATAGAAGTCAGGGATCTGGAAATTGATTTGCCAAGTGACTAGTTCTCTGCTAGTTGATCCAATCCAAAGACTTCTCTAAAACTCAACAATTCCATAGAGTCATCTAATATCTAAAAAGGAATGAATATGCTCAAATTGTTCCAAGGTGAGAAACTTGTACATAGTTTTACAAAATATGTCTGGGTACACTATGATTTATAGAGGGTCATTTTGTGGATTTTCTGAAGCTGCATTAAGCCAGAACATTTATAGAATGACCACTGTTTGCCATGCACTGTTGTAGGCACTTTTTGGATATGTTTGATATATGAAGATTGGGAGTTACAAAATAGATAAATCACGGCTGGATGTTCACATTGCAAAAGAAAACTTTGCAAAAGAATTAGTCATAGACTTTCTGTAAATAATGATAATTCTGTATTGCGTGTTTAAATTTCTGAATTAGGGGTGCATGGGTGGCTCAGTTGGTTAAGTTTCCAACTTTGTCTCAGGTCATGATCTCATAGTTTGTGAGTTCGAGCTCTGCATCAGTCTCCGCTGACAGGTCTGAGCTTGGAGCCTGGACCCTGCCTCAGATTCTGTGTCTCTCTCTTTCTGCCACTCCCCCACTTGCTTGTGCTCTCTCTCTCTCTCTCTCTCTCAAAAATAAAACATTTAAAAAAAGCTTATTTTAAATAAATAAATAAATAAATAAATATCTCAATAAAAAATCAGTTTATAGATAGTTCTTTCAGAGCATTTTTGACCATATGTCAGATTCACCTGAAGCAGCAAGTGTTTACAAAAGACAAAATATGTCTAAACACCATTGTAATTTTTAAGAGAAGCAATTACTAATGTTAATTGGAGGCTTATTACAATAAGTTGATGAGATGTAGAAAATGCACGAGCCTGAATGGGTAAACTGAGATCAAGCCTTTCTTGTCTGTGTAACTTAGCTTGGCTCTAGCATGAATGTAAGATAATTTGCCCCACAGATATTTGGATAAGTAAACATTGTTTGTACAACATTAGCTTTAAAACAAGTTGTAAACCAAAAAAGACATTGCATTTAATCACTGCAGTATATTCAAGGTTTAGAACACCTCAGTAAATGAAAAGGCAACTCACTGGCATATCTAGCATTGCAAGTGGGCCAAACTGGAGATCCGTGTTGGGAAACAGTGCTTTTAATAACACCTGGTTGGCTTTCAGAGTTATATATCATTTGCAGGGCAAGTCATTAAAAAATACAAAGCACATCAGGCCCTGGTGGCTGCTCAGTGGCTTGATGGGGATGAGGTTTTCTATCTGCTCTGCCATCAACCCCCACACTTCCAGCAGTAACCAAAGCTGCAGCTGGGAGGTGCACTGCTGAGAAAATGCATTTTGGCTGAGCAACTCAGGAAGGGAACACCAGTGTAGGTAATGCTGCATGAAAACTGTGCATATGTGGCCAATGCTCCCCATTTTTTCAAAATGACAGTGCTAATCAATAATTCTCTAGTTAGGTCTTACAGAGAACCAAACTAAATTTGCCAGTGATGTCACAGTTCCCAAATGCTGAGTCACTTTCCTTTTACCCTCTTGCCCTACATCTTGACTGTGTGAACCCAGCACAGCAGTTCAGTGGGGGTTAGGTGGTTTGTTCTGTCCATACAGAAGAGCTGTATTTCTGCAGCTGTTTTTCAAAGATCACATAGAAAGACATTTTTGAATGACAGAATCGGGTAATGCCAGGGTTATAGGAAAAGATTATTATTTGTGCCTGATTACCACAAGTTAGCTACTGTCTACAGTAGAACAAATGGAAAACTGACATGTTACCCTTTCGCTTTAAATGCCACACATTGAGTTGCATATATACATAGACATATCTTTGTTTCTATATTAGAGGAGTTAACTGACTTGCCTGTCTAGTGTGAAATGTGTGACTGGGGAAAATCATATGTGTTTAAAACTTCTATTTTAATAACACTATGGTTTTATTATGCCACATTTCTTTTTGTCTCTATAAAAAGGATCATTAACGAATTTTCCCATTTTTATTCCTTAGTGCGAATATTGGCCAATTTTGCCTTGGATGCTGGCATACATTTAGATTATGATCTCTCTGCAGAGAAATTAGGTAGGCTTATTAGGAAGAATATTTTACTCCAAGAGAAAAAATATCTTCTGCATAGTTGGACATGCCAAGTTATAGAGGGGAAGTAGAGACCTGTGTAAATATAAATTGGTTTCATTGTTAATCTGCCCATGATTTTGACTGACTGGTGTTCTTTTTTTGTGTGTGTGGATTTTTGAAAGATTCTTATAGCTGTGATAAAAGTTAGGAATTTTGGTTCGGTTGTTGAGTCTTTGTTAGAAAACAAAGTGAGTTAGATTTTAGTTTGAATTTTCGCTTGGCTAACTCATTCTGAATTTTGTTTTCCCTTGGTGGCTGTAGGTGATAGGTAGGTTAAACAGAAACAAATTTCAGAACAGGGCTCCCCAAAGGGTGAGTTGAGGTGATTTATCAGGTGACTCTGTGTTAAGGGAGAGAAAAACTTATTAATTACAAATTACTTCAATCCAAACCCCAGTTAACAAATTTCCACTTCACTTAACTTGTCTCTACCTACTGAGAGATTTAGATAGACTGTTCTCCTGGACAAGAGAGTTCCTGTACACCTGTGGAAGTTTATTTTATTTGTAAATCTGTTAATGGGCACATTCTGAGCATACATTAAACTCTGTTTTATGTATTAAAACATTAAAAGTATAAATATTAGTGTAAAAATCTTTCATCTTTCATGACTTGCTCTTGAAGTTAAATTGATCATCTTCACTGTTGATGTGGCAAAACAAGCAAAGACAGGCAATATCAAACTCATTCACTAGGAGACATTTCCTTAATCAAATTCATATCTAAAAGTAGGAAGAAGGGTTTTCTCCTTCCATGAACTGGACTCTTCTGCTTCTTTGCATATGGACACTTATTTTTTGTAATTTTTTATTTATAGTTTATTGTCAGGTTGGTTTCCATATAACACCCAGTGCTCATCCCCACAAGTGCCCTCCTCCATGCCCATCATCCCTTCCCCCCCGCAGTCAACCCTCAGTTTGTTCTTGGTTTTTAAGAGTATCTTATGATTTGCCTCCCTCCATCTCCTTAACTATTTTTCCCCTTCCCCTCCCCCATGGTCCTCTGTTAAGTTTCTCCTGTTCGACATATGAGTGAAAACATATGGTATCTATCCTTCTCTGCCTGACTTATTTCACTTAGCATAACACCCTCGAGTTCCATCCACGTTGCTGCTACAAATGGCCAGATTTCATTCTTTCTCATTGCCATGTAGTATTCCATTGTATATATAAACCACATCTTCTTGATCCATTCATCAGTTGATGGACATTTAGACTATTTCCATGATTTGGCTATTATTGAAAGTGCTGCTATGAACATTGGGGTACATGTGCCCCTATGCATCAGTACTCCTGTATCCCTTGGGTGAATTCCTAGCAGTGCTATTGCTGGGTCATAGGGGAGTTCTATTGTTAATTTTTTGAGGAACCTCCACACTGTTTTCCAGAGCGGCTGCAACAGTTTACATCCCACCAACAGTGTAGGAGAGCATGCACATGGGCACTTACTATATTTATATTATATTATATTATATTATATTATATTATATGCTGAGGTGCAGCATGTTTTTTGTTTTGTTTGTCTATTTTTATGCTGGAATACTCTTAATAGTGATCATATCCAGTCAAAAAAAAAAAAAAGATAGAGGCCACATTCAGTGTCAGGGCTGAAGGCTCTGTGGGTCTTCATCATAGCGTTTGATGTGGGTGCTGTTATTAATTCCATGTGACTAGAGAGGAAATTGAACTTCAGAGAGGTTAAGTAACTGGGTCAACGTTACTCAGTTCATATCAGGGCTGTGTGTATGTCCCTAAAACTCTTAGCTTAGGCTCTGTTAGGAAGGCAGTGCAGACAGAAGAGGAATTCTGCAGTGAGCTTTTGACCTCAGCATGACATGGAGGCAGGCAAGCAGGAATCTCTCAGTTGTTCCATGTTAAATTAATATATTCCTTCAGTGATCGTGGACAAATCAGTTAATCTCCTGGGGCCTCAGTTTCCTTACTTTTGAAATAATACAGTAGGACAGGATGCTATCTGGACCTGGATATCTGGATAATATTCTTGGAGTACCTCAATAGGTACTTCCATAGGGTAAATGTCTAATCTGGAGTACTGCAGTTACATAACGGGGGTGGGGAATTTTTCAGTTTTAAGGCAATTACCTAGTATACTTCATACTGCCCTGCCTCGTTTTGGGCACAAGAAAATTAATCTTTGAATGTACTCTATGGAACTTGCCTCCTGAAGGCCAAACTTTTTGACTTTGTTGTTAGACTAGCTAATATTTAACTGATGTTTTAGCATTTGTTTTGATTTGAAGGTGAGTAGCTTTACCAGTGAGGGTAAAACTTTAGTCCTATTTCCTTAATGCCAGAAAAAGGAGGAGGAAAACATAGTGGTATCCATCCGTGTTCTGTTGCAGTGAGAAGGATTTAATGAAATGGGCATAGTGAATTCAGTCTGATAAATCATATGTGACAAATGAACAGCCACATAAAATTATATGTAACATAATTCAAATTGGGGGCAGGGAGGATTGTCCAGATAAACTGTCCTGCATCAGTTCACATTGTGACTGTTTCCATATGTGCTTCTTGTCTGTTACATAAAATAAGATTCCTTAGTACCAGAACTATTGCCAAGTCTGTTAGGGCAGTGATTTTAAAATGTGCAGAAAGATATGTATGAAACTGTTTGGGACTGAATGAAAATTTGTCTCTTTATATTTTGAGACGAGAGAATGAAGTGTCAAATCAGAGGTAAAATGTGTCATGGTCCTTTTACAAAGGAAAAATACCGAGGCTTGGTGAAAGTAAATAATTTGTCCAGGGTTACCCGTAATCATTCAAACTTACATCTATGCCCTATACTACAACTCTGTTCTGTTATAATCGCTTCCATCAAATAGTAATATTTCAATATGATAAGCCAAGCTGCAACGGATAAATGGAGAAAAGTCTAGGTAACTATTTCAGTAGATCAGAGAGACAGATTCTTTACAGTTCCTAAGAGCCAGGAATAGTTCAGAGAATCAAATTTTTAGTTAGAAAGGAATAGACCTAGTAAGAGAAAAAACCGTATAATAGAAAGAAAACTGAAACAGCAAATTGGACTAGTTAGGGTAATGCTAGCTACTGTAACAAACACCAAACTCTCAGGGGCTTAGGATTACTGAAATTTACTTCTTCTTCACATGTTCCTGGTCATGTGGGTGGCCAACCTCCCAAATGATGATTTGGGTACTCAGACTCTTTCTGTTTTGTGACACAGCCTCTGAAACCTTTCCATGCAGTCAGAGAATGGAGAAAAAGAGTAAAGAAGGGATAATTGCTCCTTAAGATTCTTGGTCCTCAAGTGACACACATGCCTCCCACTCAAGAACTGTCCCATGGCCTCACCTCCGTGCAAGGGGATTGGGACAGGTAGCCCCTGATGGTGCAACTCTTCCCAGCAACAAGCCCATACCGTGGATGAGGGATCATGAGTCTTTGGGAGATCCTCAGCCACTGGCTACACAAATAGGACTTTCTTCAGTCTTCTAGGCCTCACATTAATGAGTTTTGCTTACATATACCAGAGGATTGAAGTGGAGAATATATTTGGGAAAAGAACAAGGAAAGGTGCTTAACTTCAAATGGCAAAGTTTCAAATCATCACAGTTTAAAATATTCCCATCAAAATATTGTGCACCATGGTACTAAGATACCCTATTTCTGTAGTTTTACTTCTCCTATTTTGTTGTTTCTCTCTCTCTCTCTCTCTCTCTCTCTCTCTCTCTCTGTGTGTGTGTGTGTGTGTGTGTGTATTTGGCTTAATATTTTACAAACTCAAAAGAACAGTACTTATTGCCTTATTTTTTCCTTTCTTTTTCATGCGTGATACCACAAAATGGTCTCTTGAGTTGTAGTTCTCAAAAAATGCCAAGAGTCTTTTCAATGGCAACATCTGAAATAGTTTCTACTGTTAATCTGATGTGTCAAATACATTCTCTTAGCATGGAACTCCTGTGTCAAAGTACCTGATGGGATGAATAGATATTTTCTCTGGAGAGACTGGTTTGAAACAAAAACAAAATCTGAGCTTAGAAATGAAATCTAGAGTCAACTGGGTGGCTTAGTCCATTAGGTGCCTGACTCTTGATCTCAGCTCAGGTCATGATCTCATCGTTTGTGGGACTGAGCCCCGTGTCGGGCTCTGAACTACAGTGCAGAGCCTGCTTGGGATTCTCAGTCTCTCTGTGTCTCTCTGTGTCTCTCTCTGTCTCTGTCTCTGTCTCTCTCTCTCTCAAACTAAATAAATAAACTAAAAAAACCAAAAGAAACCCATCCAGCTAAGTCTCCCTAGTGAAAGTGTTCTTGTATGGATCCATCAGGTATCCTGTTTTGGGTTTCTAGTTTTGACTCCTATATTTTCAGTAACTTTGCTGAGGAACTGTCCATATCAAATATACACAGTGGGGCAAATTGTTTTGTATTTACTTGAGAACTAAAGCATCAAAACTCCTCTCTTCTCTCTCAAGTTTCCCCCTCTGCCTTCATAATGGAGTGTGGAAATAGGATGTAAATAGTGGAGTACATTAAGCTGAGTTATGGATGGAACCTACCGTGGTTACTAATTAAATCAGCACACCTGCAAACCTGGGTTCTTGTTGGTTCAAACAGATTCAGGAAAATTGGTCAAAGATAGAATCAGCAAACATTTAGTTAATTTTGAAGTAAATTTAATCTCTTGTTTTAAATGGCTGCCAGTTAATACCAGCTTTCTGGCTGTGATGGTTGAGATACATATTTATTATCATTCCAACAACATGATAGTTTTTGAATATCTACCATATAGAAAAGCATGTAGGGCACACTGTGGGAAATATTAACAATAATGAACATAATCTCCAAAACTGAGTACTCATGGCTTATCCATGTTTCTAGGTAGATGCATATAAACATTTTAATAATACCAGTTGTAGTGCCTGTTTAATTTTTGTCAAAACTCATTCACATGCAGCCTCTCATGTTTAATTTTTCAGCTCTGTGCAGTCTGAAGAGCAGGTTTTACTAGTCTATTTTCCTGGTGTGGAACTGGAAGCACAGGGAGGCATAGCCCTGCCAGAGACACACAGTGTGTGAAATCAAGGACTAAAAGTAGTACTTTTTCCATGCCACCTCACTCGCTGTATGATAACCTTTTATGAAAAAGAAATAGCTCCCTTATGCAGGTCCTTTCTTATATCTAAGTTGGGTAGGAAATTTATGCTTGAGTTAGGAGGAAAGATACTAGATAAAACCTGAGTGTTGGAAATAGATTAGAATATTAACCTTGTCATTTACTAACTGTATGATCCCATGGGAGTTATTTAACATCTCTGAGTCTCAGTTCTCCCTTCTGTAAATACATGAATTTGTTGAGATTTATAAAACAATATAAGGGAAACAATTAGCACAGTGCCTAGCACACAATAAGCACTCACTGACTAGTTCTTATTATTTTATTGAGATATAACTGATATACATCACTGTATAAGTTTAAGGTGCACAACATAATGGTTTGACTTACATATTTTGTGAAATTATTACCTCAGTAAATTTAGTTAGCATCCATCGTTTCATATAGATACAATGAAAGCAAAAGCAAAAAAGAAAAAAAAACCTTTTTTACTTGTGATGAAAACTCTTCTTATTTACTTTTTTAATGACTTTCTTATATATCACACAGCAGTGTTACTGTAGTTTTCACGGTGTACATTATATCTGTAGTACTTATTTATCTTATATCTGAAGTTTGTACATTTTGAACGCCTTCCTCCAATTCCTCTTCCCCCTACTCCCTCCCTTGGATTACCACAAATCTGATCTCTTAATCTAGGGGTTTGGTTGTATTATTTTGTTTTGTTTGATTCCATGCATAAGTGAGATCATACAGTATTTGTCTTCCTCTGTCTGACTTATTTCACTTAGCATAATGCCCTCAAGTTCCATCCATGTTGTTGCAAATGGCAGGTTTCCTTTTTTCATGGCTGAATAATATTGCATTATATATGTATACCACAACTTCTTTATCCTTTTATCCATTGATGGACACCTGTATCATTGCTACGTCATCGCTATTGTAAATAATGCTGCTATGAATTTGGGGGTACAAATATCTTCTTGAGTTAGTGTTTTTGTTTCCTTTGGCTATATTCCCAGAAGTGGAATTGCTGGATCTTGTGGTAGTTCTATGTTTAATTTGTTGGAGGGCTCCATACTATATTCCATATTGGCTGCACCAGTTTAAGTTCCACCAACAGGGCAGAAGTGTTTCCTTTTCTCCATAACTCTGTCAGCATTTGTTATCACTTGTCTTTTTGATGATGGTCATATTAACAGGTGTGAGGTGGTACCTTTTTGTGGTTTTGATATATATGCATTTCTCTAATTACTAGTGATGTTAAGCATCTTTTCAGGTACCTGTTAGCCATGCATAAATCATTTTTGGAAAAAAAGGTCTAGTTAGATCTTTTGCCTATTTTATTTTTATTAAAAATTTTAAATGCTTATTTATTTTTGAGAGGAAACAAGAGAGAGACAGAGCATGAGCAGGTGAGAGAGGGAGACACAGAATCTGAAGCAGGCTCCAGGCCCTGAGCTGTCAGCACAGAGCCCAATGCGGGGCCCAAACCCATGAACTATGAGATCATGACCTGAGCTGAAGTCCGATGCCCAACTGACTGAGCCACCCAAGTGGCTCAGTATTGATGCTTTTACACTTGTTTATCTTCATTGTTGTTGCTTGTGCTTTGGATGTCGTATC
>CM053559.1:57589306-57668376 GCA_028646485.1 Cryptoprocta ferox | reverse complement strand
CTTTTACACTTGTTTATCTTCATTGTTGTTGCTTGTGCTTTGGATGTCGTATCCAAAAATCATTGCCAAGACAATGTGTGTCAAGGAGGTTTTTTCCTGTTTTCTTCTAGGAGTTTTTTTATTTCAGATTTTTAATGCATTTTGGGTTAACATTAGTAAGTGGTGTAAGATAGGGATCTAGTTTTATTCTTTTGCCTATGAATGTCCATTTTTCTAATCACCACTTATTGAAGAGACTATCTTTTCTCTGTTGAGTATTCTTGGCTCCCTCTTTAAATATTAGTTTACTGTATGTGCTTAGGTTATTTATGGATTCTCCATTCTGTTCTTTTGATCAATTTGTCTGTTTTTATGACAGTACCAAACTGTTTTAATTACTATAGCTTTATAGTGTAGCTTGAAATTAGGAAAGTGTGTTATTTTAATTTTAATATTCCAAATTGTGGATTTCATAGCAGTGGTGAGGCAAGGAGCACTGTAAATTGGTATCTCCTGTGGCAGACTAAAGGGAGGGTAGGAGTTGAAACCTGCATCAGCCTTTCCATGGAAGGCACAGAGAGAGAGGGCAAGATTCTGCATCCAGTGGCTGGGGACAGTCCAGCTCTGTCACACACAGGGTTTAGGCTTAGCTGCCTTAGGATCAGGTGTTGGCTCAAGTAAATCTAATACTATTCACCACGGAGAAGACCAAAGAGTGGGTGCTGGATAAAGGAAGGCCCTGCCAAATTGTGGTTAGTTATGAGGGGCCAATCTCAGCCTGCTGAGTGATGCTCACAGTTGGGAAGAAAACCTGATAATTGTACAGTAGTGACTGAAGTAACTGTTGGTTTCACCATTTCTTCTTTGTCTCATTGTTCAGACCTACTTGACTACCAGTACCTGCTGGGCAAATGGTAGTGAGAAACACAGTAAACTTGGGGAAGGGATGACAGCTTCACTGAGCACTGAAAGAAGGGCCAGTGGCTGAACTAGCACACATACCTTGATAGGTTTAGGATCTACTCTTCTTTTCATGTATTCATGGATAATTTCTGGGTAAGATGCATCTTATTTTCATGTGAATAATAGCTACATTCCTGGAGCTATTACCATGCAGTCAGGGTACCCTGTACCTTGGTGAAAATTTTAACCTTCTCTCTTTTTCAAGTTTAAATCTTACTCTGATTTCATATGTAGAATTTACACTAGGTTGAATTCTCTGGCAGTGCCCACTGTGGATGGATCTTGTGATCCTTGTCACAAGTAATTTGTTATTAATAATAAAACCATACATTTTTTGAATGATTCGCTTAAATTAATAAGTGGACTCAAGGCTATTCCTATAACTCTTACTTTCCTTCAAATATGCTTTTCAGGAGTGAGAGAGAAAGAGCGTGGAATGATAGCAAGAACACACACATATGTGTGTGCATGCTTAAATTACACTTATGTGCACTGAACATCTCTGCCAAAGAGAGCCCTTTTCTGATATGCAGTTAGCAGTTATGACAATAGCTATTTATTAGTTCTATGCTACTCTGCATATTTTTAAGCTATGGAAATTGGGATGAGTTTTGAGAGTGTACTTCAGTTTATTGAAATTGGGGTGGCCTATAGAAGTGTCTGTCAGTTTATCAAAATTGGGATGGGCTGTGTGAGTATATTTCACATGAAATTTATTGATTAATGGTCAGCCCTTAATAAGACCTCAGTTTTTATGTCAACATCGTCTTGAGCCCCTTGGGTGTAGAACTTGCATCTTCTTTATCTTGTATGCAACATTGATTGATCACAGTGACAGTCAGATAGAAAGATTTATAAATATTTAAAAGGCAGTTTAGTTTTTTAACTTGTGGAGAGATAGCTTGAGGACGTGGTTAGTTACCTGTTACCAAAATAAAGCAAGACAAACAGCCAAGAAACACTGTCTGCTCACGCATATAGCTTTTCTTTATTAAAGAGAATGAAAAGATATGTACATTTTTTAAATGTGAAAGCTGAAAAATTATACTTTGAAGCATATGAAGCCTCTAAACTTCACTGGAGCAGGTCTTTATTTACTTTTTAAAAGTTTTATTTGTTTAAGTAATCTCTGAACCCAACATGGGGCTCAAACTCACAACCCTGAGATTAAGAGTTGCATGCTCTTCTGACCTACTGAGCCAGGCATCAGTAGGGGTAGGTCTTTAAAAATGCAGGAAAGTCAAACACCAGTTAATCAGGAAAAAAAAAACCTACTAAAAAAGTAAACTAACAATGGTTTGTGATAACCCTTGGCTGCTTTTTTTGGGAGCTCCCTATGCTTAGGTTATATCATTTATTTATCAGGCATCTACGGGGAATGTAGTGCTCCACATAACTTAATTTTCTAGATTACCCCTTTATCCAATTAAGAGATAAAAATGCCATATTTGGGATGAAAATCTCCATAAAATGGTGAAAGTTCTCAGTCCAGAGGACAGTGAACCCAATACAACTTTTTTATGCATACTCTTTACCTTGTTTTTTTTAATTCTATATTGTAGGACTACTGAATTTTCATTAAAGGAAAGAAACACTACTATGTTAAAGGAACACATCACTTCCAATATTGATTTCAATTTCTGAAACATTAAAAAGTGAAAACATAGATCTAAAAATAGAGGGCAAATGGTTGTGATGTGGTTTTTCAGACCAAATTGGGTAGGGTTATTGAATATATATATAGTTCATCAGTTTAAAAGACCCCAGACTCTACTGGCTGAGCAATTTTGTTTGCTCATTGTAGGTTTCTTATTTTCAGTATAACCTACACTGGAAACAGCATGTCAGCCTGTTGCCTTGCCCAACCCTTAATGTTTGCAATTTCTATTATGTGCCTGAGTGATAAGCCAGTTTGTTACATAAAGTTAGGGCTATTTGTAAAATTAGGGACTTTCCAGCAAACTGCACAAATTTGAGTGCATTGACTAGGTGGGGCTCCTTCTTTGCTGCGCCCCAGTTTGGAGCTTGTCTTGGATCTTGCTTGCTAGATTTGCGATTGCTATTAAATTGCAATGTATAGCTTTTAAAAAAATCTTCCTCATCCAAGTGACCAAGAAAGAGTACTAGGTGTTAGGATGATAATTAGAACAAACAAACACACAACAACAACAACAACAACAACAACAAAACCCCTCAAAACAAAAAAACAAAAAATTCTCCCTCTCATCCCCACCAGACAACTATCCTTCTTCTCCCCCCAAAAATAAGTAGTACTGAAACATCAAGGACAGGGACAAGTAAGGAAGGAAAGTTGGGAGCAAGGAAAGGTCTGGAGAAGATGTCAAGAAGTGGTAATTTTGAATACCACTTTATTTTGTTTTATCCTTAAAATGACAAGAGTGCTGATTGATTCACAACTTTCATGGAGCTAAGTGAATGTAAAGGAATGAATCATTTCCAAATGATATTAATAAAATAAAATTCAACCATCACTTTAAATAATTAACTGTTTTTAAACTTTAGATATTCTCTTCACCTAATACCTAAACTGCTGTATTAAAGGGAAACTGAACTATATCTATGTAGAGTTTATCATTTACAACACCTTTTCCTGGTTGCCAATCAGCTAAGATATCTGTGTTTACTGAATAAGAGTGTTCCCATTAGTCAGGTCTAAAGTACACATAACTGTATTGATAAGGGAGGACCACTCAAATGAGTTACTGACACTGATATCTCTTAGAGACATTGGAATGTATCCTTATGTGGGTGTTTGAAAAGATGACAAATTGATTCCTGATGAGCTGGGTTGTTACAAAGTCCTGGAGAGAAGTTGTGGATGAGGACTGGTAATGTTTCAGGTGCTGTACAAGTGGACAGGCAGGACCTCATGGGCTGATCTGGGTAGTGTTGGTTTTAGCCTCTCCATCTTTAATGTGATCCTGAAAATAGAGATAACATTGTCCGTCACATTTTAACACCATCCTCTGTGTACCTTACTGCATTTTCTTTAGTAGATCAGTTAGAGTGGACCTTCCCAGGTGAACATACCTCGCATCTAGACTCGACCTCTTCGTAAGAATGTGTGTTGAACAGATGCGTTGTATGTTGTCTCAACTGTATTTTAAGCTCTTTCAACTATTTGCTTCTTTATATCTTCTACAATGACATGATTGCAGTAAAAGTTCAAATCAATATTTTGAGTGAATGCTGACGTAATTTTTTAAAAGCTTATTTCAGGACAGGTACTATGAGAATATTTACCGTAGGGGACCCTACATATGTAAAGATCACTGACACGACTCACTAAAATGATAATTGGAATTCTTTGCTTAGCAGTGGTGAATGATTGGGGGCTTCCCCTATGGTGAATGGGTACCGTGAAGACCTGGCTGACTTTGGAGGAGTGCAGTGATGCCTTTGGAAGTGAAAGAGACCCAGCCTAACTTGGCCTCAAAGCCCTGCAGGTTGTTAAGGGTTATTATTATTATTTTTTTATAGAGATAAATCATGGCTCTCATTCAAATATAATGTGAACACATGTTGTGATGGTTAAATCTATGTGTCAACTTGGTTAAATCACAGGACCCAGATATTCAGTCAAACATTATTCTAGATGTTTCTGTTAAAGTATTTTTTAGATGAGATTAACATTTAAATCAGTAGACTTTGAGGACAGCATATTACTCTTCATACTATGGGTAGGTTTCATCCAGTCAGTTGATCCAGTCAGTTGAAGACACTAATAGAACAAAGACTGACTTCCCTGGAGGAAGAGGCAGTTCTGCCAGCAGATTGCCTTTGGCCTTGAGCTACAGCATTAACTCTTCCCTGGGTCTTCAACCTGCCGGCCCACCCTGCAGATTTTGGACTTGTTAGAGTCCACAGTCACATGAGCCAGTGCCTCTCTATGTCCATCTTTATCTACTATCTCTATCTAAACATCTATTCTTTTCTCTATCTCTATCTCCACCTGTATCTATTTCTATCTCTATAGAGACATAGATTTATTATATATATAAATATTTAGAAATATTCTTTATATATACATATACTATACCATATGTGTAGTATATATAGACATATATATCTAATCAAAATTTAAAAAACCAAATATACTTTATCTATCATCTATCTATCTATCTACCCATCCATCCCCTATTGGTTCTGTTTCTCTGGAACCCTAACTAATACACATGTCAAATATATTATTTAACTAATTTGTTAATGAAAGAACTAGTAATATATTACAACTGGTTCAAAGGAGAAGTCAAAGTAACAAAACTTTGATAAACAAAGAATGTCTCAAGAAAAATTACATGATTATTTCTGGATAATCTGGGCCTTGGAAAATGGTAAGATTAGTCATCCAATTTTAGAGATTTATTTTTAAGCAAATTCCATTTGTGAGAGTGAGTGTGAATGTATGTGCTTGACATGGATTTAGTGACTGAATGAAACTGTTTATTATATTTCCTTAGCACCAAGTCTCTCCAAACATTGCTGTTATGGCCTCTAGGGCTATCCTACTTGAAAGAATTTAAAACGTCCATATCCTGAAATTTGATTCTTCCATATTTAAGCAACCAAATCTTTTTTGGCATCACTAGAACTTAGTATTATATTTAAACAGCTAAAGAATTTGGAGATGGAGGATTATGATTTTTCTGATAGAACTTCTCTTCCTGATCAGCTGATAAGATGGATATCTAAATCCAGTTATAGAAGAGGTTATAAATTTTAATTTTAAAATATCAAATAATAGTGAAACATGAAAAGCAATAAAATGGTAAAATAATAAGCTAGTCAAATTCTAGTGTTATGAAAATAATTCACAAAGATCCAGGCGAAAGCCTGTAGTAGATATTAAAGAAAAGCAATTTATTATAGCTGTTACATAAAGAAATGCCACTGTATTAATTTTCTATTGTTAAATTATCACAAACTTAACAGCTTAAAACAACACAGTTGTTTTTTTGCTGGCAGTTGGCCAGGGGTGGTGATTCTCAGCTTCCAGAAGCTGCCCCTGTTCCTTAATTTGTGGCCCCTTTCCTCTGTCCTCAGAGCCAGCAATGGTGGGCTGAAACCCTCTCATGCTTCAGATTTCTCCTGCCTCATCTTCTACCTCATTTTCTGAGTGCAACAGGGAAGGGTTCTCAGCTTCCAAAGGCTTCTTTGAATAGATTTGATCCACCTGGATAATCCAGGCTACTCCTTCTAAAATTCCTAATCTTACTGTATTTGCTAATTCCCTTTGTATATTCAAGGGTCCTGGGGATTAGCACATGGACATCTTTGAGAGGGAGTGTTATTCTGCCAACTCCTAGCCATGTTGTGAATGCTTGAGCATTACAGTGATGGCAAAGAGAAAACTGGCAAGGGCAGAGTAAGATGAGGAAGTTTCAAAAAACCTTGAAAGTGGAAAAGGATGCCTTTTAATGGGTCTTCTTCTGGTGATTTGAAAATGTGGTTTGGCCTAAGTGACATTTAAATACAAAGTAAGGAGTTTGTTTAAATACAAAGTAAGGAGTTGGTTTAAATACAAAGTAAGGAGTTGAAGGAAGGACATAGGACAGGAAACAGAGAGCTGTGCAGGGAGACAATTCTGCTACAGACTTCTGCTTGACCACAGGATGTTGTGGTTGGGGTCACTTGTGAAGACTAGAAGAGACTTAACAGATATGAATTTTGTCCTACTTCATGTTTCTTGGTGAGATTCTTTGTTTTTTTATCTACCTATCTGTATCTTTAAGAAATAGTATTTTAGATATTCCACTATAGTTTTTCTGAACGTACTGTTTTTCACTGGTAGGGATTCAACAAAGTCTTCTAATCAGTTTTCATCCCAATATTTGAAAGTGTGATCCTATTCTTTTTTATTTTAATTTTTTAAATGTTTATTTATTTGCTTTTGAGAGAGAGAGGAGAGAGAGAGAGAGAGAGAGAGAGAGAGAGAGAGAGAGAGAGAGAAAGCACAGCAGGGGAGAGGGCAGAGAGACAGGGAGACAGAGAATCCCAAGCAGGCTCTGCACTGTCAGTGAAGAGGGATTCAAAGTCGTGAACTGTGAGAACATGACCTGAGCCGAAATCAAGAGTTGGACACTTAACCAACTGAGCCACCCACGCACCCCATGTGTGATCCTATTTTAATGAAATGTATAGCTTATCTTTCCTTGAGAGAAAGCCCTCATGCATATGCCTTTGGAAGGGAAGACCCCTTGTGTACAGAAGTTCTGGGGAGAATGAATGAAGTATGTTGGAAGAATTAGTGACTTATTTAGGGGTTTATACCCCTGGCCCTTGATGTTTATGATACTATTATTGGAGGACTTCCTTTCACCTTAAGATTTGAGTACCAATTTTAGGTTGGCAGAAAATGAGGGGCCTCATATTTCCAGGTGTATCACTCTGGGTAACACAAGTCAGTTTATCTGTTCCATAAAAAAATACAATATGGCTCAAAAATCAATACAGCTTTTTGTTGAACAAGACTTCCTTTGGAACCAGTTCCCTGAAGTGGCTCCCATAGGCTTTCTGACCCCTAGATGTTTGGTGAGCAAATACTGCAGGGCAGAGGTCAGATTTGTGTTCTGAGCCTCTCCAGGCTAGACTGTAGATTTCTTTTTGATGTTGGGAACTAGATCACAGACATATGGCTCTTAACTGTTACCTTACATGGAACTAATCAGCAACTTTTGTTCTGCATTTAGAGCTCTTCCACATTCATCCTGTACCCCGAAGCTCAAAGCTTTCCAAACTGCTGAAGGAAAGGGTCTTTTTTAAAATAGTCTACCCAAGGGATACACATAACATAGGGATTTTTCATGATTTTGGGCATTGGAAATATCCTTTACAGTGGGGGCCTGGTCTTGGCCCATCTCAGTGGCTACAGCTATATATTCTCCACCAGTCATGGCCAGTTATATTTTTTTGTTTGTTTTTTAGTATTATTGACACCTTGCTCCTGTAATAGCCCACATGATACTTAAAAAGAAATACATGTACTTTTATTTTATTTTTTATTTTTTGTAACAACTTTATTGAGATAATGGTTTCATGGGTTGATGCACATGTCCTAACTCACCAAATTATATACATTAAAAATGTACAGCTTTTGTGTATCAATAAGAACAATAACAATAATTGTAAATGATTATTTTTAAAAAACATCTTAGCGACAAGAACAAGATTATTAGACCAATCAGCAGAAAAAAAAATTCCCTCAGTGAATGAAGAAATCTTTTGTTATCACATGTGAGATCAGCTCTACTGGCTGAAATTTAAATGAGGATAATACAGATTGTGTTTACTTTTCACATTTGTGCATGTCCTAAGAATGGTAATCAACCATATGATAGATGTAATCCAGGCAATACCATGCTTTCTTATTACTACGTCTAGACAGTAACTATCACTTGCCTCTTAAAATGAGTGGCTTCCAAGAAGAATGTTCTCAAGTTACTATCTCAGATCCTTCTAATATTTTGCATTACTGCTTGCTTGAACAGCATCATTTATTACCTATGAGACAAATGGCAGCACACATCCATTTTAATAACCCCTTGGATCAATTTCCATTCACGCCATTTCTCGTGTGTATTTCTTCTGGGAATTCAAATAGCTTTGACGTTATTCTGCCAGGTTCTTAAATTATTAAGGGTCATAACTTTAAAAATGCATCCTTTTCTTGGGCAACTACGGGCAGCATGAGGGAATTGGTCTATGATAAATGGCTATTCAAAGGGCATAAGTTGGGAACTAGCAACCCTGAAACTAATACTGTTCCTGGAGAAATTTGGAGAGGTTCATGATGCAGATTGACATAAAACACGATGCTTGATACAGATTATGATTTCCCTTCTGAGCTTTGAAATGAGGTCTCCAAACTCTTCAGCTGGAGTCAGTGTTACACATCCAGCTCTTATTAGTGTGGTTTCCTCAGGCTGCTCGGGGAAGGGAAAAATGGGCTGTTCTTTTCTCCATTCTTAGAAAGATGTTAAGCTATTGTTTTACATTTACCTATAAAATGTAAAAAGAAAACCCAGACAGTTTAACTACCTGCCCACTATGTATTAACAAGAGTAGAGATACCTGTTTCACAGATAGATAGATATCTGACTCTCAGTGTTACTGGAAATATTATTTCTTGTTTTGTGCATCTTTCCTTTTTTTATTTCAAGTATCAACAGTATTTTATTGCATGGTTTTATCCAACAAAATCATTCAAAATACCACTAAATTGTGATTAACAGTTTTTAAAGCACTTTCATATAGGAATCTTATTTGAGTTACATAGGAACCCTGAGAGGCTCACATTATCATCATAAGATCACAAATGACAGATTCTTGATGTAAAAAGGTAAGGGATGTGCCCAGGTTGCTGGATAAAAGAGTGGCAGAGACAAAATTAGAAGCCAGATTCCCTGACTACTTTAGTTCAATGTTCTTTTCGCAGGATGTCGAAAAGTCTTCCATTAGGAATGACTAAGAGGAGGGGGATGTTGGGCAGATAACAAAATTCTTGTTATTTACATATTAATTTAGAGTACAGACATTGTTTTATACCTCCTCCCTGGATATGTCAAGATCTGATTCAATTCTAGGAGCAAGGAGTGTGGTAGGGCTGATAAGGGGAATTGCAGAAGAAGGTTCCAAGGGAAGGATAGGTTCCCTTTCTGGGCTGTTCCATAGAAACTTCTTTTGGCAAAATGATCTTCTCTCTCATCATCTAGCACAGCTTCTGTGGGTTTTGGATCTTTGGAATTTGTACTAATATCTTCTGCAGGATGATTAGCTTATTCTAGAGATAATGAACTTGACTCTAGAGTGGAGACAATGCTGGTGAGCAGATCTTCTCTGTCCTTCAGCTTAGAGTCAGTGGGTTTCTTGTCCCGCACTAGCAGAGGCTCCCTCTTTGCTTGCCCATTAGCACTGCTTTTTAGGGTTCTACTCAGTGTGTTTAGAGTACCGTCTTAGGACTTAGTTTTTTCCCAAAGGCTCAGGATAGTCAGAGTTCAGATCACCTTTGCTCTGTTATGGAATGTCTTGGTAACCTTGTGTCTTGGGAGGCTATTCTGTGCTTGGGTGAACAGCTCAGGTAAATGGCTGCTTAGTGTTTTGAAATATCTCTGTTTCCATTCAGAAGATTGGGTATTTTGCTTATTCTTCATCGTATTGCAGAAATGGGGCTTTAGCTGGAATTAATTTTATATTTGCAATTAACCCAGAATTTGTGTGTGGATGTGTAATGTAGAAGGTATACACATGCTCTGTTCTTGTAAGGGGTGACATAGGCAGGGCAAATTTACCTGGAGAGAGGGGAAGGATGGAAATGAACTGGTGGGTCTGTGTGTCTAGAGGAAGGGGACCCAGTTAGTATATTCAGGGTAAAATTCTGGATTCACTAGCCCACAGAGAGTGACTGGTTTTCATTCACCTTACATCCCCAATTCCTTACCAGAATTAGTGCTTAGTAAATGAGGACCAGCGAGGGGCCAAATGTGCATATGGAGCAGATTCCTGCTCAGGTTACTGGACACAGTCCTTGTCCTCCAGAGAAGCTCTGACTCATAATTCCTCTTCAGTGACTCAAGTCATCTCTCTCCGTGGGTTCTGTGATGTTCCTAGACTTCTCTGCCCCTGCTATTTCCCTTACCCCCTCAACTCCTTCCCTCTCCTCAGGGTTTCCAGGCCAGCAATACTGTATCTTTTGAATATTCTCTAGGATTCCATTCTTTGTCTCAACCAGGAGCCTTTGCAAACGTTTTTTTCCTAGTCTGGAAGAAGATGAATCAACAAATATACTGTGCACAGAACTAGAAAATCTTTAATGGGAAAGCCCAATGCAGGTCTCTTCCATCTCTTCTCCCAATTACTGCTTTCATCTTAGACAACAAGTCTGCATCTAGCTGAGAGTATGTCAGAAAAGAAAACATAGCATAGACAACTCCATCTCTCTTGCACAGCATGGTTGGTCAGGGATAGAAGGAGACAGCTTGGCACAATAGAAGCGTCATGGGATTTGAAGTAAGATAGATGTGAGTTCAAATCCTGTCTGTTATTTACTAGCAAGAGCCTTGGGCAAATAACCCCATTTCTTTGATTCCCATCCTGCTCCTTGTGAAGTGCATGTGGTAATTCTTCCCTGGAAGGTGGTTGTGATGGAGAGAATAGAGATGTAAAATCCCTGACACAGAGTATTTGATAAGTGAATGGTATCTAGGATGATCATGATTAGTAGTAACCTCTCATCTTCCTGTAAGCCTGATTTCTTTCAGGCCCTTGGATATATTTGATTCCGTTTATACTTTGAAACTGAGAATCAGAACCCGATCCCAGTCTTGAGGTTATGAGACCACAGGCCAAGTCACCCAGAATGCTCAGTGCCCCAAGTTATCTACTGAAGAGCATGGGAATGTGGGCCTTACAGAAACAATGCATAACTCAACTACTTGCTTCTGGGGCTTAAAAATGCAGACTAGGGCTTACCCCAGCCAACAGCTGGAGATATCGCAGACAGTATTGGAGACCCAGGCTGAGACTCTGCACTGAAATTGGAGGAACCCCAGAAATGGTTGCTAGCCACCTTTTGTGGTAGGAGCCCTTCATGGACTGGGATCTTGTTTCAGTCCTCTCTGCTTCTCTAGGTTGGAGCAAAGAAGATGGAGAGAGAAGGAAATTAATGTTTGTTGACATTGGAGCTGCCAGTGAATAGCCAAGAGATGAAACATAATATTCATCTTTAAAGGCCTTTCATTAGAGAGAGAGTGTGTTGGTTCACAAAAGTCACGCTAGAAGTGGTGAGGGAATCAGTGTTTTGAGAAAGGGTAAGCATACTTTTTACCACTTGACAAATGAGGAACTCAAGGCCCAGAAAGAACAAATACAGACCTGGGAAAGGGACAATGGTTTGCTGACTCTTATTTCTAAACTCTCCTCCTAGAACCCAGTATCCAGTTTCCCAGGCAGACGTGCCCCTCGGAGCAGCTATATCCTGCCCTGGCACTGTGGGTTTTCCTGTTGCTTTCTGGGATATGCATTTCCCAAGGAAAAGACATTTCTTTGAAAAATTGGGCTTCCCACCCAAGGGCCACCATTATGCTATCAGGGTTCTGACCTTTCCCACTTGAAAGAGGTGGTGTCTCTAGTCCACCTAGTTTACCTTCCTCCTCTGCTTCTTGTATCTTCCTCTTTCTCAGATTAATTTCTTTTGCTAACTGGAAATTATTTAATTGATGGTCTGTAGAAGTAAAGTCTCTGAAAGCTAGAAAGTTTGAAAAATGTATATATATTTTTGCTTTTCTACTTGAATGCTAGTCTGGTGGGAACTAATTCAAAATAATATCCTGTCCATACTCGAAGAGTGTGGTCCTTTCTCTCCTAGCACTCCAGTGTTGTCAATGAAAAATCTGATAGCAATATGTACCATTGTAGCTAATCTGTTGTTTCTCTTTTCAAGCTTGTACTATTTTACTCCTCACTAACTTTGATGTTCTAAAATTTCACCACGATATAGAAAATATAATTTAATTCATCTTATTTGGCACTTGGGCCCTTTTCAATTTGAGACCTGTGTTTTTAGCTCTGGGATTTTTTTTTCCCACTAAAATTTCTTTACTTACTTTTTTCTCTCTGTTGTTTTCTTTTTCCTCCTTCCGAACATCTGTTAGATATATATTGAAATATCTTGATCTATCCTCCTTGTCTCTTAACTTTTTCTTCATACTTTGGAAGTCTGTTTCTTCATATTTATTACTGAAGTACAGTTGACATACAATGCTGTATTAGTGTCAGCTGTATAACATAGTGATTCAACAATTCTATACAATACTCAGTGTCCACCACAAGTGTAGCCACCATTTGTCACCCTATAATGTTATGATATTAGTGACTATGTACCCTATGCTGTACTTTTTGTCTCTGTGAACTTATTTATTTTGTAACTAGAAGATTGTACCTCTTAATTCCCTTCACCTATTTGCTATTCCCTCCCCCTTCCCCCCTTTGGCAATCCCCAGTTTGTTCTTCATATTTATGAGTCTGTTTCTGTTTTTTTCTTGTTGTTTGCTTTGTTTTTTAGATTATACATATAAGTGAAATCATCTAATATTTGTCTTTCTCTGTCTGACATATTTCACATAGCATAATGCCCCCTAGGTCCATCCATGTTGTTGCAAATGGCAAGATTTCACTCTTTTTTTTATGACTAATAGTACACATACCCGCACATGCATGCACACCCACACGCACACCCACACCCACCCAAACACACAGTATATTTTTGTTATGCAGTCTATAAGAGTTCCTTGACTTGTGAAATGTATATTTACAAAGAGTTCCTTTCAATTTCCTAAGTTCCTGTTCAGTTGAATACGATTTACTGTTTAACCTCTCCGTTCAGTTTTTTGTCCAATGATCAAAATTAATTTAAAAGATCTCTAATATATTTATGGATCCCATAAATATCAAATCCCATCTCTTGAAAATAGTCAATGCATTTATCCTAAATTTATATTCTCTTTGCTCTATTTCCTTGGGTGTTCGTTCTATTGAGTTTGGTGTTAGGTTTTCTAAAACATTTGGTGATTCATGTTTATCTTTTTATCTTTGTATTTGAAAATTCCTGTTTTCCTCTGTTTTGCCTATCATACTGTATTTCCAACTAATATGGAGAGGATCAAGAAACATTCTTTTGAAAATGTTTGCTAGTAACTTGTCTTCTGGGTATCATGGAGCCTCTCTGTCTCTCTTCCTTTAGCCCCACACTCACTGTTTTAGCCAGTGGCTACTGTCCCTGATGTCTGTTTCTTAGCACAAGAGGAACAGTGGTGAAGGCTTAAATGGCAAGGAACACCAAACCTAGTCCCTGATGAATACTTCAAGGGCTTCTCCTGGAATTCTGCCTCAGTTTCCCTTAAGTTGACTTTCCCCAAATGTTTCTACTTTATACGCAATTCTTGCCTCTATGGGTTTTGGGATGTGATTTGTTCTGGTTTTGCTTCTGAGTTGAATTGATCTTGTCTATGATATTTCCTTATACTTTCTGTTTCACCATGGAACCTTTTCTTAGTTTGCAAGGATGTTTTACACATTTAAAAATACATTTTTAGTTATTTCATGAGATTTTAGATGGGAAGTAGGGAATATTTATGTGGTCGGTCAGTCATCATTCTCCTTTCCTCCTCACCCTGGTGCCCTGCCATTTTTCTGTTTCTAATGCATGGAAGAAATAAACTTAAATTTTTTTTTCTTTGATTGGTTACATCATCTAGTGTAACATCTATGAGAAATCTCGTTGGAGCCAGAGGCTTATCAGAGTATAACAGTACAAACTTTTTTTGTGGTAGGCTGTGGTAGGGACTGGGGCCTCTGAGGTAGTAGGATAAGTGTTTGAGGACAACATTCCCCAGTCTTACCCTCTAGTGCAGGGGTCAGCAAACTTTTCTGTAAAGGGAAAGATAGTAAATATTTTGGGATTTAAGAATCATATAATCTCTGTCACAACTACTCATCTCTGCTATTGTAGTATGAAAGCAGCCGTAGACAGTATACACATAAGTCAGTTTTACTGTGTTCAAATAAAACTTCATTTACAAAAATAATCCAGTAGACAGATTTGACTGAGCCATAATTTGCTGACCCCTGCTCTAGTTCAACCTTGCT
Organism: Cryptoprocta ferox; assembly: GCA_028646485.1. Taxonomy (NCBI): domain Eukaryota; kingdom Metazoa; phylum Chordata; class Mammalia; order Carnivora; family Eupleridae; genus Cryptoprocta; species Cryptoprocta ferox. The sequence goes on along the minus strand of CM053559.1, from coordinate 57,653,772 downwards.
GATTCAATTTGGGGTCTAGAGCATTATTTAGAATATAAAATATTTCTACAGATCAGAATTTTATGAGGAAGTTGATCCATCAGGTAGACCCCATGTACAGAATTTCAGTATCAACATAATATTAAAAATGTCACTTATCTTTTTGTTTGTGTCTTGAATTATTTTCTAAGTCAAACATTACTGGAGAGCTTGAGCAAGATTGGGCCCCGGGTCGTATCTGAAAATACTATCTTCTGATGGAGAATTGATAGATGTTAGAGGAAGCTTCTCATGAACACAGTTATAAGCTTCTGAAATGGAGGACAGGCATCCTTCATATCCCATGAAGAAACTCTTTTCAGGGAGAAGTGTGGGTAGGAGCTGATGATGGGGCAGAAATGACAGTAATGTGAATCTGCTGATAAATAAAAAGACTTTGATAGCAACAGTGAAGAAGATGAGAAGCCACTTTGGAGGAAGCTACTTTGGCAAGAAAATGGCCTGTCTTCAGTGAGAGGAGTTTAACTATCTGGCTCTTCACTTTACATTGATGGAATGGAAAGCCTTGCTTGAGGTGATTGTAGATGAATCAAGACTCAGACTGAGGGCTCTGGTTTTCCAGTTTGTTGCCTGTTCCATGACAGACAATGTCAACAGATGCCAAGGATATCCTTAAGAGAAAAAAGTCAAAAAAGCATTGGAGAAGGTGAATTACAATTCCCCTTCAGCTATAGTTTCTTTGTTAAATAGTTGGAATGGAAACCATGGTTCTCAGGTCTGACTATGGATTAGAATCACCTGGACAACTTTTGAATAATTCCTACATGCCGATTCAATATGAATCAAATGAATCAGTCTTTCTAAGAGGGGCCTGGGCATCAGGATTTTTAAAGTTCCCCATGTGATTCTAATATACAGTCAGAGCTGGACACCATTGGTCTGACATTCATTGCCTTTAGTTTGGGGGGAATCTCCTAGATTCAGTTTCTGTATCATACATCTTTGTGATGATGGTTGTGGACAGTCAAACATGTTTCTTCTTTATGACTTCCACTTAGTCCTGAGTGGACTGTTTGGGAGTTGCTAATACTTTTTTTCCCTCTATATTATTTTATTCAGCCTTGACCTTTGTCACATAGTGTCTTCTGTCTTCCCTCTTCCTTCCTTTCTATTACTTTGATCAGTTCCTGTCATATTTCATTAGTCCATTTGGTAAAGAAGAGGTAATTACTATTTTCTGTTCTGGCCTGATGAGTCAAGCTTAGTGAGAACTCTTCTTGGATGTCCTGAGGCTGCTCTCTGAAATCTTTATTTACATTCCTCATCACCTCCCTCCAATCAGTTCTTTCCTCTTAAAAATCCTTTGTTTTTCTCAACTGTCAGAATTATTTATTTGTCTCAGCAAACACTTGTCAGTGTCTCTTCTGTTCTCTGGCATTATGGTAATATAGTGATCATATCAGTAAATATTAAAGATCATATCACTAAATATTAAAAACAAAGCAAGGGTTTACTGTTAACAATTGTTTTCCTTTTAACTCTTGTTAAACATTGTCAACTTTATGGATATTGACCTTGAAACCTCAGTGAAATTGTGTACTCATTGTCCACCCGAGTCAATCCGTAAAACTTAATAACCATATACACGAGTTGGCTATTTTCAACAGTAGCTACCTCAATAGTTTAGTCACCACATTGTTAGAGTAATCATTTGAATTTAAAATTTTTGCTGGTGCTTGGGCTTGTTTAATTTGGACTCTTAAAGGATTTGGATTATGTGCCTAAATTTTTCTTTGCAATACCTGAACATGCAGTAAGAGCTAAAAGTACTTTGGTGCTGGTGGTAGTGGTGATACTGGGGCCTTGATGATTCTGTAACCATAATTAAGGTTAGAAATATGACATAAACCACTTATTCAGTTATTCATTCAATAAAAAATTGAATTGTTGAGTACTTGTGTATGCTAGGAGTTAATTATGATGTATGAAGATAAGTCAAAGTAGATCTTTATAAAGCTTTCCAGTAAACTTTTATCAATGTTTTTGGCATTAGTGAGGCAGAGGTAGATAACTATAGCACTGAACACATGATTAAAATGAAAGTATTCTAAAAGTAACTATTGCATTGGGTATAAAAGGATTTTCACCAGTAAAATTAATTCTGGCTTTAAGCTGTTTGGTTGTTGACCTCCACTTTATCCAGCTGGCTTGCTCTTTTTTGAGATATTTTACAAGATAAAAGTTACAAAGAAGTTATTTGGGATTACCAAAATTTGTGAGTAGTTTGGAAACTGCAAATTCTAGACCTCCACAAACCACTTTTATTGTATTTTATTTTATTTTATTTTATTACTTTTTTGTTTATTTAATTTGAGAGAGAGAGAGAGAGAGAGAGAGAGAGAGAGCACACACTCGTATGTGTGTGTGGTGGGGAGGGGCAGAGGGAGAGGGAGAGAAAGAATCCTAAGCAGACTTCATGCCCATTGCAGAGCCCTATACAGGGCTCAATCCCACCATGACATGAGATCATCATCTGAGTCAAAATCAAGAGTCGGACAACTTAATTTACTGAGCCACCCAGGGCACCCCTACAAACCACTTTTAAATGTGTTAGATGCCTACTGATTTTTTTCAGGATACTAGATTAATAACCATTGTTGAATCAAAAATAGATCCATCTTCCAAAATGACATTCCTGCAAGAATTTCAAAATTGCTTGTAAGTCATGTAATAGGTGTTAGACTGTATCTACACAATAAAAAATGTGTGGTGAGTAATTAGCCAGAGGGCTCAATCAATATAGATCTCCAATCTGCATGATTAAGGATAAAAAAGGGCTTTTTCTTCATCACAAAGTTTATTTTAAATGAATACAAAATATATTTATAAATCAGGGTGGGTTTTTTTTGAGGCAAAATAGAGAAATTCTTTATCTTACACTGTCTAGGAATGGAGTGCCCTATATTAATGAATTTTATAACAACTGCAATTTGCTACTGCAAATTCCACTTGCAAAAACTATTTTGTATTGGACAATCTTGAAAGTATGTAATTGTGTCCATTCTTAAGTTTTTTAATGGTCAATATTATTAGCATTGATAATTGGTAGTGAGCATTACTTATGTGTATAAATATTTATTATGGCAGTAAATGGTTCTGGGCATCTTTTTGAAGAGTTTTGGGGCAACTGGGTGGCTCAGCCGACTTCGGCTCAGGTCATGATCTCGCAGTTTGTGGGTTCGAGCCCCTTGTTGGACTCTGAGCTGACAGCTCAGAGCCTGGAGCCTGCCTAAGATTCTGTGTCACCCTCTCTCTCTGCCCCTCCCCCACTCGTGCTCTGTCTTTCTCTCTCTCAAAAATAAACATTAAAAAAATTTTTAAAGAGTTTTAATTATAAAAAACACATAACAAATTTTACCATCTTAACCATTATTATGTGTATAGTTTAGTCATGTTAAGTATATTCACATTGTTGTTCACCCAATATCTGGACCTTTTAATCTTTCAAAACTGAAACTCTATACCCATTAAACAACAGCTTCTCATTTTTCCCTCTCCCCAGCCCCTGGGAACCACCATTCTACTTTCTGTTTCTATAAATTTGACTACTTTAGTTAGATAGCCCATATAAGTGGAATCAGAGAGTATTTGTCTTTTTGTGACTGGCTTATTTCACTTAGCATGGTGTCCTCAGTATTCAACCATGTCATAACATGGGACAGAATTTCCCTCTTTTTTTACAGTTTTATTGAGAAATACTTGACATACATCACTGTACAAGTTTAAGGCATGATGGTTTGATTTATATATACTGTGGAATGATCACTACAATAGGCTTAAGTAACATCCATCATCTCGTACAGATACAATGAAAAGAAAGAAAAAAGCAAAAAATTGTCCTTCTGATGAGAACCCTTAGGATTTATTCACTTAACAACTTTCCTGTGTACCACATAGCAGTGTTAGCTGCAGTCATCTCATTGTATGTTATGTCCTTAGTACTTGTTTATCTTATAACTGGAAGGTTGTACCTTTTGACCACCTTCCTCCAATTCCCCCTCCCCCAAACCTCTACCTCTGATGACTACAAGTCTGATTTCTCTTTCTATGAGCTTTTATTTTATTTTATTTTATTTTTTTAAGATTCCACATGTAAGTGAGAACATACAGTATTTGTCTTCCTCTGTCTTATTTCACTAAGCATAATGCACTCAAGGTCCATCCATGTCACAAATGGTAGGATTTTTTTTTTTTTTTGGCTAAATAATATCCCATTGTATGTGTATACCACAGCTTCTTTATCCATTCATTCTTTGGTGGACATGTAGGTTGATTCTGTGTTGGCTATTGTAAATAATGCTGCTGTGAACATGGGGGTGCAAATATCTTTTCAAGTTAGTGTTTTGGTTTCCTTTGGTTATATTCCAAGGAGTCGAATTGTTGGATCATATAGTAGTTGTATTTTTAATTTTTTGAGGAACCCCTGTACTGTTTTCAACATTGGCTATGCCAATTTACAATTCCACTAACAATGAAGAAGAGCTCTCTTTTCTCCACATTCATGCCAGCATTTACCTCTTGTCTTTTTGATAATGGCAATTCTAATGAGCATGAGATGATATCTCACTGTGGTGTTAATTTTTATTTCCATAATGATTAGTGATGTTGAGCATCTTTTCATGTTGGTCTTTTAGAGGCTGAATAATAATTCTATGGTATATAAACACCAGGTCTTCTTTATCCATTTTCAGTGGTCCTCTAGGTTGCTTCTACCTCTTGGGTATTATAAATAATGCTGCTATGAACATAGGTGTGCAAATTCCCAACAACAGTGCACAAGGGTTAGAGTTTCACTACATCCCTACCAGCACTTATTTTTAGTTGCTGTTTTTGTCTTAGATAGTAGCCATCCTAATAGGTGGGATATCTCATTGTGGTTTTGGTTAGTGTTTCTCTAATAATTACTAATGTTGAACATCTTTTAATATGCTTGCTGGCCATTTCTATATTTTCTTTAGAGAAATGCAAAGTCCAGAATATATATATATAACCCCTTATCAGATATATGATTTGTAAATAGTTTCTCTAATTATGGGTCTTGGATGGTTTTTGATCAGTTTTTAATACATTGCCTATTGCAAGGCTACTAGATGTGACTTGTTTTCTCATCCATTTATTCATTCATTCGTGGAACAAATATTTATATAATACCAGCACTGTCCATATGCCTAACTTAAGTAGGTTTTCTCTCTACTAGCTTTCTATTTTCTTTTCTCTAACCTACTATGAGCTGTTAAACCAGAGAAGCAAAGTTTTTATACTTGTACGCAAAATATGAGTTCATGGGGTTCGTGAGGCTCTAAATGTCTTTCTTGTTATCATCATCTTCATGAAGTTTAGTACCTGAACCGACTGGGGGATTTTCTTGGCCTTTCCTGTTTGTGTACTTGTTCATATATGTGTTTCTGATGCCTGTTAAGTTTGGGATAAATGAGGTGTAACTTTCTTGGAAGGAATGGAACTAGAGTGCCATTGGTATCGTTTTTTAGAGCATATTGTTGAGTTTCCTTTCTGTAGACTTTTATTTAAAATCTTTAGGAAAGAGAATTTAAATTTTTGTTAGCAATTGGCAGAAACAAACATTTTCCCTTTCTTTCTTCCTTCCTTCCTTCCTTCCTTCCTTCCTTCCTTCCTTCCTTCCTTCCTTCCTTTCTTTCTTTCTTTCTTTCTTTCTTTCTTTCTTTCTTTCTTTTTTTGGTAGCATCAGCATCCATGTAATTAGGCTGTGGTGAAATTTATAACTTTCTATATCTTCATGTGCAGTGAGCTTTATGGACCACTTCCTAATTCATCAAGGCTATTTGTCAAGTATATAGCCATATGTGACTCAGTCTTTAGTCTTTAAAAGTGTTTATATAAATATCTCTAGTTTGAATTTGGAAAAAAAAACTTACGCTTTGACAGACTACGTATCCTATTTTTGGTCTGCAGATTATGATCACTGTAGAAGTATATAATGAGAAATCATTGAAACCTGGACAGAGGTTCGTTGCTGCCTATATCCCATGGAAGCTACTCTCTCCTCTGTCCCCCTATAGGAAGTGGAGTGAAGTCCCCTCCCCTCTAATAAAGTGTGAGAAGTGGGAATAACAGACCTTGTTGTCCTCACTTCTCTGCAACCCATGCTCAGTGCAGTAGGCATTGCAGAAGCTGCTATTACTACTAAAATTGTCTTTCTTCCCTGCCAATTGCCCCTTGGTGATGTTATGCCTTGGTAAATAAGAGGCCCTAGAGCCAATGGAATTTTGGTGCAAAGGAGCCCAGAACCCTGTTCTTGGGACTACCATATCATTTTATTTATACTGCTCTGATTAGCACATGTGCTTGAACTTTAATTTATCTTATTCACCCTGACCAGATCTTAAACACCTTGAGCCAAGGAACTAAATAATATTTGTCATTACATCTGTCTCCAGGGCCTAGAATGAGGCCTGACACAGTGGTTGCTTGTAAATAAATAAAAGAATGAATGTGCTCTCATATCATTGGAACCTTTCTCTCATCTTGGCATTGCTGACTTTTCATTTGTACTGAGAACTGATTTATAGGTTTTCCTTTCAGAGATATGAACTTCAATGTGAAAAGCAAAACCCAGAGGAGAATGAACTTGTGCCCTTAAATCAGTAAGAGGGAACTTCTGTAAGAGAGAGAAGTATGGGCCTGGGGCAAGGGGCAGACCTGAAATAACAAACTTGATTTTTTAAGGAAACAGAGAATGCCCAGGGCCCAGGGTTGATAGCCAAACTTTTTTTTTATTTTAAAGTATTGATTTCAATTAAACAAAGGAGTTTCGTGTCAGTATATGAACCTTTTTATTCCTTTCCATCTACCCAGGATGCCTTCGCTTCACTGTTTTAATGACTTGACATTTAAAAATTTATAGACCCACATAAAGACGATATCTTTATCCATTGGCTCTTATTAAAGAAGGCATTTGAGCTTTTTGTTGCCTTTGTCATAAGGGAAGGTTATATGATAAAATGAATCTATTCACGTGACATTTTTATCTTAACATGTGTGCACCAGCAATGAGATTTTTTAGTTTAAAAATGCAGTATTATCTTTGCATTTTAAATATGAAATTGTACACGATCACTTATTTCTTCCTTTTTGTCCCTCCACCCTTAAATCAAGTATTTGTATTATTGAAAAGGGAATTTAGTGTTTGAGGACTTTATTTCTTATAGAGCTAGACCTTCCTGGTTCTCTGGCCCGTGGTGATCCTGATGAGGGAGCATAAGGCAAGCTGACAGGCTACCCTCCCCCCTGCCTCCCAGGTGGGATATGTGTGATATTCCTCAGGTACTCCTAGCTGCCCAAGAACAGAGGAAAGGGGAAAAACAAATGGTTAACTGATACAGATCATAGTCCTGCAGGACCTAGTCTCCATTACCCTCCATAGTGATGTGGGAAACAAAGGCAGAAGGAAGTGGCAGATGGAACTAAATTTTCTTATACCCTGCTGCCCATCCACAAATACCTGAGGTGGCAGAGTAAAACATTTCTCCAGAAACTCCCTACTGTCTTAATGCTAACGCTTTGCTAGAGGGAAAACCACCTTAGCTTGACAATAGCCAGGCCTCCACTATCCTGGGAAGTCTTCTTTAGCATAAGAAAATCTCATGAGAAACGTCCCCATGACTTTGCCTCCTCCAACTCCATCAGTAATCAGTCTCTCTTCATGGTCCCGGGGCAGCTCTTTCTGCCCACAGGTCCTGTCCCTGTGTTTTCATAAAATCGCCTTTTTGTACCAAAGATGTCTTCAAGAATTCTTTCTTGGCCGTCGGCTCTGGACCCCACGAACCCCACTATCACCACAAAAACCTCCTCAATCCTAAAAGAATGAAAGGTGTCCCTGACCACCAGTCACCCTGAGAGTGACAAATGCCACAGTGACTTTTAGTAAAAGTTCTCATCACAAACAGGCTCTTAAGAAAATGGTGGCATAAGAAAAAAACTACTCTTCTTCGTAAGTACTACAAATTAGATAATTTGTCAGTACTTTTAGTATTAACTTTTAGATTGTGAGGCAAGTTACCATATAAACCTGACATCAACTCACATAAGCTAGCATAATTTTTTTTTTACTGGCTGTGCTGAGTATGCCAGAGAGTTTTACGTCATAAATTTTATACCTCAAAGAGGTTGTACTGTGAACATAAACTAGTGTCAGTGTAAAGCATGTTACACACAGAAGGGTGCCACTGGAATAAATGACAGGAATTACATTAATTATTATGTCATTTTCTGATTTACACTTACCAATAAAAATGTTGCTAATGAACTAAGACTAATAGTCTTAGAGACTTATGCCATAACTGTTTGATTCTAGCAGATGCATTCAAAAACTTGAATCATTTTTGAAATTGGTGTAATTCTCACAGCAGAGATGTACATCAAATATAGCATCCCTTTTCATGGTGTGGAAAGCTCTTCATATATTAGGGGTGTCCTATGCTTTCATGGTGTGGTAGCATTGTGGTAACTAGGAGATTCCAGGATATGGAATCATTCCAGGATATGGAATCTCCTGGTGGAGACCTAGGAGGTAGCACTTAGCCCTGTTTTTTTCTTTTTTTTTTAAGAGAGAGAGAGAGGGAACATGCACATGAACAGGGGAGTAGCAGAGAGAGAGGGAGACGGGATCCTAAGCAGACTCTTCGCTGACTGCTGAGAGCCTGACAGGGCTTGAACTCACCAACCGAGAGATCAGATGCCTAACCAACTGAGACACCCAGGGGCCCCAGCACTTAAACTTTTTGAGACAACTCCCTATTTCTTTCTGTACCATACCTGTGGAAAGCCTCAGTGGGACAGTGCTTGTTCAATTGCCTTGAGAAAGTAAAATTTGTTCTTTGGGTATGGTTTTTTAAAGTGCCATCCTAAAATTGTTATACACTTATTTAACGTAATGGGCCTATTGGCTGTGCTTGGCATAAAAACCTGTTATTTAGCAGAAAGTTTCTTTTAAAGTGTCAACTGATGTTGAAAAGCAAAAGGCTCCTCAATGCTGGAAAATGAATTAGAAACTCTTTAGAGGTGCCTGGGTGGCTCAGTTGGTTAAATGACCGACTCTTGATTTCAGCTTAGGTCATGGTCTCATGGTTCATGAGTTCTGTGCTGACAGCCCAGAGCCTGCTTGGGATTCTCTGTCTCTTCCTCTCCCCCACGCACAAGCACATGCACACATACACGCACATCACACTCATGCACTTGCTGTCTCTCAAAAATAAATAAACATTAAAAAAAAAGAAACTGTTCTTTAATGTCAACACTTATTATAGCATCACTTCCAGAAATAAGTACTGGGATGTTTACCCTTGTCCATGTTTTGTTTTAATAAATTGGAGATACTGTATTGATAAATTGATTTGTTTACTATTTTATCTAATGAAAGAGCAAAGCATCTAGTAAACTCAGATTTTTAGTTTTCTCTCATAGCTCTTTGAGAGGCTATGTTTTAAAATGCTCATAGGTTTGCATTCACTTTCAACATATGTATTCAGCATATAGTCCACAAACATTTGCCGAGTTGCTGATTTGTTCTAGAATTCTGAGTTAGGGACTCTCCTATGTTTCATTTAGCTAATTCTCATGACAGTACCATATGTGGGCTTGAACATTAGCATTATAAATCTCTGAGTTGGAAAACATTTTATATCATAGGCCATGGAATGATGCACTGCAAAAGATAAAGCATTTGAGGACCTCCACTTGTCAAGTACACAAATGTCAGGCTGTATATGTGTGTATGACGGCACCCACACACAGGCCGGTGTGTATGGGAAATATGATATATTCTAGTCACCCATCGCGATTATAAAACATAGAATTATGTTTATAAACTTCCATGTGCGGTAACAGGTATCCTTGTGTCTTACGTTATAGCTATTCGAGATGAACGGCAGCCTTATACCAGGGTGGGCAGGAAGAGAGATTTAAGACACAGGGCACAGTGTGTGCACTCATGGAAATTAGGGTTGGGGGTACATATGTGTATGATTATGATTTTCCATGTTTGCCAAATCTCAACATTTATTGAATATTAATTTTACTTGAAAATTGAGTCCTAGGGTTTAAGATACATTTGAACACTAGGTAAAATTGTGAAAATTTGTGTTTAGTTGAAATCACTTTTTTATTTTTCATTTCAAACCGTTTTTCATTTAGTGACAGTGAGGTCTACTCTAGAAAAGAGTGCTTGTAACATAAACATTTTTTTAATATTATGAAATATGAAATATAGATGTACATGGTAAAAAATGCAAACACTGTGATGAAAACTGAGTTTCCCTTCTACCTCAGAGGTGCCCCATTCCCCAGAGATTGTCAGTAGTTCCTGGTGCATTGTATCAAACGTTTTCCATGTAATTATGTGCATATACAAATACAAATATAAAGAAGTTTTAAAAGTGCAAATGAAGAATACTTTAAACATGATCATATTTCTTTTTTTCTTTTCCCTTGGGTTTTCCCCTAGCACCCTGTATGGATTTTCCTCATTCTTTGTGGACTGTGCGGAATTTTATTGTATGGATGACCTAACGTCTTAACTAGTACCTCACACATGAGAGACACTTGATAAACATTTATTGACTTAATAACTTAAATAATTGATTTAATGGTTCCTCCCACTGATAAAGAGGGGCAGCTGACTGATAACAGACATATTCAGGGGTGAAAAAAACTAATAATGAAGTTCATCTCAGCATTACAGACCCTTATCCCTTGGAGCCCACTTAGTGGTAGAACTCTGTCTAAAGAAATTCTTCAGCTCTGATCTCTCTCGCTCGCTTTTTTTTTTTTTTATAGTAGCAGTAGTTTCTTTTTTTATTTTAATACACTTTAGGAAACAATATACAAAGCTGAGTTTTCCTACCATTTCCAGATAACAGAAGGAATTACATGAATTTAGCATTTTGTGATGGCTAAGAACAGCAGTCAGCATTAGACTTGAACAGTTAGCTACAACACAAACATCCTTGAAAATGATTTTCACACACACACACACACACACACACACACACACACGGTGGGGGAGGGGGAGAGAGATGTCTATTCTTATAGAGGCTTCAGGAATATAGAACACATTTTCGACCAGATATTTTCTATAAATCTGACAGAGCAATATATTTGGACATTTTACATGGTCGGAATTAAGGACTGTTTTTTTCTGCTTTGTAGTAAAGCTCTTTGATTACTGTAGCTTGGTTGGGGTTGATTGGACACTGACGTTCCATCTTCTTTTTGCATCTCATGAAGGTATGGTTTATACATAGATTTGCGATAGATCACCTTTCACTCATTCGTCTCCCATCTTTAACATGTTTGGCATTTGAGGTAGTGTGGATCAGCTAACTTGGCAAATGTAATCGAATAAATTATACTTCAAAAAGAGTACTATTCACATAAAATAGTTATAGAAATATAAGACTCTTCTCATTTTTTGCTGATGGTCCTGTGCTTGAGCTTCACTCTTTTGGATCCAAAAATTATTTTGATAATAGTACTACATGGTCTCCAAGGCACCAGCATTTCCCTCTGGGGAAAGCACAGTGCTTTGGACTTTCCAGTTGCTTCTAGTAACAGAACAGAGTGGGAACCACTGCCCATCTCCCTGAATAAGGAAGGCATTAGAGCAGTCAATGTCACAGTGTCCTCCTTCTGAACCCTGCCTATATATAAACGTGGGGTCTCCAAAAGGAAGGAGCAGCTGCTGGATCAGTGGAGGAAATGAAGAGGCTAGTTACATAGACCAGGTGTCTGTGGCTCCCATTGATTTGCTGATCAAAGCTGCCTGAAATGCTGCAAGGCAGGGATTTATCAGTGCCAGTCATGTGCCTGCAGGCAGGAAGCCAGTCCCTTCTGTTTCCTCTGTTGGAATCCCAAGGTGATCTCATGGGAGGAATGAGAAATGCTTGTCAGCTCAGAGGATATCTTCTACTGAGCTTTGCTGCAAATGGAAGGGAGTCTCTTTACTTGTTTTGGGATGACCCTATATTACCCTCCTCTACTGAAAGTACCCAAAACAAATAGTGCTACCCAAGATGAAAGGAACCATCACACTTGGATTTTAAAACTCAGGTTTCTATTGACTTAAAATCAGAGCTACGTAGCAATGGGATCCTATGTAATAGAAAAAGTTCACCCTAGGAAGTTGGGACTATCACATTGCACTTGCTACTGAGAGAATACTTTGTTGAAAGCACTGGACTTGGGTGACCTTGCCTCAACTTTGCTGAAACCAACTCCTCATCCGCAAGGCACTAACTTTTCTGTGTCCAAGCTTCTTGCTAATATACTGTGCAGCACAAACACATATAGTTGACATAAAATATTTTCAGTTATTTATAAGCAAAATATCATTTTAATTTTACATACTACTAGCTGGTCTCTTCCATGTCACTTAGTAGAGAAAAAATTATTAACCATCATTTAATAAATTCTGACAGCTACTCAGAACCAGTGGTTCTCAACTCTGGCTCCTCCTCAGAATTACTGGAAGAGCTTTTGAAAATTCTAGTGCCTTGGGGCTACGCATCTACCCCCTACTCCCACCCCTCCCATAGATTCCAAATTAACTGGTAGGGCTGGGAACTGGGTACCCATAGTCTTTAAAAGTCCTCCAAATGGTAATGTGCAGCCACTGCATGAATCATGGTGTGTGGCTCAGGTGAGAAGCAGCTCAAGCCAAAATCAGAAGGGCAATTCAGAGCATTTGCCACTGGAATTATTGATTTGTGGACTCACATTTAAAATCTCTGTAGGCTTTCTCTGTTTAGAGAACCTTAATGCATATTGCAGGGACCTCCCTCCTGTGCCTCAGCGTCAGCTGCTCTGAGTACCCCTCCCACATCTCTCTGCCCGAGTGGATTCAGCATATGTCATTGGTCTATGTTTAGTCATGGCTTCCTAAATGTACGCTCCAAATCTGATGAAAATGCACCCGAGCTGACAGAAACATCTTTAGAGAGAGAGAGAGACACATACACAGAAAGAAAGGACAGAGGCTTCCAATTCTGGATCTGTGGACCCACTTTCCCAATAGTCATTATAAGTTGTATTGTCTTTTACATTCTTTCAAGGACTTTTGTAATGATTTTTTTATATAAAACTCATTCTTGACTCCATACTTTTATCTTGAAGATTAACATCCTTTTTTTGCCTCTTTTGCTTATAAACCACTGAGTGAATGATTTTATTTTCTTCAATTGTTTCTCTAAGCATAGCTGTCAGCCTATACAATTGTAAAAATGTCCCATAAACAGGATGCAGTTCATACATTTTTGTCCACCCACATCACTTTGTTATATCCTCATTTGCTTCAAATACCCAATGTAATTTGGTTAACTGTAAGAGAAAGATATGCCAGGAAGTTTTATGACAGCCTCTGCTTAGATTAAAGCCTTTGGAATACATTTTACCTCCGAAATATGCTGCTTAAAGAAAATAAACATTTATACGTATTCAGTAAAATAGACATACAGCAAAGTTATTAGGATTCCAGCCTCCAGACTGACATTTTTGGAATGTGAATTCAGAATTAAAACTCTATAAAAGCTGTATCGCTATGCAAATGATGGAGAAAAAAAGACTATTAAATTATAAGCAAAATCTGTCTCTAATTTCATAGAGCATTCTTGCCTGGGGCAATGAGATTTTATATTTTAAAAAGCTCAATTCCTTTGGTGTTTCCAGAGCATTTGCCTAGGATTGTTTTATAGGGTATACCCAAAATAATCTGAAGTATTTGTAAGAGGGGTCATGGACATCACACAGAAAGTATTTAAAGAAAAGTTAAATATTATTAATGTAGACTCCCTTTTCATTCTTCATGCCATGGAATTTCACAGGCATAGTAAGGTAATATAATAAAGAAGTAAATAGGTGAACTTTGGAGGCTGACTGTATTCAGACTGTAGCTCTGCCATTTGTCAGCTGTGTGACTTTGGCAAATTATTTAAGCTCTCTTAATGCCAGTTTTTTCACCTCCACATTGGGTATTAATAATATGTATCTCCTATAGTTGTGAAGATTCAATGAGTTAATGTGCATCAGACATTTGACATACTGCCTGATAGAAAATAAATGCTTGATAAATAGTATTATTTAAATAGTTAAATATTAAAATTATTCATAATAGAAGCAGATTGATTCTCTTGATTCCACTGAGGAACGAAGCATAACCTTTCACCAAGAACAAATAAAATGCAGACTCTGGACCAAGATGGCGACACAAGAGGCTTCTGAAGTTCCCTCCTCCCACACATGCACCAAATTTGTAGCTAAACATGGAGCAGTTGCCTCTGAAAGAAATCTAGAAACTGGTTGAGTGACTCCTATATATCAGGCACCTGAAAAAATACATCAGATTGGGTAGTAGAGGCTGAAACATACTGTTGTCATAAATCCTACTACTGAAACAGCATATACAGTAATGGAGAGGAAACATCCAGCTCCCAGCATCTCCCTGAGGCATAAGGGTTGGGACCACACATCTAGTACTTCAACTTTGAAGGTAACTACTGGAAAGGGACGGGCTCCCAAATCACAAAGCTCTGAAAGCTAACACGACTTGGATTGATGAGTCCCATAGGACTATGGCAAACAAAGAAGCAGTTGTTAACAGGGAGCAAGCATTCACAGTGGGCTATCCCCCCAGGGCTTAGCACAGAGGGAACAGATAAAAATGTCCATCTTCTAGTCTTTCTCTGGAAGGGGTTTGATTGCACACTTTATGAGCTACTGCTGAGGGTCTGGCTTATAATTAGCATGGTACTGACTGAGATCATCCCTCAAGCCCAAAAGAGCTGGCGGGCACTTCCCTTTACACTTGGTCCAACAGTAAAATGAAGTTGCCAGCATCTTTCTGGAAGGAGCTTGTCCACACATCTGGATTCCCCCAACTTTTATGGCTGCCACTCAAGGAATGGGCTCCCAATCAGCCAGCTCTGATAACCAAAGGCTCTTGCATTTATGAGTCCCACAGGACCATAGGAAACAAAGAAGCAGCTTTTAAATGGGTGTAGGAGCACCCCCTGTGGCTATGCACCTAGGCTTAGTGCAGAGGGAGAAGGCAAAAATGCCCTTCTCCCAGTTTCTTCCTGGAAGAGGTATCACTGCATAGTTTCCCAGCTGCTACCCTAGGGTCTGGCTTCTGGTCAGTCAGCATCTAGGTGCTGTCTTTGATCCTTCTCTTTAGGACACTGATGAATCTTGGCATACCCTCAAGTACTGGGAGCCACTAAGAAAAAAGATGGTGGCTTGAATAATCACAGAAGTTCGAGAGCCAAATAGGAGCTCAGGCTGGGCTGACTGACAGGGTTCGTTTCCTCCCGGAGACTGCAATCTGTCAAGACTGGGAGAGATGACTGTTTTATCTAATGTACAACACAGAGAGTCAAGGAAAAGGAAGAAGCAGGGGAATATGTTCCAAACAAAAGAGCAAGATAAATCTCCACAAACCCTAATGAAACAGAGATAAGTGATTTACAGAATAGAAAATTCAAAATAATGGTAACAAACATGCTTACCAAAGTCAGGAACACGATGCATGAACAAAGATAGAAATGTGACAGAGATAGAAAATATTAAAAAGTGCTAAAAAAACCAAACAAACCAGAAATAAAAAAGATGAAGAGTGTAATAATTGAACTGAAAAATTGAATGGAGAGGTTCAATAACAGGCTAAATCAAGCGGCGATCAAGCGGCGGGAAGGAAGTGATATTCTTATCTCCACGTAATCTTTACGCCATCAACTGCACATTTTTTTTCTCTGCATACGACCCACCTGTCTATTCAGGATTGTATGGGCTGTGCCCTGACACTATGACTCAGTTATTTCTGTTTTCCTAAGTGTTACTCCCTATTTTTAATATCTTAATCAGAGAGTAAATAATTGGCCAGATATTCAAATTTGAACTTTGAGATTTATCTGTAAACCCCACCATAATATGTGACTTACTTACACTACTGCTGGCAATGATCATTAATTGCGTATAACCCAATCCATGGAACCAGAGGAGCAAGAAAGAAGGGAAGAAATGCCACTTACTGCTTTTAATGTTAGTCCCACCTTAGAAATCATCCATCTTGGGTCAAATAGATTTAGATTATAGTGGTATGCCAGGGTATAGAGGAGACTTCTGGTCAAATATGACAGATTAAACACAGGTTTACCTCTGCTCCTTCATTAAACTCTTCCTTCTGACAGCAAAGCAATGGAGAAGGCATAAATGTACAAGAACAGAAGGGGAGAGGAAATGACAGACGAAAAGATATGAACAAGAATTTGAAAGCTGAAAATTGCATTAACTGCAATTTCTGAAAACTGAAAAACTTTAAGAGAGGGAAGGCACAGAGAGGCAAGTTCTTATCGACTGCAGAACAACAAAAAGACTGTATGCAGGAACTAGGGGCATGAAGAAGCTCTGAATGACTAGTTCACATTCTTCACAGGAACAGTCAGACTCCCCAGGTCCCCTCTGCAGCACTCACAGCTAAGCATCTCCCTCTCCCTCTTCCCTTCTCTCTTTCTCTCTCTCCCTATTCTCCTCCTTTTCCTCTCCCTTTCCCTCCCCCTCTCCCTCTCTCTGTCTCTCCCTCTTCCCTCGCTCTCTCTCCCACTTCCCTTTCCCCTCTCCCCCTCCTTCTCCTTCTCTCCCCCTCTCCCTCTCTCCCTCTTTACTCTGAGATGAAGAAGTCACTTTGGTTTTCATAGGTCTACAGAGCTGGCCTGGGCATACATGCATGATATATACATATACACAAATGAATAATATGTTGCCTCAGATTTGGCAGTTTGATGCAAGTTTTGTTTAGTGTCAGGTATTCTATTTCCAAAACTCTGAAGCTAGAATGGCATGGAATTGTGACACAAAATGTCCCTGTCTTGCTTGAGTCTAGGATACTAAAACTACAGGTGAGGTGGGGGATTGATTAATATTTAATTGATAGCTGTCATTGAAGTAGAAACTGAGCATGTAAAAAAAAATCAGTAGCCACTCATGGATCTGTTTGATACAATAAATCAATAAATGAATTTATATTCTAATTAAGGAGGTCCAATCACCTTGACCTCTTAAAAATCTCCTGGGGCTTAGTATTGGGAAGGACTTTAACATTAAATATCTTTGACGGTCTTTGATATATGGAGTTGTGGGTAGCACTCAATTATTTATATTACTTATAGTATTATTTCCACCTGGTTTAAATCAGGGCAGTGATTTGAATCTAAACTATTAATATATCATTTCTACCAGAGGCTTTCCCTGAGCAGAGGTATGGATATTTTTAGCAGGTCCTTTGCCAAGGCTTCGATGTTTAATTATCAAACGTGATTGAAGAATATAGCTGTTTGGAAAAAAAACAGAGAATTATGAAGAGTAGATCAATAGCTTGACAGGTCCTGAATGCAGGTTTAATGTAGTAATTTGGGAAAAAAATAACTTTATTGATTGATTTCTATGTTTTTTATGTTTTTGTTAGTTTTTTTCCCCCAATTCAGTTGCTATATGAAAAAGCATCTTATTCAAACCCAAGAGCAAGACAATTAATGTCATTAAGTAAGATATTTCTTCAGCAGACTTATTCAGAAAGCCAGTGAATTAAAACTACTCTACAAAGCCTTGGTTTTGGCAGTATAATTAACCATAATGCTTAGAAACTCATAGGTCTGACTCACTTATACTTAGGTGGACATTAATTTGTTTTAAAGAGCAATACCATCTATGATTGTTGCATTGGTAAAAGGTCATAAAATTCTGAAGATGCCTCAAAACTCTTAGAATGAAATTGATGACTATAAAACTTTTCTCATTCTTTAAAATAATCCCTGGGATTTTAGAGCACATAATGTGATATAGCATATCTTCAATTTGTAAAAGGAGAATTATTACTACCAAACGAATTCTCTGTTTATCTTGTGGTTGTATTTGAGATAGAAACAGGATCAGGATTGGAGCCATTTACTTCTTTTCCTGTGGCTGAATAGAAGTGATGCCTTTCCCATCCAGGAGAGCTTCCTCACTTTGAGCTGCTGGACTTCCCCAGGGCCATTTAAGTTTCTGCCCATAACCGGAAGTGGGGTTCTTCCTCAGGTTGGCTGTGAAGTATAGACTTTTGCCATGAGGATTGGCAGCAAAATAACAATGGTACACCCCTCTCAGTATCAAATCAATACATTTCCCTTCACTAACCAGGTGTTGGAGAAAGCTGGTCCAGAGGCTGTAGAAAGGAATATGAGTAAATGGAACAGGAGCTGATAGTATCATGGTAGGTGATATAATGGAACAGTCCCTCAATATTATGCTTCATACTTAATCACAATTTAATATAAAGTAATGTTTTTATTTTCTAAACCCCCCACCTCCCCCCTGCCAAATGTAAGCTCCACAAGTCAATGCTTTGTATCCATTGTATAGTAGTCTCCTTACACCTAAAACAGTTTGGCACAAGGGCGCTTAATAAGTATACGAATGAATGAGCATGCCTAAGGCACTTTATGCCATGCCTTTGCCCAAGAAGAAGTAAATTTACATAACTCATAAGGTTTGAGTAAATACATTGGTTCTTATATCAGGAAAACAGTATGGTATGAAGACGGTGCATGGAACCAGCAATATGTGTGTGTGTGTTTTTAATCAAGTAATTATTATTTTTTTAAAAATTTTTTAATGTTTTATTTATTTTTGAGAGAGAGAGACAGCATGAGCAGGGGAGGGTCAGAGAGAGAGGGAGACACAGAATCCGAAACAGCCTCCAGGCTCTGAACTAGCTGTCAGCACAGAGCCCGACGCGGGGCTTGAACCCACGAACCGCGAGATCATGACCTGAGCTGAAGTCGGACGCTCAACTGACTGAGCCACCCAGGCGCTCCGATATGGGTTTTTGACTGTCTGGCTTTTGTAGTGACTTTATGTCTTTAAGTAGGCTATTTGACTTCTATGGTCTTACTTTCTACAGCTATATGATAGACAGAATATTTCTAGATACCTTGGTAAGTACTTGGTAATTCAATTGTATTGGACAACTGCTTGTTACCTAAGATTTTTAAATCACCCTTTAGGTCTGAAGGGTTTTAAGAATAAAATAGACACAGTTCCCATCTTCAGGGATCCTGCAGCTTACTGGAAGAAGTCAACAATAATAGTAATAGTAATAATAATAATTACTAATAGAGCATGTATTATCTGCCAGACACTTGTAAATTTCTGAGTTTATATATTTATAAAACTTATAAAATATAAATGTTTAATATACTTATAAAATATATACAATTTAATTTTTATAGTATCCTTTGTGGTAGATACTAACATTCTCCCCCTTTTACAGAGAAAAAAACCAGAACACAGAGAAGTTAGCGTAGACGTTTAAGGCTAAGCATGCCAGGAAAAAATTCTGTAGATTCAATGAAATGTGAAGGATATATGGTTATCATTAATCCCCAAAATACATAAGTAGCATCAGTCTAGGCCAATTTTGTCAATATCAAAACTGGAGGTTAGGCAGATTTTCATGATGAAGTAACTTGGCAGCAGGTAACAGGCCTACTGAGCAAGCAGGGATTTTTAGGAAGATAGAGCAATATCCGGCCAAGACCTAGGTGGAAGGGCTGTAACTTGGCAGCTGAACCTTGAATATTGGTAATGCTAGAGAGCAAGGCCCAGCCTGGGTCTGGGGCTCCTGGAGAGCATCTAGGTTGGGCTGTTATGACAGAGATTGGCACCTGAAAGGATGATACTCATTGGGTAAGGCAGGGTCTTAATAAAGGACACAGGTTCCAAACCCACAGATCAGTCTACATAGCAAGAGGACTGACTTTTGATTAGATCCTTGGGGGACCTTAAATTTCATCTTGGGTTGCAAATGGATTGGATTTATTCAAAAAGTGAATATTTGAATGAATGAATGAATGAATGAACATCATATTGATGAGGCTAAGCAAATAGAGCTAAATTAATTGGAGATATTTAGTGGCAGACAGACAGACATATCCTTGTTACATAAGTGGTTTTTTTCTGTGATGATGGATTTATTCTTGAGCAAATCCTCTGATAGCTTCAGAGGAATAGTGACTGTCTTTCATGATTAAACTGGTTGTCTTCTGAAGTCTTTTCAATTGACCACAGTGTTTGTTATTATAGATGCTAAAAGGCAACATTTAAAATAGAAGAAACACCTTGAGATAACCATAAATTTTATGTGTTTATGTGGCATGACCATCTTTTACCACCGTTGTTCTTGAGGCAATTCTTTTTATGTATTTGGTAGCTTGGTATTCAACTTTGGTAATGATTGAAGAAGACAGCTCCATAATGTGGAGAAAGGAATTAATTTCCTTAATCCACATCTCCTTGCCTTGAAAACATGTAGCTAGAGTTAGTTGACTGTAGTTAAAGAGGTATCATGTTAGGTCTACTCTTTACTTTCCCTAGATTCCTCTTATCAAGGCCAGTGTAAGCATCCCTATTTAATACACAACTAGAAAAAGCAAGTTATAGGTTGACATTTGGGTGTAGATGGATCAAGTTGGATGGAGAATGGCTAAATTCTTCCCTGAACTCCTTGTCATCAAGCTTTTTTTTCCCACTGATGCTTATTTTTTACACATATAATCCAAACTCTTATCATTGTCTTGATGTAGTAAGGTTTTTCAGTGATAATCTCTATATTCTCTAACGATAGTTAAACTAAGATCTTAGCCTTTGACTTTTTTTTATAGTTGTTTTGGTAATATTTGTGTAATTAATTCATACTTGGTGTAGAACCAACTTTGAATCTGACTTGTAAATCAGATTGGAGCTGCTTAAGAATTATCTGAGTGATTTTGAGCCAGTCTGAGGTATGTTTATATGAATTTATTTTAGCCAGTATATCCTTTTCTTTTTGTTTTTGCCTTGGACCTAAACCAGACTAACTGTATGGGGTGTCAGTGAGAAGGAATGAGGATAATTGCTGGTTTAAAAATACAACTGCTGTGGATTTAACTGACATACAACCCTGAGATGTAGGCAGAAGGTAGCAAGCTGAAGGGTGATTAATGAAGTGGACTGTGCAGGTTCTTTTTGGAAAACTTTGCTCTTTGTGCTCATGAACAGAAATGGCAAACCAGTCCACAAATCCTGCTCTATGGCTGCAGCCAAACTGGTTTTATGAGAGGATTGGAGAACTCTGTGTTAGGATGATGACTAGTTTGTGCTTGGTTCTTCAAAAGAGGTACCAATAGCATCTCTTGAAATTATTTTAGACTGTTCTTATCTTGGTCACAGGTCCCAAACCCCAGACTTGGTTTGATCACGTAGGTTGCCTTTATACCTCAAATCAGCTCACTCCTTGCCCTGTTCAGATTCTGGCATCTTGTCTGCTAGTCTTATGTTCATCTGTAGGCGTATCTCTAATTTGACACCTGCTGAGTAAATTCTGCTCTTGTGACTCGAGGGTTTGGCTTTGTCTTTCTGGCCCAAGGTTGATTGTTTCCATTAGCCTCCCTCCTCCTCTATGTGCCAAATTGGCCACAACTTATTATTTATGGTTTTATTTGCCCAGTTCACTCCCTAATAAAATGGAGCTGGACACAACTGTTGTATAGCATTGACTTATACCCTGGGGATTCCTTTTCTTTTAAGCACTCTCAAAATTTCATCAAAAATTCATATGAATGGCTGTATACCATGTAGAAAGCTAATGTGAAAGTTGAAAATAGGGCTTCTGAATTGTAGATAGTATTGGACACCGGGTAGCCTCAAAGGTGTGCATGCCCTGGGATGACAATGAACCCTTACCACTACCCCTTTTCAGGGGAGGAAGCTGAGGTCAATGATGTTTGTGTCCTGACTGTTATGTGGTAAATCAACAGGGCTGGGAAGACAGCTCAGTCCCTGAGCTCTAATGTCTATTGATCTCCAAACAGGTTGAAATATGGAACGCTTGGCTTACCAACCACTTGGGGTCAAGAAGATAAAAATCTAGTCCAACTATGCAGGCAAACATTTGCATATTAATCTGTGAAGCACAAGCATCCTCAGTGATTACCTGTTAAACATGTTTGTGTGAAAAAAAATTTTTTTCCATATGATTTCTAGCTAGCTAACTCTGTCATCTTTTTTAAAAACAACCTTATTGAATGTATCCTGCTGTTTTGCAGGGAACTCCCTGTCTCAAAGGCCAAAATAATTTTATTATCTATGTTTGAATATGCCATGATATAAAAATAGTGGTTCCTCCCCCAAAGTAAATTTCATTTTAGAAATACATGTTTACCCAAATAGAAAGACATCTGTATGTGAAGTCAAAATATTCTGAATATTTATGGTAATACCTGTGTGGCTATATGACTATAAGATTAACTAGATCTGAGATTGATTTCTTTCTTCTCATTTGTTGTTTCAGAATAAATAAGTTTTATTGACTTTTATCCTCTTTCTGATCATAGTGACTTGTATGTACATATATATACATATATACAATTATATATATATATATATATACACACACAATAATATATATATTAGTCTGTTAACATTATTTCTATCTCTCTACCCTACCTCTGTACTATAACCCTTTGCTTCCTGGAAACCAATGGATTTCGATTTTGATTAAAAGAAAATACATTGAGTTTAATGCTACCTGCCCGAACAAGAACAACAGGGGAGATAAAAGCTCTTGCCACACTTTGAATAGGAGGGCATGGAACATACATGCTGAGGAGAAAAAAGGGAATGAAACCAGTTTCGTTTTCTTGGGAGGCATAGATAACAGGCAGCAGAGTTTAACAGACGTGAACAAGGAAGTTCAGTGGCTAGGTTGAGATACAAGCACTAGAGGTTTCACATGGATTTCTTAGGTGACTCAAAGGAAAGTTATTTACCTTCTCTTAGCTTCAGTTTTCCCATTTGTAAAATGGCCATAATAACAGTACCTGACTCAGAGATTGTTGTGAAAGTTTTCAGTGACATGAGCTCATCTGGCCCATAGTAAGTAAAACTGATATACTATTTACTATTCTAGAGGGAATGGAGGGGAGGCCTCCCTGGCTGCACCCCTCACGGGATGGGCAGACCCCTCACGGGATGGGCAGACATGGATTTCCAGGGTGTGCTGAGGAGGCTGATACAGGAATGGTGTCAGGGAGATTAACAGCAAATGCCCCCTTCTTTGGAGACAAATTAGCAGGTTGAGGTTTGCTTTCACAGTTATGGCAACTCCTATAAACTACTGTAGTAAATGTAGAGGATTTTGAGGGCCAGCTTAGAGGTTATGTGATTACTTGGCTCCTTGAGATTGTCCTGCTCCTGGTGGTTATACACACCAGGCAGAAAGGGGACAGGGCATCACAGATACCAGAGAGGCCCTTCTCAGATTTCAAAAGATTAAATTTCTGTAAAGGATACTGATATTAATATTGAAACATGCAACTATTATTTAATTTTAATAATTCAGAAGGCATTTCATGATTTAATGTCCTTTTTTATAGTTATACCTATGTATTAATATATCATTATAATAATAAGCATGTGCCATTGTGTAGTATATCACATGTTCAGAAGTGATTGCTCACAAAATACTGGTAATTTTATCTTTACTGGAATTTTGCTAGTTTGTATATATATATACATGTAATATATATCTACACACATATATGTATATATGCACATATATACATACATGTATATATGTGTATATGTACACATATACGTGTATGTGTGTGTGTGTATATACCAAATCTAAAATGATAGTCTAATTCCATCATCCTGCTCTGAACATAAGTAAGCAATTTGCTTATATATTTTTGCTAGTTTTAGGTTTAGTATTTGGATGTGAGTATTCTGCTTAAAAATTAGGCTGGAAGCCAGCCTATCAAGCTAAGCTGAAAACATACTTCAGCTGTTTTTAGAATTGGGTTACTAATGATCGCAAACACTTATCTGTTGTTTGCATTGACCAGGTGTTGTACTCTTCCAAGTGTTCTACAACAATTGTGGGTCTCTATTTTCCCTCTGAACAGAGGAGGACACTGAATCAGGGGAAGATTGAGTAGCTCAAACTCACACAGTTTTTGAGCGGCAGAGCTGGGATTGAAGCACAGGCCATTAAGCTATCTAGAAGCCATGCACTCACATTTATGGTCTCTCAACTTACAGGATTTTGAGAATAGAATGGTCTTCTCATCAGAACATATTATAATCATTGTGTTCTTTACTTGCCTGGATTTCACTACTGTACCAGCCTTTGAAAAGCCTCTGCTAGATTTCCTCCTTTGGCCAAGGCTGGAGCAAGCAGGTAGTTCCCTAGGGTATGGGGTGGAGCCAGCAAAAAGCAGCAGCAAGGGAGCAGGGAACTCTTTACCTGCAAAAGGCTGGTGGAGGGACGGGGGAGCAAATGCTTTCAGCACCTCTGGAGGTGCTTCCAAACTCCAGTTCACCTTCTAAACTGAAAGTCTAAACTTAAGTGAACAGAAATAAGACATGGCAAGAGGATGGAAAGAATACTGCTTGAAGGACTGTGCAGAATTAAAATGGGGGAGGGCAGCAAGAGCATAATAAAAATAAAAGAAATCAGGAGAAAGGACCATCGTTCGGGAGAAAAGCTAAGCAGTGTTTTTGATTTTTGGAGAGGACCCAACATTTTTCTGGTTGTCGTAGAAGTCACCCTAGATATGTCTTCATTTTTAGGAAAGAATGTATATTGCACGGTGATTAAACATATTCCAGAGCAATGATTTTCAGTCAGCAGTGATTTTTCCCACTAGGCGACATTGACAGTGTCAGGAGACATTTTTGGTTGTCACAATTCGGCATGGGTGCTATTGTCATGAAGTGGGTAGAGGCCAGGGATACTATTAAGTATCCTACAGTGCACAAGGCAGCCCTTAAAAACAAAGAACTAGCCCAAAATGTTAAGTGTGCCAATTTTGAGAAACTATTCTAGAGCCAACTGCCAGGGTTCAAGTCCTGGCTCTGCCCCTTCCTATTTTTTCTGTGACCTTGGGAGAGGTACTTAGCCTCTGTGCATCACTTTCTTCACCAGTAAAATTAACTGAAGACCCTATTTCATTTAAAATAAGATGCTGTCAGGGGCGCCTGTGTGACTTAGTCAGTTAAGCATCTGGCTCTTGGTTTCGGCTCAGGTCATGATCTCACAGCTCGTGAGTTCAAGCCCTGCACAGAGGCTGATAGTGTGGAGCCTGCTTGGAATTCTCTCTCTCTCTCTCTCTCCTTCTCTCTCTGCCCTCCCCCACTCACGCTCACTCTTGGTCTCTCTCTAAAATAAATAAACTTAAAAAAATAAAATAAAATAAGGTGCTGTCAAATGTAAGGTACACCTTCATTTTATGGAAGATAAGTCAATGCCAAATAAGTCATTCTATGGATTATACAATGTATCTCTGTTTCAGATATATTAAAATATGGAAACAAATGTGTCTTAGAATTGATAATATATGGTATGATCTATTTAATAGGGTTTTACAAAGATTAAATGGATGGTGTCATTTCTTAGCTCATACATGGTAGGTACTATATGAGCTTTAGGAACAATGGAGAATGAAGAAAGGAGGTTTCCTTTTCCTTCCCTCTCTTTCCCTTGTTGGTATTAATGAACCTAAAAAGAGCCAGGACACTTGGGGCCTTATCTGTAACAGAACTCATTCTGGATTTTGGTTATCAGCTCCAAATGGAGCAAAATGAGGGAGCCAACATGAAGCCCAAAGAGTCCAGGCAGTTGATGGTCACGGGAGTGATAGGAAAGGTGGCTAGACTCATTCCTCACATGAGAGGGCATGAGGCCTTATTTAGAGAGTTCCAATGGCATGTTTTGATATTAGATGTTCAAGGATCTGTGCATTCTCTGGCAATGATTTAATTAAATAACTGATCACCAGTGTGTAGAAATAGCTATAGTGGCCAAAACCATGTACTTACTTAGTTATGATTAGAAACTGACATCTGGGTAAACAACGAAGGAGAACTCAGGCCACAGTTTTTAGAAGTTTTTATCTTTGACTGGCTCATTTTCCTATTTCTCAGCTATGATAAATATGATAAATTTTCATATTTCAGTGGTTAAGTCAGTTTGTGGGTGCAAAGTCGCCTTAAAAATGGGCAACTCGTGTGGGACTTCTGAAGAATGACGGCAATTATTTATCTGGATCTACAGTTTTTGTGCTAGGGTATTATACCCTTCAGAGCCCAACCACTGCAAGTGAAGATTCTGAGAGAGCCCAAGGGGACTGTCAGCTAAATCAACTCATTCTTTCACTCACTCACCCACTCACTCACTCACTCACTCATTTATTCCCTTATAGGACATTTGTTGAGTACCTACTATGTAATAGTCACTGGAGTTATGAAGAAAAATTCAGGGTCTTTATTAAAAATTCATGTCTCTCTGTTTTGTTCTTCTTTAAAATTTATCCTTCATTAAAATGGTGATACGAACTTCTAGCTATTGCTGAGTTTTATGTTGCTTCCAAACCCTATGTGTTTCTTGAATAGAGGCTGATAAACTGACTAGAATCACTACAACTATTTGCCGTGTAAGAATGCAAGAGTAATTCTATCAGTCAGGGTTCAACTGGAAAAGTGGACCCGATGGGAGAGATATATGAAGAGAGTGATTGCTAGGAATGGGCTTACTCAGTTCCAGGCACTGCCAGGTAAAGCCCACATCTGCAGGCATGGCCATCAGGCAGGGCAGCCTGGAACTCTTAGGCACCGATGAAGCTGCTGTCCATAGGCAGGATTTCTTCTTCTGGGAAGCCTCAGTTCTGCTTCTAAGACCTTTCAACTGGTCACTCAAATTGTCTAGTATAATCTCCTTGATTTAAAGTCTACTGATTATGGACTTGAATCATATCTACCTTCATAGTAACACCTAGATCAGTGTTTGGTTGAATAACCGGGGACTAGCTTAGCCATGTTGACACATCAAAAAGACCATTACAGGAATGTTAGAAAGAAGTTTGTTTTAAACTATATATTTTATTTTTTTATTAATTAAAAATTTTTTTTGAGAGAAAGCACACGTGCATGCACACGAGAGAGTCCTGGGATTGAGCCCCATGTTGGGCTCCACACTGGGCCATGGAGCCTGCTTAGGATTCATTCTCTCTTTCTCTCTCTCTCTCTCTCTCCCTCCTTCTGCCCCTCTCTTGATTGTGCACATCTGTTCTCTATCTCAAAAATAAGTAAATTAATTTAAAAAAGAATATTCTATCTCTAAGAAAGATGACAGGCTGAATAGGAATATGATCACGTGTTTAATTTGTTTTAATTTGTCTTTTTAAAAAATGCTTATTTATTTATTTAGAGAGAGAAAGAGAGGGAGGAGGGACAGAGTGAGAGTAGAGAGAGAATCCTAAGCAGGCTCAGCACTGCCAGAGTGGAGCCCGATGTGGGGCTTGAACTCATTGGAGATCATGACCTGAGTCAAAATCAAGAGTCGGACACTTAACCAACTGAGCAACCCAGGTGCCACTATTTTAGTATGTCTAATTCATTTGTTTAGTCATTTGATAAATCATCCAATCGATGTTACTTTTGAATTACATAGTAGTTAGAAAGACAGGCTCTGGAGTCAAACGCCATTACTTTCTAGGTGTGTGACCCTGGAAAAGTCATATACAATTTTTTTTCATTGTGAAATAGGAATAATAATATTGACTACTTCATAGATTTGTTCTGAGGACTAAATAAGGTTATCCTGCAAAGTCAGAGTGTTTACTTCTTGAAGTCATAGACCTGATTTTGAGTCTCTGTGTGTCTGGGCACAGCATAGGGACTGACTGACAGAGGCATACACACTGACCATTAACAACACACCGTGATGTGTCCACCATTAATGGTGGATGTCCAGAGCATGAAGGAAGCACACCGGAGTATGCAAATACCTGCATATTCTCACTGTAGAGGGGTGTTTTGGCCATCCACTCCTCACACAGTGAACCTAAGCACCACCATCAAAACTTGGCATTGAGATTAATGACACGATAAAAGAGGAACCATTGTATCAAGAAGCAGAAATTAAAGAAAGAAAATTATATTGAAACTTTTCACGGAAAGTCAGGTCCATGACCCCAAGAAGTAAATTTAAAGATCCTAAGAAATTTCTAGGTTATGGGACAATATTACAAATGATTGAATATCAATTTCTTTGAGATTTACCTACTAAGGTTGTCAGATGAAATCAAGATTATCAGCATCCTATAATTCAATCATTGTGTGGTTAGTGGGCCCATTTTAACTTTATCTTTAAATTAGATATAAATTAAATTTTAGGTCTTTCTCTGTTACCCGCCCTCCTTTTTTTCAGTACACTCATCTATTTCTCCCATAAGGCTTAATTTTGCTCTAATTATTTGGCTGCGTATAAATACTTCCTGACTTGTAGGAGTAATTTTTACCTGTTCCCAGGTGATTGCTGACATTGAAAGTAAATGACTCTGTCAAGTATATTTCTGAAGAACTTCTGCACAGAGAACTTAACTCACTTTATGAATGCCTTCATATAAGAGATATATTTTCCATCTTTGTATAATAAATCTGCTTATATCTTTGGGATATTTTTTCATATTCACAGATTTTATTGTTTTTTATTAGATTACTTTTCATCCTAAAATAAATTGCCTGCCAATGAGTTGCAAGACATTAACTTTCAATGAAGAATGAAATGAAAGGGAGGAATATAAAATTATAAATAGATGTATAAATGGCACTATCCTAACAACAGGAGACTTATCATAGTCTAGTTTGTGGGGCATGTGATTACATTTCCCATCATTGTTCACAGGCAGAACAACCTCACAATAGTTCATATACTCCTTTTGTTAGGCTCGTGTTCCATAAAATGAGACTCAAACACCTGCTCCACATAAAGTTTTACAGGTTCTCATTTATTAAATACCTTTTATGCTTGCTGATTTTTCTTGTTGATAGTCTCTGTATAGAATGAGTTACCAGTCACAGTTGACCTTATCTGTGGAGGCCCGTATGCTTTGGGAAGGAAGGAATGGTGCACAGAAATGCAGATGAGGCTGGATTCCCATCTAATAGGACTTGGATGCCATTCTTGTTACTCTTTGCTTCCCTTGGACAAGGATATTTATCTTGCTTCTACCTGTAGGCTCAGAACTTCCTACCCTGAGATTAGTTCTGACTCTCCATGCACACACGTGCACACACAAGCATGCACATTCTCATGACATATGAGGAGGTTATTGGCTCATTCTCAAAATCTATTCTTGCTCGTCAGTTTAACTCTGTTTTTAAAATTTTTACTTATTTTATTTATTTTTGAGAGAGAGAGAGAGTGAGAGCAGGGGAGGGGCAGAGAAAGAAGGAGAGAGAGAATCCCAAGCAGGCACTGTGCTGATAGCATGTGGGGCTCAAACTCACGAACCATGAGATCATGACCTGAGCCAAAATCAAGAGTCAGACGCTTAACCAGCTGAGCTACCCCAGCACCCCTAACTCTTTTTTAAATATCGTTTACATCATTGTTATTTATATACCTAGCAGATTACCTGGCACAAAGTACACACATATGTGTGTGCACACACATGGCAGCTGCTGAGGGTTTAAAAGCACTCTGCTAATTTCTCTACATACATTATTTTATTTTTTTATTTTTAAAACTTTTTTTGTTAATTTCTAGTATGTTTTTATTATTCTACATACATTATTTTATACAATTGTCACCAAACCTATAAAGTAAATACTCTTATCATCCCCATCTTACCAAAAGAGAAACGGAAATACTAGAAGCTTGAACAACTTGTATAAGGTCATATAACTAGTAAATGAAAAAGCTAGGCTTTGGGCCATAAAGCTTTATACATGCTAGACTGCTGGACCATCTCTCGTCTGTTCACTTATTTTTGCATGAATGAATTCCTGTGCCCCACCTGAACTGGAACCCTCTTGCAACTTTTCTCTCCGGAGCCCAAACAGCAACTGCCATGTACTCGGCAACAGCAAATGTTATTGACTCAGCAGTACACTTGGTGAAAGGCATGGGGATTTCTGATCTACACGTCTTCCTATATCAAGACCAAACCAAGGAAAGTGTATTTCACTTACAGCTAATTTATTTAAAACTAGGCAAAGATGGATTCACAGAATGACCCATCATCCTTGTATTAGCTTACACTGTACTATAAAAAGTTAACACACGCTTGGGAATTATTAAGAAAAGTTGACATTTAAGAGGTAATAACTAATTATAATCTCATGATACTAACACTTTAAAGAGAGCCTGAAAGACTGAAAAAGTTGTGAAAGGATGAGTGATATGATTAAAGGCATTAAATGTGGTGTTTGTGAGGCAATGACTTGGGAATATTTAGCATAAATAGAAGTTATGATAAGATAATGACTTTGAACATATGAAGATTTTGGGAGACACATAATTGTGATCCATTCAATTTACACATAAGAGAAAATGTACTTATGTAAAAATGTTTGGCTTGCCATTCATTTTTCAGCCAACACATTTACTTAATGTCTACTATGATCCTAGCACTACAAATGAAATTTCAACCATTAGGGCTTTAAAAGAAGACCAAAATTTGCACACATTAAATGATATAGTTCCCACAGTCCAGGTAAAGTGACAAATTATTTTCTGGTTCTAAAATGTAGAAGGAATTTATTTCACAGATAATTTTGCAATAAAAGACATACTTTTTTCCAAATAGACATTTTCATCTCTAAAAATTTTCTAAAAACAGATGGCATAACATTTTATCTTAATTCAATTATTTTTTCAGGAAGTCAAGATAACAAAAGTCCAGGTCTACTGACACCTGATTATATAATATAGTGATAACATTTAGCTAATCTATTAGAGATATTCTTTCTTATTTGTATGTCTGAAACCAAATAGAATACTGTCAATTTGTGACCTATATGCTTTCATTTCCTTGGGTTTAGAATAATGTGTAGCACATTGGCAGTCCTCAAATGTTTATTACATTAAGTGCAAGCAATCATTTGATATCTTGTAGTGAACTTACACTGTTAGGCTGTGAGCAATATGTGACCAAGGTCCATGTCAGATTCCTCTGTTGTTCTCCACAGTGTCTAACATAGTATCTAGCCGAGAGTAAGTATGTTCATCCAGTATATAAAAGAAGGAGGGGCGCACCTGAGTGGCTCAGTTGGTTAAGCGTCCAACTCTTGATTTCAGCACAGGTCATGATCCCACGGTTCGTGACACTGAGCCCCAAGTCAGGCTCTGCGCTGACAGCGTGGAACTTGCTTAGGATTCTCTCTCTCTCCTTCTTGCTCTGCCCCTCCTGTGCTCACTCTCTCTCAAAATAAGTAAACTTAAAAAAAAGAACAAAATTTAAAAAAAAGGTCTTAGCATAGCTTTTTCCAGGTTTTTCTTTCTCTTTAAAATGTTTATTTTTGAGAGAGAGAGAGAGAGAGAGAGACAGAGCATGACTGGGGGAGGGGCAGAGAGAGAGGGAGACACAGAATCTGAAGCAGGCTCCAGGCTCTGCACTGTCAGCACAGAGCCTGACTCAGGGCTCAAACTCACGAACCGAACCATGAGATCAAGACCTGAGCTGAAGTTGGATGCTTAACCGACTGAGCCACCCAGGTGCCCCACCAGGTTTTTCAGCTGAATAATAATTAAGGTAATGCATTCAAATTCTGGTTAAGATACTCCTAGTTCATGATGATAAAAATCATTCCATCAACAAATATGGTCAGTTGACAGAACATCCAACCTGTTTCCATAAGTTCTTTAAAGTGAATTATAGACATGAACCATAGAGGATGGGATGCATAATTTACTGTAAAAATATTAATTTTAGTTACTCCAGTTGAGATGAAAGGTCTTTATTGAGTTGGTTCTTTCTCAAAAGAATGATGGAGATTCAGTGAATGTTGGAAAAAATTCTTATTCTTATCCATTTCTATAATAAGTTGAAGCAGTACTTAGCAGTTTTCAATTGGAGAATAATTACACATAATACCTGCTTTTTTCATATGCATGTGTTTGGACAAACTGAATTTAGATATGTTTAAAAAGTTAGTGGAGATGTGATATCTTCATTTAAGAGAATCTAAAGAAATCAGAAAAATTAACAATTGTCATAGGAACCTAAATTTAAGACCCTTAAATTCAAGAGAAATTTCTTTAATTGTATACAGATGTTTTTGCTTTCAGTAATTTTGCTTGCAAATTTCATATTGTAAAAGTGCCGTCTCTGAATCCAAATTCATTGTTACCCCTAATGAGAAATGCTAAAATCTCCCATTGAGGTCTATTTGAACCCATTTTTGCTCTTAAATGTCTTTTAAAGAATTTGAACTAAAAACACTCTATGCATGATTTCATCAAGGTTTCCTTAGAGTTATTAGTTCATTAAAATTTAAAGTTGTTTCTCTGCTTTTTCATTTTGTTTTGTCCTTCTCTTTGGTGCTTATAAAACCAAGAAATGAAACAGTTTATTTACTTTGCCCAGTCCTGCATCATTAAAGGCTGAATTCTGCTTCCATCCTGGGTTGTTGTGGAGCTTAAAGGACAAATTTTCCCCCACAAGACTACACATAGAGCCCTCTATTTCCTGTGCACTGAGAAGGTTGCCATGAAGTTCAGAACATTCTCACTGTCTGAATTTTCTTATGAGTATAAGTTCCCTGCTCTACTTACATGTTTAAGTATTAATAGGGAAACCAAGATTGAGGGTCAGAACAAGTTTAAGAGGGAAATGACCACTTACTATCTTGTCTTAATCTTGTTTTTCTAAATTATAGAGATAACCAAAGAAGAACTGATTATTACATAAGCATTAATGCTGGCCCTTTGATTAAAGTTGTAAATGTAATTTCCTAGATGTCCCATGGGCAGCTGTAAAACATGGTTAGATTCTAATAATAAATGAATTTGACCAATTGTTTTCCTGTTTGACTCAGGCTGCTATTTTTGGAGAAATGTCCCCTAAGAAAATAGTCTTCCCATTCTGTGCTCTCATTTTGAAGATTCTGGCAAAAGAATGAACTATCTCGATATTTGAATTCTTACTATTATTACATAATGTATAGACTGACTAGAGTATCTAGGGACCAAAGGTTGACAGGTTTTACAATGGATATTAATGCAGGAATTGATAAGAATCTGGCCTTGTGGTATTTCAGTGCCATTTACAATTCACTGGAGTACTGATGTATAAAAAGTTGGTTTGTTAGAATTCCTTACCAACTGAATTAATTTATCAGTGGTGTACCTAAGAATAAAAAAACCTTTCCTTGTATTTTATGGCATATTTGTAAAAAGAGGATACCTCTGGTGCTTTTAGAAAATAAAATACAATTTATTAAGTTTTAGTTATCACATATATCTTGAGATATTTTTCTGTTCTCTGAGTAAAGATTTATTTTAGTATTTTATTTTATTAAAAAATTTTTTTTAATGTTTTTAATTTATTTTTGAGAGACAGAGACAGCACGAGCAGGGGAGGGTCAGAGAGAGAGGGAGATACAGAATCTGAAGACAGGCTCCAGGCTCTGAGCTGTCAGCACAGAGCCTGATGCGATGCGGGGCTCAAACCCACGAACCGCGAGATCATGACCTGAGCTGAAGTCAGACGCTTAACTGACTGAGCCACCCACGTGCCCCTATTTTTGTATTTTAAACAATTTCTTTGTAGCATGCCATGATGCCGATGTTTGCACAAGCTTTATTTTCCTGTCAAAAAGTTATATTTTCTTGAAAAAAATTTAAATATTTTTATTAGATATGGAATGGTTTCATAAAAAGCACTGTTCCTTCTTAGTGCCTTAATTTCTTGTTAATTGTTACTTTCTTAATTGTATAGCTTTGGCTTTATTATACTTCAGTTCAAGTGAAATATGAAATATTCCAATATGTAACAGAAAAAAAAATATAGCACTTTGATTTTAGAATTAAGACATACTTGTTTGGTATTTTTGGCATTTGGTCTGGGAAGGCTAAAGAAGATCTCTTCTTATGTGGATTCTATAAGGTAACTGATAACTATGTATACTTACCCATTTCACTTAATATATGATGAACATTGTAAATATATTAATAATTTTATTATAAATTTATAAATAATTATACATAAATAGTATAAATAATTATGCTATATATTATAACTTAAAATTTTATGTTTTATAACCATAATACATAATGATAGAAATTGAAGATATCCCAATTGATGGCATTACATTAATATAATTAATCAATTCCGTATTAGTGGAAACTTATTTCTTTGCTGTTACAAAGGAGCACATGATGAGCATGTTTGTAGATGAATATTTCAGAATATCCTTATTTATTTTCCTAGGATGAATAAATAAAAGATAAATTGTTAAATCAAAGGATACCCACATTTTTCAAATTTCGGACAAACATTGCCCAATTGCCCACAGAGAAGATCATACAATATATAGACCTATCAGTGACCTATGAGAGCAACCATTTCCCCTATGCTTCTCTGCACTTTTATTATTGTTTATGATTCTGGCCAATTTAATAAATAAATGGAATCTCAGTAAAATTTTAATTACATTTCTGAGGCTCATCAATTTTTCTATGTGTTTTGGACATTTATATTTCATCTTTTGTAAATTATTTTTGCTCATTTCCTTTGCATATTCTCCTTAAAATGATGTTTGTTTGTTTTTATTGATTTCAAAAAATCTTTTAGAAACTGTTCTTTGTTACAATATGTTATGAATAGATTTTTCTCATCTCATAATAACTTTAAACTTTTGCAGTTGTTTGGGCTATTGGTTTGTTACTTACATGCTTGCAAACATTGATATGCTTAGAAAAGCCTACCCCCACCCCCAAATTATACTAATATATGTCTTACACTTTTTTTGAGTATATGCATGGGTTCATTTTCTACATTTAAATCTTCAGTTAATTTAGGAAACATTTTGGTATAAGGTATCATCTATCTTAATAAATTTTTACAGTTGGTTAACAAATTATACTATTGGTTTAATAATCCTAACTTTTACTGTTATAAAATAAATTTGTTATATATTGTCATTATAGCACTTAGTATTTTTCCTGGAAATTTTATTCTAAACTAAGCTAAAAACTAAATTGTTTTTTCTACATTAACAGGAGTGCCAATTGTTTTTATTTTCAGACTTTATATTTTGATATCTGGTAGGGCAAAATATAAAATTGGTTTCTTTTTGAATTACTTTTTGTTTGATTTCTAGCTATTAAAAAAATTAACCATCTAGATTAATTGTGGAATAAACTCTTAAATCGTATAGTAAATTAATATTTTACAATGTAATTTGAGAAGAAATTCATATCTTAAAAATATATGCTTTCCCATCAACAGGGGATAAACATGATACAGATTTCAATTTATCTAATGTTTATTTGATATTCCTCAGTTGAATTTTTGTAGTTTTCTTCACATGGAGCCAGGATATTTCTTCTTGTATTTATTTCTGGATATTACAGATTTTTAGTTGCTGTATTGAATTTCCTTTTAGCATTTATCAAAAAGATCATATAGATTTTCTCTCCTGACTTATTAATTTGGTACATTATATTAACAGGTTTTAAAATATTGAGCCATCTATCGTAATGGGAATTTTAAGAACTTATTAAACAATGGAGTCCATGATAAAGCTTTTAAAACTGCAAATCAGACTCTGAAATAGGAAGTTCTAAAACATCAGGGTGTCAGTAGAGCGCTATAGACAATAGTCTATTTTGTTCAATATATCTGCAATATGTTAATAATTATATGATATATAATATGGCATTATACATATTGACATATATTTATGTATATATGATGTTACTGTGCTTTGTCTTTTTCACATAAAACATAGAATGTTGGACAGACAATAGTACATTCCTGACAGATGTTTTGTTCACATATTTATTAATTTATAATTGTCATGTTTATATAGTAAATTTTAGCTTAGTATGGATAAAAAAGATGAACTATCTATAACTTAAGCTTTGTTGGCACTTTTACAACTTTCATTAAAATATTGTATATTATAGTAAAAAGGAAAACAGTAAGAGAAAGCTAATGAGTATCACCTAATCCTTTTTCTTGATTTCCAGAAAGTGTAACTTTAAGACAAGTATATTCTTTCAGATAAAGAAAGAAAAAAATTTGATTAGAGAATTTGCTGAATATGTGTGATTAATTCAACAGATGTTTAACAAAATAGTGTGATGAGAAGGAAAATGAAATTAAAGTAGAAGCATATGTATTTTTATTGTTATACATAGTTTATGTAATAAACCAGTTATTCAATGGGTGGAAATTTTCAGCTAAGCGAAATGGGTAAATTCTAGAGATCTCCTCTACAATAGAGTGCCTATTGTTAATTTGGTATTGCACATTTTGGAATCTGTTAAGAGGATAGATTTCATGTTAAATTCTTTACCACTTAAAACAAATCAAAAAGATACAAAGCAAAGGGACACAAGGAAACTGAGGTATAGTGGATCTATCTGTTACCTTGATGTAGTGAGAGTATCACGGGTGTTTATATGTGTCCAAACTAATCAGATTATACACATTAAATATGTGTAATTCTTTGTAAATCAGTTATATATTAATAAACTTGTTACAAATAAAATAAACAAGAAAACCAGTTAATTAAGTATACATTTTCTAGGATCTGCTAGAGATTTTTGTGTTGTTGTTTTTTGTAGCATATTTTATATTGCATTTTTTTAAACTGAAGAAACAGGCAATGGCATTGCTTTTCTCCAATAAGAACAGATAACTGAACTTTTATTTTCCTTAAAGCAAGTTGTGCATTATATGGTTAGCAGCACCCCTAACCTCTAATACACTAGATGCCAGTAACACTCTCTTGTTGTAACCAGAATGTCGCCAGATATTGCTAAATTTCCTGCGGGGGACAAAATTGCCCCAGCTTGTGAATCACTGCCTGAGGACGAGACAGTAATGATGAACACATTCAAGAGTCAGTTTAATCTAATGGAAGCCTTCAGGCAAACTGAAATAGATTAACCTGCTTCCTTTCACTTGTTGAGGGAAATACAGGAATGCTCATTTCTAAGGGTTGACACATTTTTTTCTTCACTCCTTCCTTCCCTGCAGCCGTCTTTCTTTGCCCTCCCACCCCCCCTTTCTTTCCTTACTTTCCCTTTTCAGCCTCTTTTTCTTCTCTTGATCACTACACCTTTCTCACATAAAACATAAAATCTGTAATGCTTTTTTTTTTTTTTAATACTTCTGTTAGTAACTGGGCATTTAGGGATCTTCTGGGACTTGAAATATCAGTTGCCACTTCTTGATGCTTTATTATCTACAGTCAGGACTGATTGGTATAAATGGGACATGCTCTTGGTTAAGACAGAGCCACCAGCAATGCTATGCAAAGGGCACTCTAGCAGGAGGCTAGACTGCATGAATGGTGGAAAGCTTCAGAGTTGCTAGGCAGAGAAGCAGGAAGGATAGAACATGCCTTCTTTTACTGTTTTATATTGGAAACATAAATAACTTCCTTCAGTTAAAATCTGGTTAAAATCTGGTGGGGATGGAGGGGAGCCATTCCAGTTTTAAAGCTGATCATCTTATATCAAGCCCTTTCTTTTCCCCCTTTCTAAAATTTTCATTGAAATCCAAGGAATAAAAAAAGAGACAAAATATGTAGCTATGCAAATATATTTCCACTGCCTTTCAAATAGTCTTACCAGGTATTTATGAAGATCTGGAGAAGTGGGCATGCTTGTGTTCTGCTGGTGAAAAAGCAAAACATTTTTTAGTAGGGAATTTAGCAACAGACATCAAAAAGTTTAGAAATACTCATTTCCTTTAATCCTGATATTGGACTTCGTGCGCAAAAATATAGCTATAAAAATTTTGTTTAAATATATATCATAATAGCAAAAACTAGAAACAACCTGAATATCCAACATTAATGGACTGATTGTATAAAATATGGTATATATTTAGTGGCAAACTATGTTGTTAAAATTAGGTGGAGAAAAACATTTTATAACATGGGAAGAGATTTATAGTATATTAGGTATAAAAAGCATTCTACCAAATAATTTGCATAGATAAAGCCAAAAAATCATCACTTAAAATATTTATTTATGGATATATGATGAAATATTATCTCTAGATAGAACAATTTGGCATGATTTTTATTTTCTCTTATTTTCTAATAAATATTTTATAAATTTTATGCAATGACTGGGTATTCTTTTTGAAATACAAATAAAACAAAGATTTATAAAATTTAAGAAAATCTAGTGGGGTACTGTACACAGAAATGTCAATGACAGGTGTGTTTATCATTTGTGAAATACTTCATTCGGAATCTTCTATGATATCTTTTAAAGAACACAAACTAAAGAAAACTTTATTTTTCTTTAGTTTGTGTGTGTAGTTTGTGTATGTGTGTTATAAAAAACAAACCCTGAGTTAGTTAGAAGAATGAAAGGAAAAATTTAAATATGACCTGAAAAAAAATTACTCACCAAAAAATTTCATTGTCTTGAAAATAGTCTGTGGTGGGCAAGCAACTTATTATTGGTTTTCTGACTACTGGAAAAGAAAGAAGCAAAAAATTAATACATATCAGATTATTTGTAGTTTTGATCAGAAATTCTTCTACCCGGAAGCATATGAATGTGGGAAAATAAATAGGTTGTGGTGGTTCTGTTTATTCAGGGACAGTATTCCAGATGTGGAGCAGTACAGTCCACTTGAGAATTGGTAATCATAACAATACGCCCACTTGTCCTTGTAAATTATGTTCACTCGTTGTCAGAAAGTGTCCAGAGAGAGAAAGGAAAAGTACTAGTGAAAAGTCATAAGAGACAAAGGGAAAGAATTTTTAAAAATATTCTTCCATTGCAGCGGTAAAAATGAACTTCATCAAAATATATGAGACCACTCTTTGTTTAACTTAAGAAGTCACTGATGAATCATGTAAAAATGTCATAATACCAAAAAAGAGTAGAAGAAATGTTCTTAAAATAGAAAATTGGTTGCAGGGACAGTCGCACATCGTGGTTTGCTACTTTGCTTACGTGAATGTGTAATCTTGCACGTGTTTTGCTCGTTTTCTTTTTAGCTCAATATATAATCGATAATTGTAAGTGCATAAAAAGGAGGGAGGCTGTCTCTTTTCATAATTGTTATTTCATCTCAAGCATGCTGGATCCCTTGCCTGTAATGACTGTACCTACACATCTAAGGAGGCAGAGCTGGGGGGCTGTAGAGCAGTGTTCCCCAAATCTCATACACTATAACCTTTGAGCCTTGAGGGATTTAAAAGAAAAACACTAATCTTTTTTTTTTTTGTCACATCTAGTGGGAAATGCTGTACAGAACAGCCTTACCTCAGAGAGTCTGAGTGTTGCACCAATGGGGAAAGACCTGAGAAGACAAATACCAAACAAAGTTTGCTTAACTTTGTTTAACCTGGATTTCAACAAAATTTCCATCCAGAAGGCTTTTCACTGGTAATGCCTCTTAACATCCTGTTGGCCAGGTGTTCTATGGAATACAGTTTAGAAAGCACTGGTCAAGATTATTCAAACTACACAAGATTTAATTATTCAGATTATTTGTCTGAAAGTGTTACCACCACCCTGCAAGGTCAGAATCATCAGCATGATTTTGTTATTTCATATTTTGGCCTAAAATCTGGGCTGGATTCCTATATTTTTAAAAACTCACAGGAAATTAGAATTCAGTGTTGGCTTTGGGAATCATTGCACTAGAGTCCATTTAGAATAATGCCAATACAATTACCAATATTACTGTTACTGTGATTATACTATTGCTATTACCTCTCCAAAACTCTTTTTTCCCTGCTTCTCTCATTATCACTGCCTGTTGACTAGGAGGCAAATATGCCACAAAAATGGGAAGGAAAGCATTCCAGACAGTATGTTTAACAAGGTCCAGTTAGCCGCTTTCATTTTTAGACAACAGTGATAGCAACAAATTCTTACCAAGTGGATCACAAAAGCTAGTAAGAAACTAAGAATAAGGAAGCTTTCTGGTAATCACATCAAGTAGTTGGGCGATCCATCTTCTCCTGCCTTCCCCACTTTTGTCCGATCTCTGCTCTGTGCAGGTCCTGCTTGCACCCCACCCACCATCCTCCCTGTGGTCCAGGAGCAGACATCTCCCACCTCCCTGCAGAAGCCTCAGTACAGCAGTGATGCCCAGACACCTCCTCATCTAGTGTCTGGACATCTCGGCTGGTCTTGGGCACCCAAGCAGCCCTTTGGAATGAATCCCTAAGAGATATTTAACATCTTTCTGCCTTTGCACTCATCCCTGTGAAATGACCCCAGAGCTTTGCCCCAGGGATATGTAGATTTGTGACCTGTTTGAAATGACCAACAGAGAGTCATTCTCCAAACTAGGGATAGTCCTTCTGTCCCACATCTGCCTCTACTCTTGAGATTCAGGTAGGACAGATAAATGAAAATCGTAAGAGCTGGCATATTTACTTATGTTCTGTCCTTTTGGAATTCCTTCCCCTCTTACAGACCATATTTTGGAGAAGAAACTTTAAAAAAACTTCCTAACTTTTTCTTCTCTCCCCTGTGTATTTATCTGTTTGCGACAGTGTCTGCTGCTGCCCATAGGACAGTACTCTCTTTGCTGGCCTCCTCCCTTCCTCTCAGTCTATGTGTATTGTTCTTCAGACTTCTCTGGAAGGGGAGCAGACTGCTGGCTGGCAAATGCACTGTTTATGCCCTGGGAGACATAAGCAGTATTCTGGACTCATAGTTCCTGCCTTTTCAAGTGGGACTTGGAATATATTCCCAAATATGAAGGGAAGAAATTCAGGAAATGACTTGGAAATCATCTCATATGTCTCCCCTCCCTTTTTTCTCCCCCACCTCTTCTCATAATACCTTTTTATTTTATTTTATTTTATTTTATTTTATTTTATTTTATTTTATTTATTTTGAGAGAGAGAGAGAGAGAGAGAGAGAGAGAGAGAGAGACAGAGAGAGTCCCAAGCAGACTCCATGCAGAGCATGGAGCCCGATGTGGGGCTGTATTCCACGACCCTGGGATCATGACCTGAGCTGAAATCAAGAGTCAGACTCAATGAACTGAGCCACCCAGGCACCCCAATATCTATTTTAAAGTACTATTTTATCCTGAGCAGGAGATAGAGGGTCCAGTGAACTTTGCCACTGATTACTTTCAACTTTGGGTTTCTTGGTGTTCTTTGGAAATTGAAGCCTGCAAGTTCAGACTTTATACTTTTTCCATAATGCCCAAGGCCGTCTGTTTTAAGACTTAACGTCTTTTGTAGAATATATCTCTTTGTGCCTGCCTCCCCAGGCAGACTGTACCCTCAAGATGCATGGGCCCAGCACAGTAGCAGGCATATTATAAGGACATATGAAATGTTTGTTAAATGGAACTGTTGAATCTCACTTGCATATCTGCACCTGTGGAACCTTGTCCTACCTCTATCGGCAATAATTTCCCTCTTCTGTGTGCTCGAACAATATTTGGTTATAGCTCTGTCACAGGATTTGCCATAGAAGATAATGGTTGTTTTGCATTTACCTTCTATGCCAGGGATGAGTGCCATGGGAACAGGAGTGGCACCAAATCCATCTATTTCTAATGTATGCTGCCTGCCTCTGAGCAGTTGCTCAATGCTGTGAATGTAGAAGGGCAGTCATTTATTCATAGCATACGGAAGATGTGCAAAGAAACTGTGGCTTCTTTACTTCATATGCATGATCTGATCGTCATAAGCCCTACTCTGCTGGGTCTGTGTCTGTAATGGGGGTGTTGTATGTGTGTATGTGTGTGTGTGTGTGTAAAGGGGGGGGAGAGAGAGAGAGGTTGGTGAAAGCAGAAAGAGGGAAACTATTATAATCCAATTTATGAAACTCCACCCAATCTAATAATTTAAATATTTCTGTTTTATAATATTTATTTATTTTGAGAGAGAAAGAGAGTGAGAGTGTGCATGACTGGAGGAGGCACAGGGAGAGAGGGAGATGGAGAATCCAAAGCAGGTTCCACACTGTTGATGTAAAGCCCGACACGAGCTTGAACCTACAAACTGTGAGACCATGACCTGGGCCGAAGTTGGATACTCAACTGAATGAGCCACCCAGGCACCCCCACCCAATCTAATAATTTAAATGGTCTTTTTAGGTAATTCATGTTTAAATATATTTAAGTGGGGTGCCTGGGTGGCTCCGTCAGTTAAACATCCAACTCTTGATTTCCCTCAGGTCATGATCTCACGGTTTGTGAATTGGAGTGCTGACATTGCAGAGCCTGCTTAGGATTCTCTCTTTCTCTCTCTCTCTCTTTCTCTTTGTTCCTCCCCTACTTGTGCTCTCTCTCTCTGTCTCTCATACTGAATAAATTAAAAATAATTAAAAATAAATAAAATAAAATAAAATAAATAGAAATATTTAAGTACATAGACTTTCAGATTTCTGTATTTCTCTCTCTGTTGCTCTCCAGGACAGCACGGGGCCTTGTGTTCTTATTGTTCTCTGACACCTCTTATCTCTCTTGTTCACTTGGTCACTGAAAGTCTTAGCGACATCTTTAGCTAAGGTCTGTATCTCTCCCCCACCGTTTTGGCCCTGCTCAGCTCCTGTGCACTGTCATCCCATTGAGGTCTGGCTGTAACTCCCACTTGGCTCCTGGCTTGGGAATATGTCCTTGTGGCCCTCAGTCATGGCAGCACTCATGGTAATCGTGCCAGTCAGCTCTATCAGCTATCCCATGTCCTTCTGCAAGGCACAGGGCACCTCTGACACTTTCCTCCTTCCCACCCGGGAGCCAAGGGAGACTTGAGTGATGGGAACTGTGGCCTCCCTCTGTCTAACTGTCATACTGTAGCTGCTTGTACTGTGATGTCACTCTGCTGGGTTGGTTTGAGAATGGCCTGGGAGTCATCTCCTTGATGAGTCCACAGAAGGCTCAGTTACTCAGCTCTTGGTGTTCCCTTGACCTATTCAATAACCTCCCACCTCAGGAATTTGGACTAGGACACTACTCATGTCCTAGACTCTTCTTTCCACCACTTCTGGGGATTTGTCATGGTCAGAATGGCTGTTGGCAGCAGTGGAGTTCTGGGTGGGGGGAGATGAAAACACAACATAGTCTTTTTTGTTCCATACCAGCAAATTCGGGTGGTGGGATTCCCTACATGAGGATGAACTAAGGTTTTAGGTGAGGGAAGTGTAAAGCAGTAGGTCACTTGGACCACAGGTTTTAGCTT
This sequence comes from Cryptoprocta ferox, assembly GCA_028646485.1. Taxonomy (NCBI): domain Eukaryota; kingdom Metazoa; phylum Chordata; class Mammalia; order Carnivora; family Eupleridae; genus Cryptoprocta; species Cryptoprocta ferox. The sequence goes on along the minus strand of CM053559.1, from coordinate 57,610,491 downwards.
TTCACTTCTGATTTGATGGCATCTTTGTGGATGCCAAACTCTCTCACCTAGAGAGTTCAGGGGCTGTGAGAAAAAGGAAAGCAGGAATCCACACCTGGTTCCCAGCAAGGGATAGTAAATAGCCCAGAGCCAAAGCACCCAGAAGTGGCTGTTCACTGAGCCAGATGTGTGATGATCAGTTTTAAAGACCAGTCGGTCCCCAACTCTAGTAGAGATGTTCATGTTCTTAGTTCATGTCAGCACTGGACAGAGCTCAGCCACTTCTCAGGTTCTGCAGGGAGACCTATAATCAGGTCTGGCTGGCCTTTGGTCCCGTGGACAGAGCAGGTGTCCCCTTCTCCTGCTAGACCAGGTCATGGCATCAATCACTGAGCCCCAGTTGTGTGGGTTTGCAGTCCATTAGGGCGAAAGGAAAACTCCTCTCCAGAAACCCTCAATAGCATAGGTGTGAAGACACCACCATTTCCTCAAGATTTGACAGATCTCATATACTCTTCCAAAGTTAGCATCCAAGTGTTGGACGTTTTGATTCCCCCAGTGTCTCTTTTTTCTTTGACAGAGAATCATTGAATGGAACTGTTCCCTCCTCTTTCTAGTCCTGAGCCATAGTCTGAAGCTCAAGAAGACTCTTCTGAAAAAAATTCTTATCTTTGCATTCAATAATAGAACATATTACAACATCACAGAGATTCAAATGCCATTAAAAAAATCTTACAAATTGTGTGCTGAGTTTTAGGAGGTCTTCAAAATGCTAAATGAGGGAGTCCTGGTGCCAAGGAGGCTCACAGTGCTTGTGAGGAGAGAACTCCAAAGCATTGGACAGTATTTTTAAATCGTGAAAATCACCATCATGGACACTGAGGAATAATTTACTTGGCATAAGCAGAGGGCTTCATTCGTATTGATTCATCAGTATTTGCTATGAGTACTGCTAATTCCTTTGTAAATCAACTCTCCTTATAAATTCTGATAGAAAATAGTTAACAAGGGATGGGTTGTGTTCCTAACTAGTTATGAGAGTTGGGTCCTGTATTACCATTTACCTGGTTTAGTGACCTGAGCTACAGCAAGCTTGTGTTTCTAACCATAGAGAGAGTGGGACACTATTTTAATAGAAGAGGAAGTGGAACCCATCCCAGCCCGCAAGTACAAAGAGAAGGAGGTAATGCTGGTGAGTGAGATTGATAATGCCTGAACAAAAGGTACCTTCAACTCTTTTTTTCTTCTATTAATATGTAGCAAAAGAATGGAGGATCTTCTGGCTTTTGACACATTCAGCTCTTAGAATGTGCTAGAGCAGACAGACAATGAATGATAATGCACCACGGGTCCAGATCTCTACCTGCCCCCCACCCCAAAGCTATTACAGAATGATTTATGGTTGGCAGGAAATTGAAAGGTAATTATGTTGAAAACAAACTTCAAATGTTAATAATATGCAAATTGGTTTCCTGTTTGATTGGAAAGGACTGTACAATACAACACAATTACCATGACAGGTTCTTTCACACCCCTTGCCTCCCTATCCTCACTCCATCAGCCTCATGCCTAGCTCTGGATTTCCTTTTTCACGGACCCTTCAGGCCAGCCTGCCATAGGGAAATTACCCGTGAAATGAGACAGACTTCTGAGGATGAACTGGAAAGGGAGAGCACAAATGCAAGGAGGGAAGGTGACTTATACCTTAGAGCTCTGCAGGTGTCCTGGCCAGGAAAGGTGAATCAGGGACCCCTTAGGAAACTCCCTGGGGTTCTTCTTCCCTCGTCTTGTTAATATGCCAACCATTTGCTAGCATCTCAGTTTCTTCAGCTGATCCTGAGAATCTCCAGCATGAACTAGCCTTGAGTCTTTGGTTCTTACCATGCTCCAAACATCGCTGATTGTAAGCCCTTGTTGGATCCTCTCCAAGGCCGTCATACAGTTAACAGCTCACCCGTGAACATTTCTCCCTTCCCCTGCTGAAACCAAGCAGAAGGATCTGGGAGGTTGATACTAAATAGGTCACATGAACAGAGAGGCCCCTGTAAAAACAGTCAGGGTAAGGACAACTTAAGTCCAACCTATTATCATCAATATTCCATGCAGCTGGAGGGCCGTGTTCTTTTTTCTAAATTAAATGTTTTCTTTTTAGAGAGATTCATGTTATTGGCCGAAGTAATATGGAGAGGTTCCCATGTACTCTTTACTCGGTTCCCACAATGGAAGCATCTTGTAAAACTGTAGTACAATCAGGATACTGACAGGATATTGACATGAGGACAATCCACTTATCTTTCTCAGATTCTCCCAGTTTTATTATACTCATATGTGCATGTGTGTGCACATATGTTTAGTCCTGTGCAACTTTATTACGCATGTTGGTTTGTGCATCGTTACCACTTCAGGACCCAGGGTACTACCATGGTCCCAGGCTCCCTTTTATGCTCCTATCTTTGTCCACTCTCCTCCCCCTCCCTATCCTGGCAGCCAGTAATCTGTCCTTCATGTCACAGTCCTGTCATTTCAAGAATGTGACATAAATGGAATCATATAATATGTAATCTTTGGGATTGCCTTTTTTCACTCAGGATAATCTCCTTGAGGACGATGTCACTTTTGTCAGAAAATTTGGGAATTTATCCCATAATCAGCATGATTATGATTCTCAGTTTAAAAGGATTATAAAATTAACAAGCCCCCTTAAAACAGTTAGTATCCCATCTGATCTTCTTAACAGGGTAGAAACAAAAGGGTTCAAAGGAAAAACAAGTGATGACAGGATTCCATTTCCTAGCTGTGGCGGAAGTTGGCTGGGCCTCCAGCAAATCAGCTCCCTTGTCCTCCAGGGCGTATGGCCAGATTATATCCCTCAGCTTCTCTCTTGGAAAGGTGTGGCCATGAACTGGGTTCTGAACAATGGGGAGTGACCAGAAATAATGAGTTCCAATAGCAGCCTGGTTCATAAAACCCACATGTGTCCTTCCACATTCTCTTTCCTTCTGTGGCTGTCTTGGAACCTATATTGAACTTAGTGGAGCTACAAGGTGAGACAAACAACTCTGATTGAACTTTCCCAAATCTCTTGACCTTTAGAGTTCTGAGTCACCGGAGGTGTGGGGGCAGCCACTGTGGATTTGGAAGCAGTGGAAGAAGGGAGGGAACAGTTACAGACTGTAACACTTCCTTTCCTACCATTTCCTCCCAGGACCTGGTGGGGCTGCCTCCTGTCCTGGCTCAAGGACACACACTGCATTGTCCTCACACATGGAAAGCACCCTTGAGTCACCTTGGAGTCTCTCACAGTTTTCTTTGAGTTTCATTTTTTTTATTTCTACAATTCTTCTGGAATTAATCTTAAGGAAGGGAGCTGTGCTAATTCAGCATATTGTTAGGCATTCTTTGCAGGTTTTTGTCCACATATTAATTTTATTTATATCTGTCATAAAAGGAAAAAAACACCAAAAGTGGGGAGAAAGGGTAATCTTGGATTTATCTTATTAAAATATACTATGTTTCTAGTATAGTAGATTTTCTGTGATTTTGCTTTGGCAGTGAGCTTTACTTTAGCATCTCTGGATAATCATACCAACACAGTGCAATTGAGATTGAATAAGGAACTGAATTCAAGGAAGGAAAGCGAGGAAGACATGGGGCTGGGCTGTCTCTTAAGATGTAGAAAAATGTGTCTATGTGTGGTTTCAACCTGCCTAAATCTTCCCGCAGATTTCCCTCTTATTTCTGCTCATCTTCCTTTTCTCATTACCACCATTCAAAGATGTTTTTAGTCCTTCTCATTTCTTTGATCTATCGCAACAGATGTTTTTCAAGTGGCATGTTTATTAGCAGAGAAAAGTGATGGTGATTCTTTGCACATGAATAGCTACAAATGAAAAATGGCTTCTGGAACTTACCTATTGGCAGCCAGGGAGGATTTCATCTGCTTCTCCCTCCACAGTCCCCAGCATGGCCTGTGGTAGATACTGAATGATGCTCTGGGTTTTCTTTTTCATTCTTCTTACTTATTTTTCCTGAAGAAAGCTGGCCAGTAAAGTGGGTTCCCACATTAGCACTCTATTCTAATAAGCTCTGCCCACCTAGAGTCATATTTTAGAGAGACAATGTCTTCCTTCAGGAATATAGAGTTTCCTAGCATAATTCTGCATCTTGCACTTTTTTTTGTTGTTGTTACATTATCTCCTTTTAACAGAATATGTGAGGGGTGCCTGGGTAGCTCAGTCGGTTAAGCGTCCGACTCTTGATCTTGGCTCATGTCATCTCGTGGTTGGTGAGACTGAGACCCACATCGGGCTCTGTCCTGGGATTCTCTTTCCCTTTCTCTCTGCCCCTCCCCGCTTCTCCCTCTCAGAATAAATAAATAAAATTAAAAAAAAAAAAAAACCAGAATGTGTGAGTTGAATGACAGTGAAAACAAGTAAGGGATAAACTAGTATTAAAGAATTATTTCTCTATAAGACCAAGAATGACTAGAGGGGAACCCCTTTCTAACTGCATTTTATAACCATAAGAACTCCATAGGAGCAAAGTCAATATTATCAACTCAAAATGAATTCATACTTTAACCCTGGGTCTTAATACCTCCTGGAATGCCATAAAAATATAAGGCTTCTCCTGGACTGAACAGTGCTTTCTGCCTAGTGTTGATAGTGAGTTTGCATGCATGTGCACACACACTCTCTCACTCTCTCACCCACAAGTATGCATCCTGAAAAGAGATTTACTCTGTGGAACGGAAAGTAGGAGAAGACTGAATATGCATGTATGTTCCATGGTATTGCTTCATGAAAACAAGTGGAATACAAATATTCATCAGAGAATCCACAGGAACCAAGACCCTCAAGTGGACATCCAAAGAATGGGTCCATGCTGATGGAATAGAACAATCACGTGTAGACCAGGATCATTCAAGAGCAATTTATATTGGGGCACCGGGGTGGCATCTGATTTCGGCTCAGGTAAGCATCTGACTTTGGCTCAGGTCATGATCTCACCCAGATCATGGGTTCGTGAGTCTGAGCCCTGCGTCAGGCTCTGCGCTGACAGCTTAGAGCCTAGAGCCTCCTTCGGATTCTGCATCTCCCTCTGTCTCTGCCCCTCCCCCACTCATGCCATCTCTCTCTCTCATAAGTAAATAAACAAAAAAAACATTTAAAAAGCAATTTATATTTAGCTGTTTTAGTTATTGTAGCAGATTCCCTTGCCTCCTTATGTTGTGTTGAAATTAATATAAAAAGTACAGGTGCACATCCTTACAAATACCAGCTGGATATTGAGAAGAGAAGGCTAAAATAGCGATGTGGTAGGGGGACACAGGCCCAGAATTAAATGCTTTGTAATAAGTCTTGGTATTTAGGAGTATAAGTTCTTCCGCTTTGCTCTTTTTTACTCAGAAACCATATTTGGTATATTTGGTTGCATTTCCAAATAAATTTTAACACCAGCCTGTCAATTTCCACCAAATGACCTATGGAGAATTTGTTTGGGGTTACATTGAGTCTATAGATGAATTTAGGCAGAATTCATATTTCTTAAATACTGAGTTTTAAATTTATGAACATGGATTATTCTTTACGTAGGCCACTTAGACTTCTCTTAATATCTTACAGTTTTTTATAGAGAGTTCTTTTTTGTCTTTTATAAGGTTTATTTCTGGATACTTTCCTTTTTGATGCTTTTGTAATTGTTTATTGCTGTTTATCCAGCGACCTTGCTAAATTCACCTTTTAATTATAATGTTTTATTTGCAGATTCCTTTAGGTGTCCCGTCTATGCAGGATTTCATCTGTAGTAACAGTTTTATTTTTCCTTTCCAGTCCTTATGCCTTTTATTTCTTCTCCTTTCCTTCTTGAGTTGGTGAAAACTTCCTATATAGGCTTGAAGGGAAGTGGTGGTGATACATGTGCCTATATTTTTAGCTAGTTCAACAGGAAAACTTACCATATTTCAGTATTATATATGATGATCTTTGCTGTAGGATTTTTGTTTTAAAGACCCAGTGTCAGATTTAGGAAATTCACTTTTACTCCTTCTTTGTGAAGATATCATGAATAGGTGTTTTTTCAAATGCTTTTTCTAAATCTATTATGAAGAGTATATGATTTTTCTTTCAATTCCATTAAAATAATGAATAACATTTATTCATTGATTTAAAATATTAAAGCAACCTTGCATTTTGCAAGTTTGCTTGGTGTTTGCTTTCCATTTTATTTATCTCTGAATTTAATTTGCCAAAATTCTGTTTAGGAGTTTTGCATCTATGTTCATGAGAGACTGGTCTGTGATTCTATTATTATAATTGTCTTATTTGGTTTTGGAAGCAAGAATATGCTGGCCTCACAAAATGAGTTGGAAAATCTTTCCTCTTTTGCTTTTCTCTGGAAGATTGTGTTATATCCTCTTTGGATGAATTCATTGATAAAATGATTTTAGCGCTGTAGTGTCCTTTGTGGTAAAATATTAAACTATGGATTCAGTTTCCTCAGTGGATATAGAAGTATTTCTATTTTATCTTTTTTCTTATGTCAGTTTTGATTTTGTTGTGAAATTTTAAAATTTTATCTCAACTTTTAAATGTATCTGCAGAAAAATATTTATTATATTTTTAGTACTTTTTAAAATGTCAGTGGGATTTTTAGTAATATTCTCTCTTTTATTCTTGATATTTGGTTATTTGTGCCTTTTTTTTTTGTCTTGGTCAGTCTTGTTTGGCTTATCCATTTCATTAAAATTTTCAGTTATTTGGATTATTAAATATTCAATTATTCAGCTTTATTGATTTACCTAGCTTTTGGTTCTGGTGATTATATTTTGTTATTATTTTTGGCTTTGTTGTTTTTCTTAAGTAAAAGTTTGTTTTCTACTTAAGTTTTGTTGATTATGTTTATGTTTTTGCTATATTTTTTCTGGATTAACTTGTTTTTTTTGTTTTCTTGAGATGGATTAACTTGCTTTTTCTAATTTCTTGAGATAGATAACGAAATCACTTATTTTCAAATGTTCTCCCTTTCTGATATATTTAGTTAAGGCTATATATTTCCCTCTCAGCACTGTTTTACCTGCATGCCACAAGTTTTAATGTATCATATTTTCATTAACATTTAGAATGATTTTCTCATTTAATCTTTGACCCATGGTTATTTAGAAGTATATTCCTAAATTTTCAAACATTTAGAATATTTCTAATCATTTTTTTGTTATCGACTTCAATCTGAGTTCTACTGTTATTAGAGAATATTATCTGATTTCAATTATTTGAAATTTGTTGAGATTTTTGCTATGACCCAGCATATAGTCAATTTTGATAACTGTTACATGTGCATTTGAAGAGAATGTTGTATTCTGCAACTGACAAGTATTCATTCAGTACATGTTCAATTAGGTCAATTTTGATAATGATGTTATTTAAAGTCTTCTATAACATTATGTTTTTACTAGTTAATAACTTGTATAGAGAGGTATGTAAAAATACAGATGTGCACCTAGGCACAAAAACAACTGTGCGTAGGTGCACATCTGTATTTTTTTCTTAAGTGAAAGAGTAATTAAAGCCCAATAATCTATTTAAATCTATTTGAACCTCTGCCTAAGCATGTTGGGAACCATAGAATCAAAATTTTCTTTTATTTAGGGCATTAACAAAAGGTAAAAATTACATAACTAGGCTATTCTTGCCAGTCATCATTTTTGTTGGTATTTTTGCTTTTGGAGGTGGCTAAATCAGGATACCCCATGCTCCAAACAAGTCCTTTCCCAGAAATTATTTAAAAGCAACAATCCATACTACCATCAAACTCATGCAACGCCTTTATCACTGTGCTGTCACATGAGAGATTATATTCATACTGCACTGTTCAGGCTATAAGACAAGCCTAATTACAACAAAAATGTAAGACAAGCCTAATTACAACAAAAATGTATAGAATTTTCCCACTTGTTAAGTAACTGCACTCCTTTACTCTGCTGCTAGATTGATCTTTTAAAATGTAAATCTTGGGATGCCTGCACTCCTTTACTCTGCTGCTAGATTGATCTTTTAAAATGTAAATCTTGGGATGCCTGGGTGGCTCAGTGGGTTAAGTGTCTGACTCTTGTTTTAGGCTAGGGTCATAGTCTTACGTGTTCGTGAGTTTGAGCTCTGCATGGGACTTCACACTGACAGTGTCGAGCCTGGTTGGGATCTCTCTCTCTCTTTCTCTCTCTCTCTCTCTCTCTCTGTCTCGAAATAATAAATAAACTTAAAAAAAATTTTTAATGCAAATCTTATCATGCCACTCCCCTACCCCATTTAAATTTTCTCCAGGGGAATCCACATTATCTCCAAGATAAAATTAAATTTCTTTAGCTTTGGCACAACGAGCCCACTGGGGTCTGGCTTCTTTCTGCCTTGTTCTAATGTTTTATCTCTTCACATACCCCTAAATTCCAGGTACCTATGGAATTCCCTGAATGGACCACAGTCTTCTGGCTGCTCCCTTAGTCTAGAGTTTGCCAATTTTTTTTATCCCATCTTGCTTGCCTGGCAGATGCCTATCTGGCCTCCAGTGGCTCTCATGTCACCTTCTCAAGCGAGTGCCTTGTTATTTGTACATTCCTCTCCTCTTTACTTTCTTAGCACCTTCGTCACCCCAGGGATCATGCTTGCCATGCTTCGTGGTGGGTGCCTATTAGCTGTCCATCTTCCCTATTAAGGGAAAGTGTTGCATTTTCTCCTTTGGATTGTGAGAGCCTGCCACAGTGCCTCATACAGAAAGCACCGAGCAAATGTTGAATGAGTGTTTCAAGTGCAGTCATCCTAATTAATTATAAAACCAAACAAATCACCAGAAAAATACTCAGAAGGCATTGGCAGATAACATTAAAACATAAATCCGAGGGTCACATAGAGTATCCCATTTTAGGATTGTTTTAGGAGGAATTGTTTTAATTTACTTCCTATGGCATTTAGGTAAGTGGCAGGGATGGGAATGACATGGAGGAAACAGGCGGTGTGAAAAGTACACAGAGATGTTTTTGCCTTACAAATACAAGGATGTGACGAACTGAAACACTGAGTGTTTTATTCAAAAGAGTTTTTAGGACTCAGGATTCACTGGAACCTGTACGGGAAGTGTTTCAAACTAAACAAAGCTTGTCTGAGATAACAGCCATCCTTGGCCACACTGGCATTTTCATTGCTGCTTATCCATTCTCAAAGGGAATAACCTGGGGCAGAAAGGACAGATAATAAGAAAACGTATTTCCTAGCTTTTTATTCTAGTTTATTTTTGCTTGGTAGGTTTTTCTGATGATTTCATTGTAGTAGTGTCTAAAGCCCAATGAATATATGTGCTTTCAAAGCATAGCATTGGAGGGTTTTTAGGACCTCACTTGGGCGGGGAATAGTGGCTAGTCCCTTGTAGGGCAATTTTCTGGGTTATGAAGTTGAGTCAAAAAGTTGTTTCCTAATAAAATCAACCCCATTGGTCCTAGAAATTATTTTTTGGGGAAAAATTTCCATTCCAACAGCATTTCAAATTCAAAAATAAAGCATTTGGCCTTTCCTCACTTAGTTCCTTCTTCTGATGCTTGTATGCATTTCAAATAATGGCATGGTCTCAAGGTAACTCAGCATCCAGGACTTGCTCTGGGCTTGAGGGCACAGAGAGCTGACGTAACACAGCATTTCATCATATGCCTTGTAGCTCGGAAGGCTATAGAAAGTAGCTTCTGGGGAGAAATGGAGAATCCTGTAAAGATGTGTGGTTCATCTACAAAAAAAAATTATACACTTTCATAACAGAAGGGCATGTTGCCAAAGTTTGAAAGCATAAGCTAGTCCTAAAATGGTGTTGCACTTCTATATTGGAACTATTATCTGGCAGCCACAGTGACAGAAATAAATGCAGTGCTGGAAACTATGAACATTCACTCAGAAGAGAAACTTTATTATTAGTATTGTTGTATATTTCCCTTTTCCCTCCCTCAACTTTCTCCCTCCCTCCCTTCCTTTAGGTGCCTGGATCAAAATTTCTTATGAATAGTATTAAATAGCTAGTTATATGGAGTAGAGCTTACCATGGGATTGGTCCTTTGAGACATTAGCTTTTAGGTGAAATGAATCCACATGGAAAAATATCCAGACAAATTTCACTAGGAAAACAAAGGAGGGCACCCGAGCCTTCTTGCCTTAGCTGGTCTTCTCCAAGGTTAAGAAAAATTCTTTATAACATGGGTATGAGAGATCTTGGCTATTTTTAGACAACCCTTCTTTAAGATATATTCAAATCGAGGGAAAACCTGTACTGTGATGGAAAATAGGGAAGAATGCCTCCTTATTCCCAGAAACTTCAGGAAATTTTTTGATTTTTGAGACTAGTTGGTGGCAGTGGTGAAAGAGCTAATTTGAAATTCTTCCATTCATGAAGCAACAGTTTTGGGTGGTAGATAGGGAAGCACAGGGCATCATATTCCAAGAAGGATAAAGAGGAGAGGGTGTAGAGGGGGCCAGTGGAGAAGCACCCACCCGAGTGCTGTCTTAGAGCTCAACAATATTTGAAAATAAGGACATTTGGAATTTTCTAGGGTTTGTGTGGCAGCTGCATAAACAGCTATGTGGACAGGGACAGCTATGGCTTGTATTTGACCGGTGCCAGTCCAAATAGGAGCTGGGCGTCTAAGAAGTTGGTCACCATTTACTTCTTAAAAAAAAAAAAAGTTTATATAGTCTTTCTATTGTCATGTTTTTTTCTTTTAAATTTCTTTTCCTGTCTCAATATGTTTGTTTTTTTATTACATTATGATTTCTGCTCTCACCTTTGTTTCATAGATCCATGTTTTCTTGAATTTTATTGAATACAAAGCAGATGTTCCCTAAAACTTACTTCTGTTGTCATTAGTGAATTTTATTTTTGAAAGTGAGTCCCTTTCCTTCATTGTTAGTGCTGTATTCTCTGCTTTCTTTAATGCTGAATCTTTTCATTGTTATATATGTAAGAAGTATATGTATATATGTATATATATATACTTATGTTTAGTTGTTCTTGAACAAAGAGAGGTGAATGTTCAAGAGCTGGGTGTTCTCCATATACACAGTGGATGTGTCCTAGGTTTCCTTTGTGTCTGCCAGGGTGTTGGTAGAATCTTTTGCTCATCTCCTAAGCCAGAGAAGTGGGAATGGATAAGAATTTTTAGTACTTCTTATGCATCCTAACAGTACTTTATTCTGTGTTATTTCTTCTCTGGATTTGTTGAAGCCACTCAGTTACGGGTTTGCTTCTGTTTACAACTTTCTGTCATGTCAGACCTTCACAGCGGATATATAAATGTGGCGGTGCCCAAGGTCTGTCTAGCACTACTGGTGGCTACATCAGGACAGAGCCCCACATTGTTGATTTTCTGCTCCTTGTGGCACCGAGCCTGAGACTTTCCAGGGGAGATGATTTACAGCGCTCTGATCTGAACTGTGGAGTGGGATTCCAGGTGATGCTTTCCCTGAAAGCCCCACTCCTGTCCTGGCCTGTGGTCCTGGCTGCCAGATCGCAAGATGATAGGAAGCTCTTCCAGACTTGATTGCCCCGATATTGTGCTTTCCTGGGAGTGGGAATCTTTAAGAATGGTGGATTCAAAGCAATATTCCATATAATGTTCTTAATAATTTCAGTTGGTTTTGACTGATTATAATTGCTTTTTGGTTCATAAAAGTGACATAGGAAGCCCTCCTACTAGGAACAGGAGCTTGTCTTGGGAAAAGACATGTCCGTCATTTTTATATTTCCTTGGCCTTGTGTAATTAGCATTATAATTCATCTGCCACTTGTTAAAATCTTTTGAAACTACTTGTCTATTTTATAAAGACTGACTTAGTTACATCTAGGTCATGAATTCACAGTCCATTTAATGGGAGACCCATAATGTACTCCCACCCTTGAAAGATCACTGTCCTAGAGTATGCCTTAAAGTTTATTGTTTATGTTGTTGTTTTGTGTTTTGGAAAATCATGTTAATGATGGGACTTTGAACTTATCCACACCTGAGAATATATTTGTTGGCAATTCTATATAGATATAGACATAGATATCTTGAATTACACATTATTCTCAAAAAATGGTATTACTTTTAAATTGCTTTCTGGTATGTGGCATGGTAGAATTCTATGGCCAGCTACATTTCTGTTTACTTTGTATGTCATATATTTTATTTTCTCAAAGATTTTCAAGTTATTTTCTCTATTCTTTGAAATGAAAAATTACAACAGCGTATGTTGGATATTTTTATTTATTTTTTTCCTGGTTTTAGCTGATCCATTTTCATCTGCTTGTAAAAAGTTTTCTTCAGTCAAGGAAAACTTATTTGACTAAAGCTGCTTCTGTTTGTTTATTTCTTATGGAAGCCCTATTGCAGCAAGGATCATCTGGTTCTTACTTCTATTAGTCTTACATTTTGCCTAGTCACTTTTGTACATTTTGTCCATTCCTCTTAGGTTTGGAGAATTGACATGGACCCTATTAGAGATTCATGTCAATTCCTGATAGAATCTTAAAACCCCAAATGAAGGGAGAAAATGAAAAAAAAAATTTTTTTTTTAATTTACCCTCATTTGACTTTGCTGGTTGAGATTCCAGACATCTTGGGGGTAGTTGGGGCCCTCGAGGTGAGAGTCAAAATTAGAGGCAGACTTAGCCCGGAATGTGTTCTGCTAAAGAGCTTCCATTCCTTATTTGGAATAGCTCTCCAGGCTCACAGCTACAACAGTCTCCCCCATTCTTTGGCAGGCTGGCTGTCCACTGTGTGTGAGTGACTGGTGAGCCCCATGCCAACTCCCTGTCCTGCTGCCCCTGAAACCCAGAGCACTTCCTAGTGCTGCTAATGGGAGCCACAGGGTTGATCCTCACCTCTAAGCCCACAGAGGCCTCTGCTGGTTTCCTTTGCCTATTTTCCCGTTACATGTTGGAGATTCACAAGTCCAGTAGTGACCATCCTCAATCTAATTTCTTTTGTATTTTACATCATTGAAATTCCTGGGAATGTCTTTTGTGTGGCTGACCTGTTTAAGGTTGATCCAGAACTTTTCCTCGATATTTATAGGTGATCATTTTCATGTGGATCTGGAGAGGAGTAGTCTACAGCTGGCCAAGAAGTGACCTATTATCTCTTATGATGGCAAATCTGAGGGTATTTTGAAGTCAGGAAAGTGGGACTAGCCTTGGGAAATGGAGACTTCATTATACTCTTAACGTGTATTGCTAGAATGTTTCCTATCTGGTTGCCTGTGATGATCAAGGTCACTGAATAACAGCAATAATGGTAACAGTTGCCTTTAGAAAAACAAAGAGGAAATGAGGAGATATTGGTCAAAGAATAGAGACTTTTAGTTATAAGATGAATAAGTTCTGGGGATCTAATGTGTTTTGGCGATTATAGTATCGTGATTATAGTTAGCAAATAAATATTAGTTCAAGTATTGTATACTTGAAAGTTGCCAACAGAGCAAATCTCAAATGTCTTTGCCACCAAAAAAAAAAAAAAAGAAAGAAAAGGATTGTAAATATTTGAGATGATGAATGGTTAACTAATCCTATTCTGGTAATTATTTTGGAATACATACATGTATCAAATCACTGTATTGCACACTTTAAACTTACACAATGTGATACATTAATTATATTAAAGCTGGAAAAATCCACATGATTGATTGAACGTATTAATATCAATCTGATTTAATATTTATATCAACTTAGAAAATTTGGTGGTTGGATCTCCATTTTTTAGTTGACACTCAGAGACATTAAATAACTGGCCTGCTATGGCATAGCTAATATGTTGGGATATGGGGCTCAAACCCAAGGTCGCCCTCAAAGTTTCTGCTCTTTTCTTTATCTGCTGTAAAACAGCCCGAGGAGTTTGTTCAACCTCCACATCTCTGGTATTAACAGTGTTCTCAGTTATTGGACTTTGAGCATCTGTTGTCATTTTATTGCTATCATATATACCAACTCCTTCTCTGTGGGGATAATGTTGATATAAATAAGAGAGCCTTTTTTATCATTTCTCTTATACTGTCTGGAACACTTGACCAGCAGTGGTGAAGAAGGTCTTTTGTCTTCAGTACCTTGGTCTATCATCCAGCTTCTCCCCGCCTCGCAAAGCTGGGGTATTAATCTGCCCCTAGAGGAATTCCTCCTGTCCAGTAAAATAGTTTCTCTTCATGTATTCCTTATGTAGCCTTCTGTGGGCATTTTGGTGGTCTGACTCTCCTTACCTATCTTGGAACACCCATTGGCTATGAGGTTCCTCATGCAGACTCATGAGGCTGGTCACTGCTGAACAAACATAGCATCGTCTTCAACACAGCAGAATCTCCAGTGGTATTTGGTGACGTGGGTGCTGCTCATGTTTTCAAAATCCAATTAGAACAAAAAGAAATTGAAATCAGAGAAGCAGCAAAATCATTGGTAATTTAGGGAACTCTTAGAAAGAAAAAAGACAGCTAGAAATTCTTGGGGGTGGTCAGTGCCTGATGGATGAGAACATTTTTGTTTTTGCTTCACAGTGGCAAAAATGTATGTATTTATTTTATAACTGGCTCCTTTGAGAAATACTGGTCAGCTCCATCACTAGATTTGTGTTTTCCTTTCAGGTATATTGGAATAAGTAAAAATATTTAAGGGCTGTAAAATGTGTCACTATAATTATAAGATTGTTCCTTGTTTCCTCTTTTCTAATTTAGTCATGTCTGTTTTCCCCCTAGGCTGCGGTCTTTGGTCAAACAGTTAGAGAGAGGGGAGGCTTCAGTGGTAGATCTTAAGAAGAATTTGGAATATGCAGCCACAGTACTTGAATCTGTGTACATTGATGAAACCAGGTAAGCTAAAAATGACAAGAAGTTAGTGCACTAATGGGAAGTTTTCTGACATGTCCCTCATGGCCTGTATGGGATAGCTGTCCAAAGACTGGTCATGGAACTTCAGTTTCCACAAACGAATCAGACAGATTTGGCCCTCACATATCCTCTATACCTCCTCATCTAAAAAGGAGCTAATTGAACTTCTTTCACATGGCCTTCATGACAAGGAAGTGAGATAATGTAGGAGGAGAAGAAATGAGTTTTAAAAATATGGTAAGATTTCTTATCAAGTGTAGAGTTCCACTGTAATTATTGCCCATTGTCAGCCTCAACCTAAAAATTATGTTCATGTTTTAATTCACATCTGTCTCTAAGCGGAAACTCCTGAAGTGATGGTGAAGCATTTATCCTCTTGAGCACTGAGAATTCCTCCTTCAATCTTGTATGTTACTGATTTTCTTAATAGACTCATCC
This sequence comes from Cryptoprocta ferox, assembly GCA_028646485.1. Classification (NCBI taxonomy): domain Eukaryota; kingdom Metazoa; phylum Chordata; class Mammalia; order Carnivora; family Eupleridae; genus Cryptoprocta; species Cryptoprocta ferox. The sequence goes on along the minus strand of CM053559.1, from coordinate 57,595,198 downwards.
CATTTGAATTATCCAAAAGTATGAAAGCACTTCCAGTCACCAAATGCATTTGAAAATAGCAAAACTGCTTTTCTTTTGAAAAATGTTGACATGGTAAATATGAAAGGCTTGTCTTCTTTTTCCTAAATCAGACAGGCTCCTCTGTCAGTCTTACTTTTCTGTGCCGGAATCCAATCTGAAAGGATTTCCCAGTGATCTAAGAATTATGTATGTGGCTTAGTGTTTGGTGACATGCATGGTTCCTAATTTAAGGAAATTTAATATCTTGGTTTTTTTTCCAAATGTTTAATTTTCTCCCCTGCCCCCCAATTGATGTGTCTCAAGGGAAAAAAATCCCTTTTTTTTAAAAAACCCTTCTTATGAACACCTGTTTATACTGCTTATTTTTAGTAGGGCTTAATATAAATATAAAATATAATTTCATTATAACTCATTACTATTTATGTTCTCTTCTGGTGGTCTGACCTATGCACAAGTTTGAAAAGTCAAGTAAGCACATCTGACTTAAGTAACTGAACTCAAATAAAGAACTGAATTATTTTGGAAATTTTTCTTAAATTTAGAATTTAAATTTCTGTAATGTTCTATCAAAGTAGAAAGACTATCAGTTGACATCATTTCACATGTTTATTACTTCAGAGGACTGGGTTGATGTGATTTGGGTAATATTTTAGCAAGTATTTCTTTTTCTCTTTTAAATTAAAAAATTATTTTATTTTATCTTAAATTTATTTTTATTAAAATTTTTTATATTTATAATTGAGGTATAACATTGTATAACTTTCAGTTGTACAGTGTGTTGATTTATTATATATTATATATTATAATATGATTACCACCATAGTGTTAGCTACCACCTCTATCATGTCCCATAATCATCATTATTTCTTTGTGGTGGGAACAATTAAAATCTAGGCTCTTAGCAACTTCGGAGTTTGTGATACAGTATTATTGTCTATAACAAAGTCTTCAAGTGTTCTTCTTTTTTAAAACAAAATAATGCCACATGGTCCATCTCTAAAATAAACCCCCTGTGAATGCATTTTTAAGTGGAAGATTTGTATCCCATTCAAATTACAAACGTAGGTGTAAAGATACTTGGGTGCTCCTTAGACCAGTGGGTCTGAGACCTACCGCCTGAGATGGAGGATATTTGACTTCCTCTGATTTCTATGTTGCTTTGTCCAGTCTGGTAGAGAGAACCATCCTGAAACACAGATGGTGAGCTGTTACAAGCCTTACCAAAAACATGCTGTATTTCTTCGTGGCCATTTTTATCTGGTTTCGGTGTACCTATGTATGCAGGTGGGGTGGAAAGAAGGAGCAGCTATTTTGAACAGAGAAGCTCCAACTTCAGATTTAATCTCAGTGTCCTGGTTGTATTTCTTGCATTCAGGCGACTCCTGGATACAGAGGATGAACTCAGTGACATTCAGTCAGATGCAGTGCCTTCTGAGGTCCGAGACTGGCTGGCCTCCACCTTCACGAGGCAGATGGGAATGATGCTCAGAAGGAGCGAGGAGAAGCCGCGGTTCAAGAGCATCGTCCATGCAGTACAGGCTGGGATATTTGTGGAAAGGTAAAGATAGCTGTCATTCAATGCTCAAAGCAGCAAAAGGAATACCAATTTCCAGTAACTGGAAGCTTTGCTTTGATTTAATTTTGGTATCTTTATAAACCAGAAAAGTGTAGTGGAAACAGATAGTCTCAAATGAGAGATTGCCAAAACATATCTATTTAATCTCTGTAGCATTGTTAGGACAAGCTTTTGCCTTTGCTCAGAATTCTGTTAACTAGAAAAGCTCTGGTTTGAGTTTTAAAAAAGGACATCATCTAATCCATCATCCTTTGACAGATGTGGATAATGTCTGCATTTGGAACACGGCAGGGATGCCTTGAGGTTGTTAGCCCAGGGGGCACAGTTCGTTGAAAGGCTTTGAGTTCCCCATGACACTTTGCAATTTTATTGGGCCATTTACTCTTTAAGTTAAATTGCCCCCTTCCCCAGAAATAGGCTCCAAAAATTGATTTATTCTTGCCACAATCCTTATTACACAAATCAGTTTATTCTTCCTGTAACCCTTATTGCACAGTTATAGGTTTTAGAAACGCCACATTCAGTTCAAAGTTCACCTGGGACATTTTTCTTCTTGTTTTTGACAGTTCTAAAGAACAAGCTCTTCCAAGTGGGTTGCCCATAGGAGTTCCTCATTCAGGTTAAAGCCCTACTTTGCATACTGTCTATGCTGTACTATATCTCACTTCTGGCAGAAGAAGTGACCCATTTTAATAATTGAATTTCCAATTTGGGGCACATAAATTAATTTTTTTGTTTCTTTCCAACAGTTCATGTATTTGGGATTGCTTTAATTTCTCTTGACTTTAACTCTTTCTTAGGCGACTTGAATGACTGTGAAAAAGGTTGTAAAACACCATTATGTTTCTTGGTTCACCCAACAACACGACTTCTCATTATTTGTCAGTACTTCGTATAAGTGTGTGGCCTGCTAATTCCTCTTTGCAAGATATAATATTGCATTTTTCCCCTCTGACTTTGCCAGAATGTATAGACGGACATCAAACATGGTTGGACTGAGCTACCCACCAGCTGTTATTGAAGCATTAAAGGTAACACCAATGAAAAGTTACTACAGTGTACATGGTATCCTATAAAAAGTATAGTTACATTTGTTGTTAGAAAATGAGGGGCTTTCATTTACATTTTTCCCAATCATTCTTGACTTTCTTCTTTTATTACTTTTTACTTATCTCTTCTTACAATATCACAATCTTTTTACTTTTGTCTTGCTAATTTTCTTATTTCTTTCTCTTTCTTTGTCTTTATTTATTTATTTATTTATAAATGCTTATTTATTTTGAGACACACACACACACACACACACACACACACACACACACACACACAGAGTGAATAGGGAAGGGCCAGAGAGAGAGAGAGGGAGAGAAAGAGAATCCCAAGCAGGCTCCATGCTCAGCAAGAGCCCAATGTGGGGCTTGATCTCACACAATGAGATCATGACCATGAAATCATGAACTGAGCTGAAATCAAGAGTCAGATACTTAACCAACTGATCCACCCAAGCACCCCAGTAAGTTTTTAAATCACATTGTGTGGGTTTCATTTCCTTCTACATCACCATCAGAAGGATTTTTGGTGGTCATAGTGGTATCATTATTGGATTATCTACTCTAGGCCCATTTTGTAGACAAAGAAGGTGAGACTTAGTGAGATTTTTAAAAAGATGCAGTTAATTAGAGCCAGAACTAAAGTTTGATACCAGAGTTCCAATCACACTGTAAGCTCTCAGTAACATCTTACTGCATGAATGTTTGTTCCCAGAACCCATGTATGCTACTGTTTACCCAAGACTCTCACTTAGCCCAAAAGTTCCATGAGAAGTTGCCTAGACATTTGAGTTTAAGGGTGCTAAATCCTGCAGAATTATTCCTAGTCAGGCAGGCTCTTGAAATTGTATAGAATATCTCTAAGAGCCTCAAAGTGGATGTATTCCTCTAGATATACGTCAATTCAAGTCCCCTGGTCTGAGGTTATCCTGGCTGTACTGAAGCTGATCTGGCTTCTGGATTTGAGGGTGGGGCTGTGCTAAGGGCCAGGATCACCTGGCTGGTTGACATTGCATGGTGTCTGTACATGGAATCATCCATTTGCTCAGGGACATCCTAGCTTCATATCTATTGTAAAATATATTGTTGTCTTTCTCTGAAACCTGAAACATGTATTACCTGATGATATTTTTGGAAGATAACTTAAATTACCTACTCATGGAATCATGGATGGGAGTGCTTAATTCAATGTCAAGAAAGAGACTTTAGGGACATTTTGATTATATATTTCATAGTCTGCTTCTGTTGCTTCAAAGACATTCACTAGTTGAGTTTGTAAGACCCTATATTCAGATTCTCAGTTCTCCATTTTCTCTTAACTCATCCTAAGAACAGGAAAGACACTCAAGAAGGTTGCAGCAAGAAGACACATGTTTCCTGTCACTCCTCTTTAGTCCCCACCACGAGTGCTCAATACATCAGTGAAATTTATAGCCACATTTCCCATTTAATCAGTGAAATCACTTCACGAGATCTGATGTTTCATAATACCCATTATGAAGTTGCATTGATTTTTTAACTGAACCTGAAACATTCAATGAAAGCTTAGGGACATTAAGAGAATCCTTTATCTTTTAATTTTTTCTCTTATTGTGAACATCAATACAAGTGATTATACTCGTGCTAAGCAATTTATGAAAATATTTCTTCTAAATTGGAGCATATTTTCTATGCAAAATAACTGAAGGAAATGTGGAACAACCTGGGATATCCATGAATTGTTATTTTTTGCTTAGAGAAAAGTAATTCTTAGTGTGCACATGTTGTCTTTCTGAGGGGAAAGGAACCTAGATGATTCAGACCAAGAATAAATACTAACATTCCAAATTGCTACCCTTCCCCACAAGTAGTGCTGATAATGTGCGGAAGGCTAAAGCTTCCCTTTCTCTTTCTTGATCCTGTTGGCTGTTTACTGGGGAAGTTCAAGATCTTTTTACAATGTAATATTTCCCCCCTCCCTAGACTTTGGTTTAATCTTCAGTGGATTGAAGGTGAGTTGGCAAGATCACAGAGATATTCTTTTTTTTTTCTTTTTTTTTAGGTGGTCCCTGTTAGAAAAGGTTATTTCTACTTCACTGCCAGCAGTTTATATGGAACCACTATTGTTTCCTTCTATTATAGAAAATTTCAGAAAAGACTTAGAAAATAATTCAATATGATAACCATCATGCCACTGTCTTGTTAACCTTTGTGATTAATGTAGGAACATGGCATAAAATCACATTTAAATAAGAGAATAATTAACCACTACCAATCTCTAAATTTGAAATATGTTGCATTTTTGTTCTTTTAATTTTTTTTCCATCCAATATATATTAGCTTCTGATTGGGGGAGTTTTATCTCTAATCCTTTGAGGTGGGGTTATTGAGATTGTAGAAGTGTGTTGTTGTTTAGAAGGTGGCTGTTGTGTAACTTAGGGAGAGACTCCCTGGGTAGACTCCAGGTTTAAAGTGGGAGGAAATGAGGAAGTTCAGGCTATTAGACTGATAGGAAGTTTATGAAGTTTTTCCTCGGGAATGGGCCTTAGGCCAACTTGGTAAGACAGGAAGAACAGCTTAAGACAGTAAAACTAGGTGCTTGTTAAAAATGGAGATTCCATGTCCTGTGGCAGGATTCTGTAAGTCCCTCACCCGAGAATCAGCATTTTTTTCCTGAGTACCTCGGGTGGTTCTGAAGAACATTAAAATCTGAGAATCACAACTAAGGCCTTTTATTTTATTTTATTTTATTTTTTTAAACACATATAACTGTTTGGCTAGTTGTTTTTTTTTTTTTTCATTTATAGTTTATTGTCAAGTTGGTTTCCATATAACACCCAGTGCTCTTCCCCACAAGTGTCCTCCACCATGACCATCACCCCCTTACATTTTCCCCCTCCCCCTTCCACCCTCAGTTTGTTTTCAGTATTCAAGAGTTTCTCGTGCTTTGTCTCCCTCCCTCTCCCTAACTCTTTTTCCTCCTTCCCCTCTCCATGGTCCTCTGTTAGATTTTTCCTGTTAGACCTATGAGTGAAAACATATGGTATCTGTCCTTCTCCGCCTGACTTATTTTGCTTAGCATGATACCCTCGAGGTCCATCCACTTTGCTACGAATGGCCAGATTTCATTCTTTCTCATTGCCATGTAGTATTCCATTATATAGATAAACCACATCGTCTTGATCCATTCATCAGTTGATGGACATTTAGGCTCTTTCCACGATTTGGCTATTGTTGAAAGTGCCGCTACGAACATTGGGGTACATC
>CM053559.1:57415785-57588806 GCA_028646485.1 Cryptoprocta ferox | reverse complement strand
CCGTTTGATTGTATCACTCACATCTCAAATTCTCCTTTCCCCCTCCTGGATCAATTTCTCTCTCTTTTTCTCGGCTTCCTCTTTTGCTATAACTGTGTCTTCTAATTCACCTATTCTCCTCTCTGCCTCTTCAATCCGTGCAGTGGCCGCCTCCATTTTATTATGCACCTCATTTATAGCCTTTTTTAACTCATCACAGCTATTTTGAAGGTCCCTAGTGTTTGTATCAATAGCTTCTCTGATGACTTCCATGCTTTTTTCAAGTCCAGTGATTAATTTTATGACAATTGTTCTAAATTCTTGTTCAGTTATGTTGTTTAAGTCTGTTTTGAGCAGTTCTGTGGCTGTGATTTCTTCCTGGAATTCTTTAGAGGAGAGTTCTTTTGTTTCGTCATTTCGGCTAGCTTTCTGTCACTTGTCAGTTTTAAAAGCTCGTTCTGCTCTGTGCGCCTATTAGTATTGCTCTATTAAAGGAGACTCATTGACTTTCCAGGGCCTGTCGTTTCAGGAAGTTCTTTTAATGGTGTCTCTCGGTTTCTCTTGTTATGCCTTTCTCTTGTTTTATTTCCCCACTCAGTGATATTTGGGACTCTCCACCATGTATACTTTGGCTTGTTTCTTGAGGTAACCTTCAATATTAGGGAAGGGAGCCACAAACTAAGAAATGTGGGTAGCCTCTATGAGCCGAGAACAACGTCCAGCTGACATCCAACAAGGAAATGGGCATCTCAGTCCCTGGAGTGGAGGGTGTGAGAGCCTTCAAACACACTTACATCCTCATAATCCATCAGCTTTGCTGCTTTTCATCACTCACTCACTTCTGCATGTTGGACCACCACTGATCATCACCAGCTCCGGAGAAGCACTGTGGCTCCCTCCGACAGCTCCTGAGAAAGCCCCGCCTGAAAGTGAAACTCTTGACACAAGAAACCAAATGGCTGTTGCTTTAACTATTGCTTAAACACATCTTTGTTTACTACATCCACAAGTAGCTGATTATAAGTCAAAGACACATCAGACAAGTTTACATATACCTGGAGTCTATAGACATATAAGCCTTTGGACTTCAAGAATGACGTGTGAGGAGTGCATTCAGCTTAGGTCTTAGTTTTACTTTTTTTAGTAAAGTGACTTACAGATTTGAGGACTAGGTTCTCAGATCAGTGACTCCAAAAGTGATAGCATTTTTCTGTTTTGTGAAATGAAATCTTACTCTGTGGTTTTAGCTCAGCAGTTTGAACTGAAGTGAGATGTTACTTGTATTCTATATCAGGCATATTTCTGAATACTTTAAGTGGGTTAATGTTCTCAACTGTGGACTAAGAGGAAGTCTGCAGGTAATAGTAAGGGCCTGGGGAGAAGTTTTGAGGAGGGAAGCACCCTAGGTTGTTGTGAAGTGAAATAAAGATGTGAAATTCGGCGGAGTAGTGGACAGGCTTAATGGAAAGAGCCTGAGATGAGATATCTGTTGACCATGTTTGTGTCCTCGCCCCACTTGTGTCCATAACACTTCACTTGTGATGCATCTTAGGGAACTTCACTTCTCAGTTTTCTTATCTGTAAGATGTGACCAATACTACCTACCACTTGTAGTTGTTTTCAGGATACATTATGTATTTATCACAGATCACAATGCCTCGCATATGGTAGGCACTCAATAAATTACAGCTGTTGTTACAAATAGTAAGACTACTTAAACTTATTTTATCAGTACATGCTACTTAGGTGTGCCAAACTGGAAAAAGTTGGAGGGCGGAAAGGGTGTTAGAGTTTGGGGCTGTGAAAAGCCTGGGCTATGGTTGTGGGATAACCCCCAAATGGGGAGACTAGTAGCTATGCAGGTGGCTATGGACTAATGCATTTTTTCTCCCTGCCCTGCTGTACAGGATGTGGATAAGTGGTCCTTCGATGTCTTTTCCCTCAATGAGGCCAGCGGGGATCATGCACTGAAATTCATTTTCTATGAATTACTCACACGCTATGATCTGATCAGCCGTTTCAAGGTCAGTGCCTACTTTTAAAATATGCATGCGTTGTCCATCCTTGCATGACTTTTGGGCTAGGACCAAGAGAATCCTTTTAATATAGACTGAAAACTTCGGTGGGTGACTTGGGAAGCATCATCCAGACAGCCGCTTCCCTGAACTCTGTAGTGGGAACTTTTCCTTAAGCCTTTGCCCGATGGGGCTCATGGCAGACGAGAGGCCAGAGCCACGCAGTTTGATCCCAGTCTTCCAAGAAGTACAGCCAGATGTGTGGACTAGCAGAGCTACAACTCTGCCTGCAGATCTCATTTCAGCCTGATTTCAGGTATTGTCAGGCGCTGCTGGCACAGAGACAGTGATGGAGACAGAGTGGGCATCTGCTGTCTCTGCAAACTTCTTTCCCCACCACTTGGCTCAGATTCAGAAATGCTCTCACTTATCATCTGTGACAGATCATCAGTATTTCCCAGCCATTCATGCTTCAAATTAATTCTTCAACTTTAAGTAAAGAGCATGAATTGTTTTCAGTGTTCAGTCCCCTCCGCTGTCTAATACCATGGGCCCTAGAGGTCAGGCCAGCTTGTCTAGGGAATCTGTGCATTTATCCCGTGACCTTTATCATACCGTGTTCCTCGGACTTCTCTCATCATATGGATGAACCTCTGGAAAATGCAGGGTTTTTTGAATATAATGCCTTGATTTCTCTAGACAGCACAGTTTTTTATCACTTTCCTAAGGACTGTGTACTTGGGGGTGTGTTTCTTACATAGCCGTAAATGAAGTGGTTCTTAATTTGTTTTATGTCAAAAATCTGCTTGAAAACCTGGTGTATATTCAGTTCTTGTGCACCTATGCACACCTTTACCTAGGATTTCAGTGGCTCATGGATCTGTCATGAACAGCCCAGAGAACCTAGGTTTATTGAATCTTCATCTTAAAAATGATAATGACTGGGGCGCCTGGGTGGCTCAGTCAGTTAAGCATCTGACTTTGGCTCAGGTCATGATCTCACGGCTTGTGAGTTCAAGCCCCACGTCGGGTTCTGTGCTGATGGCTCAGAGCCTGGAGCCTGCTTTGGATTCTGTGTTTCCCTCTCCCTCTCTACCCTTCCCCCACTCATGCTCTGTCTCTCTCTGTCTCTCAAAAATAAACATTAAAAATTTTTAAAAAATGACAATGACTTAATCTCTGGCATATGAGGCAACATTTAAAGTTTTAAAAATCCACAAATGGTAAATATTGAAGGATGGTGCCCAAGGAAGAACATGTAATAGATGCTCATGAAGCATAATAGTAAAGCATTTTCCTTATTTTTTTTTTCTAATGTGATGGTTAGTCTCCTGGAATACACACTCTCTCTTTTTTCCCCAGTGTTGTATTTAATAATTTATTCTAAACCAAGGAATTAATCCAGAAAAGAAATACAGTGAATTTTTTCAGGGTCCCCTTCTTGTGTAAAGACATTTTGCAATTGTTTTTATTTTCTGCCACATGGAAAAAGCAGGTATATATATTATACATATTTGAGACAGAAAAAGAATTAAGCTAATTAGAAATATTATTCCAAATTGCAATGCAACAATAATAAATTGCCAAGTAATAGAACATACTTTCTTGTGTTTTTTCCACATGTCCAGTGCATACAATCACTCCTTCTAAAGGGCACAGTTTTCAGGAGGTGGAAACCTGTGGTTATTTTGTAATGATTTTACAACTTGAGATCTCTATGTACTTTATGTTTTCCCCTAAAATAAATGATATATGCTACATACCATGTATTCATTTATTTCTCAAATAAAAGACTTGAACCTTTGCTTGAGAAATAAATGAACACATACTTTCTGCCCTAAATGTCTTTGAGATGATCCTGTTTCATTCCCCTGGGGCTCGTAACTGAGAACAAAAAACAATTTGCAGGGCAGACTGTTCTTCAACCAGGGACTTCCTGTGAGATTTTTCAAACCAGCTGATAATTTGTTCAGTAATTTTTACTAATTTTGAAACGTTCCAGTTTCTTAATGCAGTATGTTATGCCTCCAGAAAGAGGCAGCTAGAGTGCCTTAGATTTCTGCTGCTTCACTCCAGGCTACCAAATCACTAGCTAATCCACCTTACTGCTCTCTTTCAGATCCCCATTTCTGCACTTGTCTCATTTGTGGAGGCCCTGGAAGTAGGATACAGCAAGCATAAAAATCCTTACCACAATTTAATGCATGCCGCCGACGTCACACAGACTGTGCATTACCTCCTTTATAAGACAGGAGTAGCGGTAAGTACAGATAGAAACTCTTAGATGACACAAAAAAATGTGATGACAATTTTCTTTTTTTATTGGAGGCACAAGAAGTGCACTGATGTGTGGACTTCCTGCTCCCCCCAAATTGTCTAACCAGTCACTGAAGGTCTTGGGGTTTTTTGTTGCCTCTGATACTTTCTCCATCCTGGACTTGATGAAATGAATTTGTGGTAGTGACTTGCATCTTTATTAGGCTATGGCCAAATTAAATATAATTTCTAGAATGAAATCTGTATTTCCAGATATGGAGAGTAGTACTATTAACCTCTTGCCAGGGCCAATGACAGTGCTATCCATGTATACTGAAATTGTACCAAGTGTGCCTGGCAACCACATAATGCACAGTTAGCTCTTGGTTTAAACCACTAGACCTTTTTCACAAGGACTATGGTTATTCTCATCCTATTAATGTGTGTTTGATTTTTTTTTTTGGCCTACACACCAAGATTACTTCTAACCATTTGAAATTTTTCTTGCTCATTTTGGCTGAACATTTCAACTCTTTAGATGTTTTTAAGTCTCTGTTCTGTAATCCATTGTATGAACTGATCCGTTTGACTTGCTTATCTCTGCCTTTTCCCATTTTGCTTTGATGGAAGCCATTCATTTGATAAGATATAGCTATTAGTGACAAACAGCTAGTTCTCTATGTTGGGTCTCTTGTGATTTTTTCCTTTGAAATCTTCTTCAGATTTGACATCAAGGTAGACATTCTTTGGCTACAGTTATTAATTAGCCCGTAAACTCAACACATTTGTTATTTTTTCCTTTAGGGCATGTTGAGAGACTTGGTCTAATGTCTCACTGAATTAAAAATGGAACACAGTGGGAGGAGTGTGGGCTTTGAAGCAAGATATAGTGGGATATAAATCCTTGAGTAATTACTTATTAGCTTTTGTGACCTATGATAAATTGCATAAATCTCTGAGTCAAGATTTCCTCATTCTTAAAATGGTGAAAAAATATTCCATCTTGTAGAAATACTGTAATGGTTAGGAATAAACTATCAAAAAGATGAAGTATTCTATCTGCCTCATAAAGAAGCTGAACAGTTAGGAATTGTTAGTAAAATTTGCTGGACTGCCCCCCAAAACCTCTTATCAATTTTCAGTTCTTTTTTGTTGTAAAACTGATTTTTAAAAAAATTTTTAATGTTTATTTATTTATTTAAAAATTTTTAAAAATATTTATTTATTTTTGAGAGAGAGAGTGTGAGTGGAAGAGGGGCAGTGAAAGAGGGAGACACAGAATCCGAAGCAGGCTCTAGGCTCTGAACTGTCAGCACAGAGCCTAACGTGGGGCTCAAACCACAAACCATGAGACCATGACCTGAGCTGAAGTCGGATGTTCAATCGACTGAGGTGCCCTACGTTTATTTATTTTTTGAGTGAGACAGAGCATGTGGGGACTAGGAGCAGAAAGAGAGGGAGACATAGAATCCAAAGCAGGCTCCAGGATCTGAGCTCTCAGCACAGAGCCCTACGTGGGGCTCGAACCCAAAGACCTGACTGCGAGATCATGACCTGAGCTGAAGTCGGATGCTTAACTGACTGTGCAACCCAGGCATAAAGGGGACCTGTTTAATGTGATAAAAGATTTTTGCCAGAAACATAGAACAGGCTTAGTTAATGGTGGTCCCATGAAGACATGGAGCAAAATAGGGATGCCCACATTAATGTTGCTGTTGAGCATTTTTCTGGAGGTTTCAGCCAATGCAGTATAGTATCTAAAAAAGTTGAAGAAGGATCCTGTGAAAATAATTTGACCATCTCATTTAAAAAATCAAGAAAATCAACCACAAATTTTTAGATCTAATAAAAGGCTTCAATAAGATCTAGATAAAGTAGCTGTCCTTTTCACTGGACATTAACAAGTGTAATAGAAAAACACACATTCCTGAGAGTTTTTTTTTTAATCAATAAACTACTAATGAATAACTTCAAAAATTATAAAAAGGAAACTGTAAAATTAAAGGGGAGAGAAACAATGGTTAAATTAAAAAAATCATTATATTTTTAATGTAAATCTTCAGTATTATATAGATGTCAGTTTTCCTCAAACTAATCTATAAATTCAAAGCAATACCAATAAAAAGCAATTAAAGATGATAAACTGAGTCTGAAATTTATGTAAAATAGATATTTCACAACTGTGGAAAAAATGTATGTGATGCGGTAGTTCTTATTCTACTAAGTATTAAAATATCTACTGAAACTATAATAATAAAGACAGGGTGGTCAGGGCCCCTGGGTGACTGAGTTAAGTGTCTGACTCTGGATTTTGGCTCAGGTCATGATCTCATTGTTTGTGAGATCGAGCCCCATATTGGGCTCCATGCTGTCAGTGTGGAGCTTGCTTGAGATTCTCTTTCTCTCTCTCTCTCTCTCTCTCTCTCTCTCTCCCCCACCCCCCTCCTACTCCCTCTCTCTCAAAAATAAAATAAAAATAAAATGAAATAAAAATAAAATAAAAGACAGGGTGGTATTTGTGCAAAAATAGACAAATATGTGAATGAAGTTGAGTAAATTTTCAAAAACTAAACCCAAATTTATTTATTGAGCACTTATTATGTACTAGGTACATATTTACAGGATGAGGTTACATTGCTGCTCTTATAGAACTTATGTTCTAGGGGGTTATACATATAAGACCAATGGAAAAATAAACAAAATATCCCAGTGTTCTGCAGAGATTTAAAATAGGGCAACCACACAGGGAAAACTGGGAGTTTCGTTAGACAGTCAGGAAAGGCCTCTCTCTGGAGGTAATATTTAATCTGAGATGGTCATGAGTTGTGGCTTGAGCCATGCCAAGAACTGAAGAAGAGTATGCCAGCAGAGTTAAGGTGGGATTAGTACATAGCCCCTCATGAGAGAACAGCTTTGCAGCATTCAAGGAGCAGGATATAAAAGCAAACATAGTGGGGACAGTACATGAGGGGTTTGAGACAAGTTTGGAGAAGGCAGGAATCAGACCAAGTCTGGCTTTATAAGCCTGGGTAATGCGTTTAAGTATAGTTTCTAGGTGCAGCGTGAGGTCTCTAAAGGATTTCAGACAGGGGAGTGATGTGCTCTGATAAAGATTAGAAAAGTATTACTGTGGAGGATAGATTTTGAGGTGGCCTGGTGGAAGAGTCCTGTAGAAGTCTACCAGAGAGATAATGGTAGTTTGTGGAAGGACAATCCTGAGATACAGAGACAAAAATATCTGTTTTTAACAGAGGGAGAGTTAAAAGGACTGGGTGGTGAATAGAATTTAGAACTTTAAAAGAGAAGAATTCAAGAGTACATCTTACACCTTTGGTTTGATAAACGTGGTTGATGAGAGAGCCCGGTGGCAAAACAGGCTTTAGGAGAGGGGGAGTCAACAGTGTTGATTTAGATATGTTGAGTTTCAAATCCTTATTAGACATCAGTGTGGAAATGTCAAGCGGAAGAGAATGAATGGAGTCTAGAGCTCTGGGAAGAGGTCAGGGATTCTCATGTAGATTAGGAAATCTTCAGCATATCAATATTATAGAAAAGACATGGAATTAGATGAGATTATCTAAGGAGAGAGTGTGAATAGAGAAGTAGAAGGGGGTCTGCAGTGAGCCTTGGAGCAGTCTACAGTTTAAAATGAAGGTAAAGAATTAGAGCCAGTAATGGTAACTAAAAAGGAGTGGTCAGTGACATGGGAATAAAAACCAAGAGAATGCAGTGTCATGGAAGACAAGGAAGGAAGGTGCTTCAAAAGAGAATACTGAATTGTGTGGCACATGCCAAAATGTTGAGTAGGGTGAGGATAGACAAGTAACCACTTTTGTCAACATGGAAGTCATCAGTGCCCTTGACATGAGCAGTCTCAGTGCTTTGGTGAGGGTGGAACACTGACTAGAGGATAATGAAGAAATATTGTGGGTGAGAAGGTAAGGATGTGTCTATAGATGACAATATTACAGGCAAAATGATTCAGTTCAAAAAGTGTCTTGAGGACTGTTGTTCATCTTGGGGGGGGGGAGAATGTTATTGTTCTACTTTAAATCATTCGCCAAATATCGGACAAATGAATTAAAGACGTGAATACAAAAAAATAAAAATCTGATCATATTAGAAGAAAATACAAGAATATGTTTATGTACTTGAAAAAGGAAATTCCTTCTTAAACATAGAAGTTATATAAAATAATTGATTTAAACTGAGTATATTAAAATTAAAGCCTGCAGGATAAAAAGAATCATCATAATGATGTAAGTACCGGAGGAAAATATAGAGAGAGCAAGGATTAAGATCCAGGTTATAGAAAGGAAATCAACAAGAAAATTTGCAAATTCAGTAGAAAAATAGGAGGAAACCCATTCACAGAGTTAAGAGTGCCCTGTTATAAAGTCTCTGTCATAGGCAGAATTTGGTCTTTCCCCACTTTCCATGGCCCAATACATATTGTTGGAAGTCCTAATCTCCAGTGCTTCAGAATGTGACTGTACTTGGAGATAGGGTCTTTAAAGAGATAATTTAGGTCACGTGGGTGAGCCAGTATGACTGCTGTCCTTATACAAAGAGGAGATGAAGATTGCAGACATGCACATGCACAGAGGAAAGACCACGTGAGGACACAACACAAAGGTGGCCATCTGCAACCTGAGAAGGTTGACTTCAAACACCTTGAAGGACTGACTTCCAACGCCATGCATTTAAATATTTAGCAATGCTTCTATAATGCCTGTGGCAAACCAAAAAAACCCAAAATAAACAAACAAACAACAACAAAAATGCCCCAATATTCTTACACCTCAGTGTCCTTGTAATCCTTGAAAGTATTGTGGTAAGGATCAAAATAGATGTGAAAACGTACTTTGGACTCATCTATTCAACGTATATTCAGTCAGTACTTTCTGTGTACAGTGTACTATGGAGATATAAAGGTGAATCATACATAGCTTTTTTAGCCCTCGAGAAAAACTCCAAGTATTTATGCTAATGCAAGTTATCATTAACATGAATGTTATATCAGAGCAGCCAGTGATCATGATGTACTGCATACTGTTCTTAACTGAGCTCATTTGCCATTGAATTTTCATTATCAATTCAGGCCATATTCAAAATCATTCTTAAATATAGAAACTACTTCCTGCCTACTCTCTCTTGGAAATACAGCTCAAAACAAATTTCTTTCATTACAAGCTTACAGAAACAGTGGGGAGCATTCTGATGAATGGAGAGCATATTGTTACTCTAACCTTTCATTACAAACCAAGAGGAGGAAAACGCTTTAAATCATTTCAGTTTTATAAACTGTAAGACACATAGGGAATCAAAACATCCCATTGATAAAGTGATGTCTGGGCTTCAACATCAACAGTATTACTCACTGTAATCTGTTTATAGTATTCATTATTGCTTAACTTAGATTCCGAGGGAGATGTTTGAATTCTTTCAGAATTATTGTGCCTGCTCTTAAGAGAAAAATCCTTGAACAAAATTAGACTGAAGAGTTGTTGATTGAATAAATATGAATTAGACTCCGAGCTCCAGTCAAAGTTTGATTTAGTTCAAAAGATTCCAAACTGCAAAGCCATCCCTTGGCCCCTTTCATTGCTTTTGTCAGGCAAGTGCCATTAATTTTCCTTTTATTTTTTTTAGAAGGGAGAAGCTATGTATCTTGTTCTTTTGATCATATAGGTTGTCATCGTATTTGTAAGGGAAACCACTATGAACATATAAATGGTTAACGAGTGCTAAATAATTTTATTAGTCTTTGCAGTCAGCAGAATTTTGGCCCCCATGACCTTTGCCCTCTGCTGTAACACTTACTAATGTTACATTGGATGGCAAAACACGAGTACAGTGAAGGTTACATGAAATAGGGAGATGAGGCTGGATTCTCCAGGCAGGCCCAATGTAATAATGTGGGTCCTTGAAAGTCAAGAGGCAGCAGAGGAAGTGTGAGGACTCTATAGGCTGTTGCTAGCTTAAAGGTGGAGGCGGCCAAGTGGAGAGCACAAGAAGGAAACAAATTCTGCCAATGCCCTGAATGTACCTGGAAACAGGTTTTTTTTTCCACAGAGCTTCCAGAAAAGAACACAGTCCTTCCAACACCTTGATTTCAGCTGTGTGAGATGCTCACTGAAAAATCCAGCCACACTATGCTGACTTCTACAGAGCTGTTGGCCAATAACTGGGACGTGTTCTTTAAACCTTGAGTTTGTGGTAATTTAAGGTAGCAATAGAAAACTAAGATAGGGGTGGAAACATTACAAAGAAACTGTCATTCCCATATCAAAGCCACAACTTGCTAATAATGTCCCCTCTAGCAGTTTTGCCCATGTCATGAGGTGTCCACCGTCCTCCACCTGCCCACATGCCCACACATACCAAGCTTGCTTCCTAAGTCACGTGCTGCAGAATTTGAAGTCCACTGCTACCAGTTGTCAAGGCATCCCTGTCATTGAATTAGTTAGTTGTGACACTCATATTTTGTAGAGAGGGAAATACTGATAGGCCCTGTGGCTCGTCCCTTGTGACAGTTAGATAAATCTGGAATAAAATTCATGTGGGACTTAAATTTCTTACTTTTGGGTTGTCATAAAAACTTCTGGGTTCACAGTAAATAACTTGGAAAAGGCAAGGAGGTCTGAACCATATTAAAATATGATGCCCAGGGGCTCCTGGGTGGCTCAGTTGGTCAAGCATCTGACTCTTGATATTGGCTCCAGTTATGATGTCACAGTTCATTGGATCCCTGCGTTGGGCTCTGCACTGACACCATGGAGCCTGCCTGGAATTATCTCTCTCTCTCTCTCTCTCTCTCTCTCTCTGCCCCTTCCCCAATTGTGTGCTCGTACTCTCTCTCTCAAAATAAACAAATAAACTTAAAAATATATGAAGCCTAATTTCCCTCAAAATAACTTCTCTCACCTTCTCTGTCTCTATTAATGATGCTATCTAATACCACCCATCATTTTGTTTGTTTTGTTTTATTTAGTATTTTTGTCAGCAGGCTAGTAATGTTAGGACCATCTTTAATTCACTCTTCTCCTTGACTGTAACCTCTTCCACCCACTTGCAGTCAGTTAATTGCTAAGCCATATGGATTCTACCTCTATACTGTCTCTCCATCCTCTAAGGACTTTCCCCTGCAGAAGTACTGTTCTTATTTCTCCCCCTCGGTGACATGCTGACTGCGTTACCCTCTTGCATATAAACTTCATTGCCTGTTGAATCCGGGTTGTTTTCCTCACTCTGGCTTTTAGTGCCTGACATCACAAGGCTCTAATCATCCTGAACTCCCACTCCTCTAAAGGGAATCATGTCCTTACTCATGATGAATCAGCTTTTGACACTGGGACTGGCTCATTTGTTCATTCTTCTGAAAATGCCCTCTTCCATTTCTTGTTCTGTCCAATCTTCAAGGCCCATCTGTGAAGCTGTTTCTCATTCTTTTCTTTTTTCTTCTCTTTTCTTCTCTTCTCTTCTCTTCTTTCTCTTCTCGCTTCTCTCTTCTCTTCCTTTCCCTTCTTTTCCCTTCCCTTCCCTTTCTTTTTTCCTTTTTTTTCTCTCTCTTCCCTCTCTTCCTCTGTTCCTTTCTTCCTGTGTTCCTTCCTTCCTTCCTTTCATGCTGGAAACCATCTGTCCTTTCTTCTCATTCTCAAGCAACAGAACTGACTCCTAAGCATCCACGGGGTTCTTTGAAAAGCAAGGGTGTTAAATGACTTTTAAAGGCTATGGTCTTATTTTTCTTGTTGTTTGCTTATTTAAATTATTTGCTGGTTTTGCTTTATTAGAAGTAAGATAGGATCTTGTTCGTGTATTTGGGCAAAGGGGAGAAGTTACATTGATATTTGTAATAGAACTGTAATTATGTAGTCATTTAGACACCTGCTGTCTGGGCTGATGCTCTGTGATTCAGATTTGTTTAGATGGTGTATTGTCTCCCAGTCATAATCTTTCTATCAATTGACTTACTGATTTATTTATTTAACAATAGGAAAAAAAACCCTACACTTTTATTTATTTGTTTTTCCATGAGTTTAAATCCTTGAGGGGTAAAGCATCACGTGGGTTTTGTGTCCAATGTTCTTACCAGGAAGGTTACTTTGGAATTTGCCATGAATCATGCCGCTGTTTCCATGAGCATGAATTACCTTTCCTCAGATACTCTGGTTTTGTTGGGTGTGCCACTAGGGGTCACCTTTCCTTTCTACACATGAACACTCTCTTGCCTAGGGAGAATTCAGTTTCACCTCTAGTATAAACATTTTCAACTTTAAGAAGAGCTGTGTGCTTCCAGAGACCCTGCTTATAGCCAACAGGAATAGCCTTGGACCACATTGTTCCAGACATATTTGTCATTTTAGAAGTTCTGTTCCAAGCAGGGCTTGACAGGTTCCGAGATAGCCTCATAATCTTATTTTAAAATGTTAACTTTGGAGGCGCCTGGGTGGCTTAGTCAGTTAAGTATCCAACTCTTGGTATTGGCTCAGGTCATGATCAGGATCAAGCCCCATGTTGAGCTCTGCACTGACAGCGTGGAGCCTACTTGGGATTCTCTCTCTCCCTCTCTCTCTGCTCCTATGCTGCTCACATGCTGTCTTTCTCTCTCGAAATAAATAAACTTAATTAAAATAAAATAAAATGTTAACTTTGCATGAGCTTGGATAAAGAGATACATTGGGGATGGGGTGGGTAGAGAGAGTGAAGGCCGATGGATGGGGAGAGGGTATTGGCGAAGCAAAGACAGACATTGCCAAAATGAAAAAAAAATACGTGTGTGGAAGATAGCAAGAACATGGTAATATAAAATTATACCTATATAATTTTATGTACAACTGAGTAAACACAGAAACAGTGACCCAAAGGAAATGTGACAGAGATTCAGTGGGAACTCTGGAGACCTAGTATGTGGGTTTTCACATGACTAGCTGTGTGACCTTGGGTAAGTCATCGAACCTCTCCTCCTAGCTTCAGTTTATTCATCTAGAAAATGGAGGCAACAACAGAACCTACCCTCATGGAGTTGTGTGTATGGCATGAGTTTCTATATGCAAAGTACCTAGAATATTGCCTGATGCAAAGTAAGCCCCTGTAGGCGCTAACCCTGATGAGAACGCCCTCTACTTTCAGGGTGGGCACTGCAGCATCAGTTCACTTGCAATTCTTAATTATCTTAAATATTCATTTCATTTTGTTGGTTTTTCATCTTCTGGAGAACGTTCCATGTGCACTGGAGAAGAATGTATATTCTGCTGCTTTAGGTGGTTTTTCATCTTAGTCTGTGTTTTCTTTACATCTTTCTGTTCCCAGTAGATCAGTTTGTATTTTTTTAAAGTTTATTTATTTATTTAGAGAGAGAGAGAGAGAGAGAGAGAGAGGGCGCGAGCATGAGTGGAGAAGGGGCAGGGCAGAGAAACAGGGAGGGAGAGAGAATCCCAAGCAGGCTCAACTCATATGGTGTGGGGCTCGAACTCAAGAACTATGAGATCATGACCTGAGCCAAAATCAAGAGTCAGATGCTCAACTGACTGAGCCACCCAGGCACTCTAGTTTGTATTTTTGAAGCATAATATGTCAAAAGATGCTAAGAAGTTTCCTGAAGTTTCATCCTGAATTCTGCTAGAAATCATTTTCAAAAGCGTAGTGTTTTTTTTCCCCTTGAGTATCTCTATGCTTATTCTTTTCCTAACTGCAGAATCTTTTTCTCCCTCATAGGTTGTATGTAGTTTATTTATTTTAACCCTCAGTTATCCACAAAGAAGGTAATAATTCACAGGAAGTTTTCAAGATGAATTTCAAAATTAGTAGTTAATGGGAAGAAAAAGCAATTGAGGTGGAAATTATAAAAAATTTATGTGTTCATTTTTTAATCATTTTGTACTAATTTAAACCAAGTAAATATATTGTATTCACTAATCCTTAATTGTGACTCCTGGCTCTTTTCTGAATTCTGATGATTTGGGTACTCCTATTTGTCTTGCTTTACCCCTGCTCCTATCTAAAATTTCTAGTTTCATTTCTTCAAAGGGAAATGGGAACTTAGAGATACTCATGAAACAAATTCAGTGCAGAATCCCTCTAAATTTTTATAATTGCTTCCTTCTGTTTCACACTTGCCACACTGTCCAAATCGTTGCATTTCAGTACTATAGGTAAACAGCTTCATTTTTGTGTTCATATTTTATTGGTTTTACATCATATTTAACTACGTAATCATAATAACAAATGCAACTTGTCAAAACAGGGTTTGGAATAAACCACACTGAAACTTGTGAGTATCGATTCAACTAGTAACAAAAGTGAGCTGAGGGTGCCAGAGGTTGGGCTAGCAGTCATAGATGTTCTGTCATGGGGGCATTGGGCCATGTGGTTTACAGAAGGGATGGGAAGCATCAGTGAATCTTGAGTTATTGAAGTGGAAGTCAGTTTAGAGCTTCAAATATGCAGTGGCGCTCAAACTCTAGTATACATCAGAATTATCTGGATTGCTTGGTAAAACACGGATTGGTAGTAAAATCCAGAGTGTCTGGTTTGGGGCAATTGGGGTGGGATTTGCCTTTGTAACAAGCTGCCAGGTGATGCTGCTTCTGATGGTCCAGGAAACACACTCTGAGAACCTTGGATTACAGCCAGTTTTGGTGGCATGGATGGGGAGAGGTCTCCTCAGAGATCCACATGCATAAGACAGAAGGCCAGGTGTTACCTTTCCATCTGCCCACCTACCCACTTCCTAGCGGATAGATACTAGTTTTTCTGTTACTCTTAGTTCTTGGTGTTGTGTTGAAATTTTTAATACATTTTCCCCCCTGTGTCTACCCAGAAACTTTACGTGGAATTTGGGAAAGAATACAGTGAGGGCTTTTATGTTTGTCTTCATGTTTGTTGTTTTTTGCTTCCTTGAAAAAAAAACCTATTAGTTAGCTTTTTTAACCTTGCTGGGCATGCTACTTTCAAATCACATGTCCCCCAGTCCCCCCGCAGGAAAAAAATTCTGTCTGTCAGAAAACGTGTGTTCGGCAACAGCTTGCCAGCTGCAGGGCGGAAAGGCAGCAATGCAGGCGTGTTGTCAGCGAGCCGAAGACTGTCTGAGAAAGAGGCAGATTATCTGATTGCCCTGTAATCTCCCTTTCAGAACTGGCTGACGGAGCTGGAGATCTTTGCTATAATCTTCTCAGCTGCCATCCATGACTATGAGCACACCGGAACCACCAACAATTTCCACATTCAGACCCGGTGAGGATCTTGAATATTGGGAGAAGAGGCAGGAGGGGGCAGGGATAGAGATTTAGAAGTCAGAAAGGTGTTAGTCACCTGGCTTTTGCATGATTACGCTAATTTTGCATTTCTGAAAACATAAACTTTTCAACAAGATATGAGCCTAGTCAGCTTTGATCAAGATTTAGAGTCTAAGAAGCCATCTGCTCCCAATTCTCATATTTTAGTCACATCAAATATGGATATCCTTTTCTTCTCTATTCCAATGTTAGCTGTTTGTTTACCTATACACGGACTATGCATACTGTTTCTACTAGGCAGTAGGACAGTTCATGTTAAGGTGAAGATGCCAAGTAGACTAAATCAGTGAGCATGGGCCAGGATTGGGTGTTTCTGTTGACATGAGCACTACCTGAGCCTTCTTGCCCTGTGATCTCTGGGATTCTGAGGATGCTCTTCTTATCCTTTATGCTTTTATTCCTGCTCTGTTTAGTGCTCGCATTGCTCCCTCACATAGGGCTTGGGGAGCTGGATTGTCTCATGTGGACCACCTTCACTATAGGCAACCTATGTACCCACTATAATGAACCTCTGTGCGGGGTATTAAATGTGGGTCCAAGTGCTCCACTCTGAACCTCTTGACTATAACAGATATTGCTAATCAACTTTTTTTTTTAACCAAGCTTCGCATTTGTCCTTATTATTCCTCTCAGCACAGAATTCCAGACAAACAGTCCCAGTCAATTGTCTTTTCCATTCAGGATGAAAGCTTATCTGTCCTGTCCTGGCCCAAGAGCTTACCTTCTCGTATGACAATTATATGAAACTCTGATAGTAGTTAATTGGGCCTTGGCATAGTAATCAAAAGAAGCTAGGATTTGGAGAAAGATGGCATGACTAAGAGGAAGAACATAGCAGGAAGAGATGAGAATTTAAAACCAAATAAATACTTGCTGTTTCACTTGAAAAAGCAGGTGCACACTCCAGATAGGATTGTGTTCATTAAATCAATTGACATGTATTTAATGAACCCAACACTTAATTATGGAGTACACAACAGAAGACAATACTGTCTGATCTCTGTCCAGAAGGGGAATTACAATAGAATAGCAGCAGACAAAGGGACTTAAGCGGTTATCTTCATTGTCTACCTCCTGCTTATTCATATAGAGGAGACTCAGTTGCTGGGAAGCAGCCTTTTGTGGTTCTGTTGCAAGGTCTTTAAATATAGGGAATTCCTCAGAGCAGCTCTGGTTAGTGGATATCTGTGAGTGGAGCCTTTGTTCTGAGAACAGAAGCTGTGGAGAATAGCACCTGCTGAAGAAAGAGAGGTGGGTGGACTGTACATGGGTCTTTGCTGGAGACCAATGTCAAAACCAATCTCAACTCAGAGGAAATGGCTTAATTATAGAAGCTGGACAAGAGCTTAATGTCACAAAGTACACATCAGTTAGAGCCTTACTTAAAAGATATAATATCAGACCTTTCACCATGGGATTTGCATGTTTTGTGTTATCTCAGTAGGAGTGGGGATATTCCAGTGGGTTCAGTTATGCTTGGTTTGGAATAGAATTTAAACGCTGGCCTTCTTTAATAGAACTTTATTCAAAGCGTCTCAGCCTGTGTGATCCCTATACAGAAAACTAAATCTGTGACCTGGTTCTTTGTCCTTTGATGGTATTAAGCCTAACACTTTAAACTTATGCTAGATATATCCCAAAATTTGGTCAGTGACAGTCAGCAGTTATTGTGGGGAGCAGTGGCTGAAATGTCAGAAGACCTTCCTTCATCCCAACCCTGACACTTAGGTATTATGGGGCTCTGTGAAGTCACTTTACATCACTGAGACTCAGCTTCCTTGATGAGAAAAAAAACCCCTGTAATAATCTAAAAATTTCATTAAATTGAAGATAATGAAATAGTAAACACACAGTTCTGTGTTCGGTGCAATGATCTGTGAGAAAGTGACTAACAACTGTCATATAATCCTTATATTCTTTACTCTCAATTTTACATGTATGGCTTTGACATGGCAAATTTTAAGATCAAGGTAATACCAGAGGAACTTGGCAGACTGTACCTATCAGGTGGTATGTGTTAAGAGAATTATAATGATAATAAACAAATTCTTTCATTGAATATGATTTTCAAATTTTAAGATCATTCCAGAAGTTACAAGGAAATTTGAGTTTACCTGTGTTTCATGAAATCACCTTTGCTACTAGTAGAGATAATTGAGATCTGGTTATAGAATAATTTTCAAAGAGTTCTCAGGTCAGATATAACGTATTTCACATTCACATATTGACATTAAAATACCCTACATATATCTATTGATAATTTCTAGTGTTTGGTTTTAGCTTTTTGTTTGATATAAATGGCCTGGGGGCAAAGATAATTGTTACATATAGAAAAAAAGATGGTGCATTCTAGCTTGAGAGAGTTACCTGGAAAATTGCAACCTTTTAACATCCTAAATTATTTTGCTTGGCTTTCTGCTCAGGTCTGACCCTGCTATTCTGTACAACGATAGGTCTGTATTAGAAAATCACCATTTAAGTGCAGCTTACCGCCTTCTGCAAGAGGATGAGGAAATGAACATTTTGATCAACCTCTCAAAGGATGACTGGAGGTAAGGATGAGGCAGGAGAGAGATCTGGAGGCCAAGAAAGGAACCACAGGGAGAGATGAAGTATGCTGTTTTTGGAGAAATAATACCGCTTGAAATGTTTATGGCACCCTTTCACCTGCCTTCACCCCCCGTCCCCTTGCTCTCTCTCCCCTTTCTCCTCCTCCTCCTCTCCCTCTCTCTCTCTCTCTCTCTCTCTCTCTCTCTGTTTTGCTTAACACAAATATTCAAATATATTGTAGGCACTTTGGAAATACTTGCTGTTTGTTACCTTAGGAAACTTGTGTTGCTTTAAGTTAGCTTCTTTTTTCCCCCAGGAGTAGAATTCAGTGATTCATCAACATACAACACCCAGTGCTCAAGTACCCTCATTAATACCCAATGCCCATCTAGCCCATCCCCACCCACCTCCCTCCAGCAACCCTCCATTTGTTCTCTGTTGTAAAGAGTCTCTTATGGTTTGTCTCTCTCTCTCTTTATTCCCCCTTGCCATATGTTCATCTGTTTTGTTTCTTAAATTCCACATATGAGTGAAATCATGTGGTATTTTTCTTTCTCTGAGTTATTTCACTTAGCATAATACACTCTAGCTTTATCCACGTCATTGCAAATGGCAAGACCTCATTCCTTTTGAAGGCTGAGTAATCTATCTATCTGTCTATCTATCTATATGTACACACACACACACACACACACACACCACATCTTCTTTATCCATTCATGAGTCAGTGAACATTTGGGCTCTTTCCATAGTTTGGGTATTGTTGATAATGAGGCTATAAACACTGGGGTACCTGTACCCCTACAAATCTGTATTTTTGTATCCTTTGGGTAAATACCTAGCAGTGCAATTCAGCAAATCCAGTAAAGTTACAGGATATAAAAATCAACGTACAGAAATCAGTTGCATTTCTGTATACCAATAATGAAGCAGCAGAATAAGAAATCAAGGAATTGATCCCCTTTACAATTGCACCAAAACAAATAAGATACTCAGATTTCTTAAATCTGAGTTTTTTCCTTTAAAATTTGTTTGTCACCTTCTATTTGATTTGAACTTCTCTTAAAAACTTTCAAAACTTGCTAAGAAAATTATTTTGACACTCAAAAAAATGGTGGATACCTAATTCTATTGCCTAAATGACATTGTGTATCTTTGAATGAATTTAGGCACACCTGAGTTTGAATATGGACATGGTTACTAGCTATATGACATTTAGGAAGTTACTTAACCCCTTCACACTGTTGTAAAATTTATTTTGTAAAAAATAGATAATAAAATATACCTTGTACTTTGGTTAATGTTATGACAAATGATATAACCCATTTAAAATGCTTACCACACTTTGTCATGTATATGACAACCCTGCAAGTCGTTGTAGCTGTAATGTAGGGCAGGGTGTTTCAAAGATAGAGGCAAACCCATTTATTTTTTTATTTTTTATTTTTTTATTAAAAAATTTTTAATGTTTTACTTATTTTTGAGAGATAGAGCACCAGTGGGGGAGGGGCAGAGAGAGGGAGACACAGAATCTGAAGCAGGCTCTAGGCTCTGAGCTGTCAGCACAGAGCCTGACATGGGCTCGAACCCACAAACCATGAGATCATGACCTGAGCCGAAGTAGGACGCTTAACTGACTGAGCCACCCAGGCGCCACGCAAAACCATTTATTTTATTTAAAGTTTATTTGTTTTGAGAGAGAGAGACAGAGAGAGCAAGTGGGGAGAAGCAGATAGAGAGAAAGAATTCCAACCAGAATGGCACAGAGCTGGACACAGAGCCCAAACCCATGAACCATGAGCTCATGACCTGAGCCGAAATCAAAGTCCTGTGCTTAACCAATTGAGCCACCCAGGTGCCACCAGAGGCAAAACTATTTAAATCCTTACAGAGTTCTGAATCTGTGGTGATGCAAATAGTACTTATATTTTAATCAAATGATCAGCTGTTTATCGAATATCTTTGTGCTAGCTACTTTGCAAAGATTCAGAGAAATAAGCCATACTGAATGTGTATGTTCCACATGTCATATTCCTCATAAATGATTTCCTTAATTCTTAACCTTCACTTATTCCTCATTAAAAAAAAAAAAGCCCATCTAAAAGGCTCAAATGGATTAGAACTGTCTCAGCTAATTAACTGATTTTGCTTAGAAGTGGCAAAAAGTATAAACAAGTTTTTACTTTCCATGTTTTTACTTCTATGCTTCTCTCTCTACCGGGTGTCCCTGAAAGGGAGTTTCGGACCTTGGTAATTGAGATGGTGATGGCCACGGATATGTCCTGTCATTTCCAGCAAATCAAAGCAATGAAGACTGCTCTGCAGCAGCCAGAAGCGTGAGTGGCCCTGTGACATCATGTGTGTTTATGGATGTCCATAGGGGTGCTTGTCCATGTTATTGCACCTTGGAAGAGCACCTGCTTCAGAGAACTTTACTGAATAGTTTCGCAAAGTCGGGATGTTTGGAGAAGAGGGCATGAGAATTGTACATATCACAGATAGATTTTCATCAGGTTTGAAATAAATGTTAGGGCCAGTAACAATTTGCCCCAGTTAGAATTTAAAATAATTCCTCATGGGAAACTAAATCATCAAAGGTTAGAGGCCACAAAAGTCAGTGAGTGACTTAGATTCTTGTCTTTTTGAATGATGCTGTCATTCCAGAGATACTTTTGAGTCTGTTTGTGGGGTATACAGCTGAATAAATGTGGAGACAAAGCTGATGAACATCTCAGTTGTAGGATGAAATGATGCTTTCCCCCCGTTCGGCTGAAAGGGGGGGGGGATTGAGATGGGAGAATAGAAGAGATAAAACAAATTAATGATTTTTAAAAACTCTCATTGAGGTTCTGAAAGTTTGGTCATCCATCATGTGTCTGGGTGCTTTGGGTTTACAGAATTGAAAAGCCGAAAGCATTATCCCTGATGTTGCACACAGCAGACATTAGCCATCCAGCAAAAGCATGGGACCTCCATCATCGCTGGACAATGTCACTCCTGGAGGAGTTCTTCAGACAGGTACCTTGTTGCGCTACTCCTCAGGACTGTCATCCTTAGATATTTTCTGAATTTTCTATTTCAGCAATGCTATCATAAGACTATAGCGATTACAACAATTTTCTTTGGGGAGGGAGGGTTTGTAGCTTCTTTTTTTGTTTGTTTGTTTTTTGCTTTTTTTTTTGGTTTTGTGGTTTTTTGGGTTTTTGGGTTTTGGTGGGTTTTTCTGGCCTCTTGGTTATGTGATGTTTGACTCTTACCTAAATTTTGATTCTCAGAACATTATGGTATTTCTGTCCTATGCATTTCTGTTTGAAAAAAAAAAAAGCACTTATTTTTGGCAGTCTTTTATCAAAATGTCAACTGGGTACTTTCCCTTTTACTCTTTATTTTAATGGGTTGACCAAATGGTCATTGCTTTTGCATTGTCCTGTGGGATTAACATGTTAATCTTTAACTCATAATAATTTAGCTGTTGTAATTGATTGGGTTGTTCCTTTTGAGCAGATAAGTCATATTGTCAAATTCCAAAGTGATGTGTGACAATTTGAGGTCTGGAAATCGTGAGAAGCTGCTGCTTCAATTATATTTAAACTTATTCTATCCTAAGACACAGGGTTGTGTTTTCTACAAGGGTAGCTAAAGTCTTTAGTGAGTAGGCAGTGCTTTAAAATTAATTTTTTTAAATTTTTTTAATGTTTATTTATTTTTGAGAGAGAGAGAGACAGAGAGTGACCAGGGGAGGGGCAGAGAGAAAGGGAGACACAGAATCCGAAGCAAGCTCCAGGCTCCGAGCTGTCAGCACAGAGCCCGATGCAGAGCTTGAACTCACGAACCCCAAGATCATGACCTGAGCTGAAGTCGAACGCTTAACCAACTGGGCCACCCAGGCGCCCCTAAAATTAAATTTTAAAAAAGGTACACAGAAGTAGAGAAATAGGGAAATAAGTGCATAGTACCAACAACTGATGTCTTTTCAAGAAGAGCTGCCATTAAAACATCTGCTTTGAGATATGAGGTGCTGAGGTTGAAGGCAAGAGGACGTGCAGACTGTGAGCCCTAAATCACAGCTAATTCACATCGGTACAGTTTATTCAGTTACTTCTTGATACTTTGTGAAGGGTGATTCATGTCACAGACTCAGAGACTTCTGACACTGTACAAAACACTGTTTATGAAGGCCGGTCTCAACTGAACTGACAAGAGATCGGGTCTTTCACTGGTTACTTAATTTTTGGAAGCAAATTACTCCTATGATTACTCTTATTCTGGGATTCTGGTTTGAATGGAAGAATGTAGAAGGCATCTATCTGTGTGTGTTCTTTCTTCTGTAACTGTACACCGTATCCAGTGATGAGGAGAGACTAGAGTTAACAGCATATTCAGCAACGTCCAGATAACCCTTCATTGTTTTTTTTTATTCCACCTGGTTCATGGGGCTAATCAAATCACTCTTCTAGTTCCTAAGGGTCTTATCTATGATCTGTCTTTTAGGAAGTGGTGGCGGGGAGTGGATTTGGGGGAGGGTTGGACCAGATGTTTTCCTGGGGTCCTTCTGGCATTACATGTTCTACACGTCCTTCATACTGTCTAGGAGGGCACATCGGGATATGCATACACACATGCACCCCTAAGCTGATATGTGAACACACCAGCAAGTACCCTATTCTGCATTGGGCTGTTTCCCTTTGCAAGGGCATTTGGTGGTCTCTCAGACTAGTTCTTAAGGAGAACCCAGTGGTATGTGAGGAACTAGAGATGTATAGGTGTGGCTTTATATATACAAGACTGACTCTGGAAATTCATCCTTAGTCAAGGGCAAATTTTGAACCATTTTTCCAGAAGCTCTCTTTCTAATATTAGTGAGAGGATTTTCTATAAATACCCATGCTCCGTTATCATATGCTTTCATTAATATTGCTTCTGTAATAATACCCCCAATGGCTAGGAGTATTTAATTTATAGCCAAAGGTAGGTGATAGCTAACTCATGTAAGTTTGAGGTAATGAAATGATTCCTTCTTTTAATTGTGAGTGAATATGAGAAATTACTTAAATATGTGCACATTTTTCCCATAAAGGAAACCTTGTTTGCATACACATATGTTTGAATTGAATGAAAACGTGCTAGAGGCAGTGTGAAAATAACCTTATTGAATTTCTTGCCCATTGGGAATGGAATGTTAGCTCACTAGACTGGAACTACTTTTTAGTAATTATGATTCCGTAAATTATTTTTATTGACTTAATATTTTAACCCAGATGCCATAAGCCATTGTAAGTAACCCATGTAGGAGAAATGTTGCTTCAGCTCTTAACTATAGATTTTAAATCAGACAGTTCAAATGGGAAATCTCAATGGGACTATAGAGTCTTTGAAAATATTGCATTTGGAAGTTGGGTTATAATTCAAAATAAGGGTATAGCCTCAGTACTGAAAGACCAGACCTTCCATGCTTTGCTAAAGGAGTAAGTTATGTCTTCAGTATTATAACCATATTTTACAAAATCTAAGCTACTGCCTCAGGGTGCTTCTCAATGAAATACTGACTTTAAAGAAGTATACATTTGCCTATTTGGTAAATACATGCTATAAAAGTCTTGAGGTTCATTTTGTTTATATTGTTGTTTATTTTTATATTTTGCAAATGTTCCCTATAATTCTTTTAACATCCTCTGTGTCTGTGGTTATTTCCCTATTATTATTATTATTATTATTATTATTTTAAATGCTTATTTATTTATTTTGAGAGAGAGAGAAAAAAAGTGTGAGTGGGAGAGGGGCAGAGACAGAGGGAGAGAGAGAATCTTAAGCAGACTCTGTACTGATAGTGAGGCTCCATTGACATGGGGCACAATCCTATGAACCACGAGATCATGACCTGAACCAGAGTCAAGAGTTGGATGCCTAGCAGACAGAGCCACCCTATTTCCCCATTTAAATTGTTTTTAATTTTTAATTTTTAAAGTGTATTTATTTTATTTAGAGTGAGAGAGAGTGCATGCATGTGAGTGGGGGAGGAGCAGAGAGAGGGAGACAGAGAATCCCAGGCAGGTTCTGTGCTGTCAGCACAAAGCCCTAAGAGGGGCTCAAACTGGCAAATTCTGAGATCATGACCTGAGCCAAAATCAAGAATGGGATCCGTAACTGACTGAGCCACCTAAGCACCCCTACTTCCCCATTTTTTATTCTCGTTTCATGTATTAGTGTTTGTCAGCTTTCTTCTCTATGAAACTAGCTAATTATTTGATTATTTTATTGTTTCTTTTTTATTTTATAATACCTTAATTGAGGTTTTCATTTATACTAATTCATGTCTTCTGTTTGAGTTTACTTTGTTCTTTTGCTAACTTCCTGAGCTGGATGCTTAATTCACTTATTTCCATTCTGCCTGTTTAACATTAGAAAATATAAGGCTAGGAGTTTATCTTTTTCTTATGAATCTCACAGATTCTGATATGCAGTATGTTTACCATCATTCCTTTCTAAATATTCTGGAGTTTTGGTGTAGATTTTTCTTTTACCTAAGAGTTGCTTCTGATAGAAGTGTTTGTTTATATAATTTTCAGGGAGGCTCTTTTGCTTTCTAGTTTTGTAATTATGTGGCTTATTGAAATTTGATCAAAGAAGTTTTTCATTGTTTGGATTTTATTGTGACTCATTTGTCACCTAGTGTATAATCAGTGTTGTGAATGTTTGCTGCTCTCAAAAAATAGATTTATTTTCTACTTGCAGGATATAGAATTCAAAGAATACTGCATACATCTACCTTATTATGTTATTTAGGTATTTTATATATCATTTAAAATTTTTTGATCTATTGTGGGATGACAGGCATTTCTATTTTTTTACGTAGTATGAATGTTGATTCTATGTTATTTGGTTCTTAGATATTCATAACTATTAGACCATTATAATTTACTGTACCCTTTACCATTATAAAGCCTGCCTCTTTGTCTCGTCTAATGCTTTTACCTAGAATTCAAATTTGACTCATTTTAAAAATATGGCCCCCATCTTTGCACAGATTTTTACGTTTAACCTTTCAGAGACACTTTGGTTTGGGTGTGCCTTTTAAACACTGTAGATAGGGGTACCTGGGTGGCTCATTTGGTAAAGTGTCCAACTTTGGCTCAGGTCATGATCTTGGAATTCATGGGTTTGAGCCCTGCGTCGGACTCTGTGCTGACAGCTCAGAGCCTGGAGCCTGCCTCAGATTCTGTGTCTCCCTCCCTCTGCCTCTCCCCTGCTCACACTCTTGTCTCTTTCTCAAAAATAAATAAATATTAAAAATAAAAAAATAAACACTTTATATGGTTGAGGTTTTTTTATGAGGCCATCTAAGATTCTTTTCTTTAATTATTGAAATCAGCTATGTTAACATCTATTGAAATGACAGGAATACTTGATCTTAGATACCATCATATTTTATATTATGCTTTCTCTTTCTATGGTTTCTTTTTAAATAGTTCACTATATTGGCTATGCTATCTGCTTTGTTATATATCTATTTCTTCTGCTGACTTGTATTTTTAGTTCTTCAAGTGGCTAACTTGATAATAAAATTTTTATGTTCTCTATTTATTTCCATTCTCTATGTATTGCCTCCTTGTTGTAAAAATTAGTAAACTTCTATTTCCTCTCACCTCTTCCCAAGCACCTAATTTTAGCTGGTTTTATTAACTGGTTTAATTACTGGAGTCTGTCTTTTATTATTTAAATTGAGTTCTTGTTTTTATAGATCAAGTTTAAATGATACATTCTTACCCCCATCTACAACAGATAAGAAAGCCAGTGTTTATTCATTACCTCTCAACACCATTCCCCATTTTCCTTTCATAACATAATTAACTCCTTATTGCTATTTGTTGGCTATATTATTTCTAAATTATCCTGATTTTTTAAACGAGCATTCTGTGGCATGTACTACATGCTGTTTACAAAAGATAAATGCTAAACAATGCGACTCAGAAAGGTGGAAAACATATGTGGCAAAAGCATAATTTTCTGGTTTGTTTTTGTCTTGGTTCTACTCAGTGCTGGTACCTCAGCTCTGGTTGATCATCCCTTGCTTGGCCAGAGTTGTTCCTCAAGTGCTTTCTTCTAGAAGAGCGAATGAAACCACATTTTTGTGTACTTGCCTGTTTTTCTACTGCTATTATATTTGGGCTATAGGTTGCTTGGATAAGACTTCTTTTATTTTTTTTTTTGGGGGGGGGAGGCGGGGGGAGAATAGAGATTAAACTTTCTTTCCCTGGGGATTTTTTTAGATTTCACTCAAATGTCTTCTACCTGTGAATATTGCTATGGAGGGGTTGGAGGTCCTGCTATAATTATTTGCATGTATAGGTGACATATCTTTTTGCTTATGTGCCTTAAAGGACCATTTCTTTACCTTTGAAGCCCACTGATAGTACTGGGATATATTTCAATAATGATTGTTCTATAATAGCTTTTCTTGGGACCTGGCCTGTTCTTTTTCTCTGTAGATTCAAGTTACATTGATTAAATCTTTGAATGCTTTCCTTTTCCATTTATTTATTTCTCTTCTTTAGGGAATGCAGTTATTCATATGTTGCCTCTCTTTTGTTTCTCTTCCATGTCTATCACTTTTCCTTTAAGTCTTCATTAACTCTTCAGTCAGTGGTATTTGTGTGGCCTGCTTTTTATACTCCTGACCTCCATGCCCCTTAATATGTTTCCATCAAGAAAAACTCTTTTGTTTGTGCTGCTGTGTATGCAATCTTCCTTTACACAATGGTCTGTTTTTCTCTTCTATATCTTTTCTGAGCTCTGCTAGCTCCTGTTTCCCCGAGCCCTTGTTCTTGATAATTTCATGAGTCTCTGTTCATGATGATATGTTTAGTCCTCACTCGGTGGTACTGTTTTTTCTGATGAGTGTTTCCTATCTGTTATTTTTGTTTATTTGCTTGTTTCTTCTCTTCTTCCTTCTTTTCTTTCTTTTTCACTTGTATCTTTTCACAAGTTTTTTTGTTGGTAATGATAGTAGTGCTACTTCTTCCTCCTCATCCTTATCCTATTCCTTTTCCTCCTCTTCTTTCTTCATTTTATTATTATTATTTACTATTGTTGGGTGAAATGCATTATTTTTAGACAACCATTTGTAGGAGATATGTGCCAGGAAGAAACCAGAGCAACAATATTCTAAATTAGCAGAGATTCTCCATAGTTTATTATAAGGCTTCTATGAAGTGGTGTGTGTGTGTGTGTGTTAATCTTTCCTTCTTCCCAGACAACAGTGAGCTGCACTTGTAGGGCTCCTTGCAATTCAGACTCTGTCATCCACCATCCACTTGCCATGCCTGTGTGTTTCCTCATTCACCTTCTCCTTCTCTCCTATTTCTTGGGACTAAATAGGGTCCAGCGTAGCTCCTCACAGCAGAGAGAACATGGAGAACCATGTTCTTCAAGTTTTATCTGAGATCTGCAGCCATAGGCCTGTTCTCTGGGGATCTTGCTTCACCCTTCCCTGATATTCACAACATTTGGGGGCCATTCCTCATATAGTTTCATTTGAGATTACAGATTTCTCCTAGTATTTGTGTCTGTTTCCTGCTCTCCTGTTTCGAGTGGATAATTTCTGAGAAGAAAGGACCAAGGTGTCTTTACTATGCTCTCTTAAATCCAAAAATCACAATGATTTTCTTACACCTCATATTTGTAACTTCTTCCCCTGGGAGAGAAGAGTGTACATTGCTGTGATTTTTTTGCTTGATGCTTTTGTTGCCCTCCCCAAGCAGATACTTTTCCTTCAATCTACCTGAAAAGACTCACTGGAGATGTCACCTGCCCTGTGAACTTACTACAATAATAATCTTTGTTTCTCTTGATTGGTTTGTTGCTTACATAGAGCTGCTATAACAAACCCCAAAATATACAATGACATACATAAGATGGAAGTTTATTACCCACTCATATAAAGTATAGGATAAATGTCCCTTGATTGGCAGGTGGTTTACCATCAGCAGTGACTTTAGATACAGACTCTACATGGCTTCCATGTTGCTTGTCTACATCAAGCCAGCAGAAGAGGGAAGAACATGAAGAAGTGGGCATGTGGCGGATATGCATCCCCTCTCCTCTTGTTTTATTATCTAGGACTAACTGGCAGAGATTCTGAGAAATGTAGTGTAGCTGTGTGGACAGGAAGTAGATAAGGAAAAGAAAGGAGGTTTTATGAACAGCTAACTGCCTAATGCTCCCCTAGCTTGCCTGTCATATGTGTCTGAGTAGCCAAAGGAATTTGGATGTTTCTTTTTTTTTAATTTTTTAAAATGTTTATTTAATTTTGAGATAGAGAGAGATAGTATATGAGTGGGGGAGGGGCAGAAAGAGATGGAGACGCAAAATCTGAAGCAGACTTCAGGCTCTGAGCTGTCAGCACAGAGCCCAATGTGGGGCTTGAACCCACGAATCACAAGATCATGACCAGAGCCAAAGTCAAACACATAACCAACTGAGCCACCCAGATGCCCCAGGAATTTGGGTTTCTAATCAAATTCATCCCTTCATTCATTCAACAAATATTCATTGTGTTCCTTCTGTAGATTGACTATATGACTTTATTAGTCTTAATCGCTATGACAGGAATGATATTTATTTTTCTGCATTGTCCTGGAAGAACTAAAAAATGAGTTAGTTAAAAAACTATTCTTTGTACTGAGACTTTTGCCCTTCTTAAAAAATATTGATGTCTTCAGTAAAAAGGAAAGTGTATGAATAATTCCACATGGGCCAGTAGTTACAGAGTCATATAATACTGTTTCAATCAAGTTGAATTCACCAGAAGTACACCTTTCCACATTACTTTCTGCACACTTTTTCCAATTCATAAATGTACCTGTCGTCCAAAGGGAATTCAATGACCACTATTTTAAAATAGGATTTTAATAGTTGAGTCTGCCCAGCTCAATTAAATACAAAAGATGTATGTGGTGTACAGACGTGGGTTCAGACAAGTCCCTGGGATAAGAAGTTGTTTAACAGCTTGTATTTTTTCAGTAATGGAATCCAAACTAATGCTTATGTCTTAACAGTCAAGTGGTTAGTGTTCACCACCTCTTCTAAACCACCCCCATTAAAATGTACCAAAAAACCAACTTGTATCCCTGCTTCATAGGGAAGAAGAGTGAGTTTTAGTTGTTTTAGGTGAGCTATCCCACAGAACCATCTACACAACAAATCCTCTTCCTTCTTTTCATACCGCCCAAGAAGAAATTGCTCAGGAATAAATAATTTTTATCATGCCAAAGCAACTCAGAGACAGAGGAGCCATTGTGTCCCATGGGATGTCTATACAGGAAAGGGTGCAGAAGGAACTGAACCACTTCAGGACTGTTCCTGAGACCCTTGGATGTCCCCAGCTCCTATTGTGACCCCACCATTCAGCTTCTTCAGATGCCCATTCCTTTTCCTTCCTTTCCTTATGTGTGTGTGAGCCAGCATCCTTTCTCTTCGATAACATGCCTTAGAAAGAAAAAGTATTTAGTTTTTGAACTTGGCCTACTTTTTGAATGACATTGTTGTTATTTTTTACTTACTATTAATTTATAAGTAACATTTATTATAATCATTGAGATAACAAATTCACTAAATGTTTCTCAAATCTTGACTTAAATATTAGAGATATCTATTAGAAAACAATAACAGTTCTTTTATTTATTTGCATATATTTCCTCATAATTTAATCCTCATCATAACCTGATGAGGTAGGGATTCTTATTCCATACTTTATAGAACATAAAACTGAAATGTAGAGAAGGAAAATCAACTTCCTGTGATCACACAGCTAGAGGGAGGAAGGCCAGATTCAAGCTCAAGTCAGTAGCCATTAACCTGAGCAAATTCTATCCTAGTAAAATGAATCAGCACACCTTCACTACTATAAGAAAGCTGCCATATTTTCCCTTTCCTCTAGGTGTGTGACTAAAGTATTAAGCTCCTGGTTCAGGTTTTAACTTTTTTTTATTGTTAATTTACTTTTGGGAGAGAGAGAGAGAGAGAGAGAGTGCAAGTGAGCGAGCATGAGTGGGGCAGGGGCAGAGAGAGAGGGAGACACAGAATCTGAAGCAGGCTCCAGGCTCTGAGCTGTCAGCACAGAGCCCCCGATGCAGGACCAGAACCCACGAGCTGTGAGATCATGACCTGAGACAAAGTTGGACACTTAACTGTGAGCCACCCAGGTGCCCCTGGTCAGGTTTTAAAAAACCATCTCCCTCATTATTTAGATTTTCCATAATACTTGCTTATTATAGTGATGGTTTTTTAGTGAGTTTGAGAATATATTGGTCAGAGAATTATTATTGTCTAAACTTGATAAACAAAAACAAGTATTTACTCTGTTTCTTTTTTTGGTCCACTGTTCATTATGAACTGAGCCCTGTGCTTAAGATCCCAGAGCACTTACCTCAGTTGTATGTGGCTTTAGGTAGCAACACTAGCAGAAAAAATCCAAATCAGTCCAGTTTGAATTTGTGTCTTGGACACTCCCCACAGCTGGGGACTGTGGAGGGGTTCACTGGCTCAAGAAAGGCCACAGATCGTCGAAAACTTGAGAACACACAAGAATTCTGACTGCAGTTTTGGCTCTAGGCCACAGAATGCATTGGCTTTTCTTATTTTCCTCGGGGGACCTATTGCTGCCTGATGAGGCTTTCTATACAACAGTATGTGCCTTTGCAGTTGGATGGAATGATTGGACCCCAGAGGCTTTCAGCCTCTTGGTGTCTTTTATGTGGAGGATCAGGCCCCAAAAGGACTTATTACATAATGTAATTGTAATAATTATAATAAAGACCAGTGGCCTTTGTGGCAGTTGAAGTTGCTAAATAAAATCTGGGCAACTCTGCCTACTGATCTTAATTTACTATGACCTCCTGTTTTTCCAGGGTGACAGAGAAGCAGAGCTGGGGCTGCCTTTTTCTCCTCTCTGTGACAGAAAGTCAACGATGGTTGCTCAGTCGCAAGTGGGTACGTGTTGACAGCCCTTTGGATAGAAAGAAAAAACAGACTGGGGTTGCATAGAAGTAAGCTCAGAGCTCCCAGTGATTCTTTGGCTGGGAACCTGGCTCCATTCTGCTGCGCCGTGCTTCTGGCTTTGGTTGGTTGGGTTGATAGAGGTTCTCTCCCCATCCTTGTCCCTGGAATGTGGTTGGTTCGTAGGGAAGATTAGACAGTGATGCTCTGCTGTGTCTGTCATTCCCCACTAAGAGCAAAAGGGGCCTCAACTTTCCAACATGGTAACAATCAGTGACAGGAGGCCCATTGTATTTCAACCTCTCCATTCTGCATGCAACACTGATATCTCCCTGGCATTTCTCCTCAGTGATGCTTCCCCTGGCCCTGTTTCCAGGACAGTCTCATTTCCTGGATGACCCTAATTCCAGGAATGGCTCATTTGAAATGTTTCCTTCTTTTTAAAAAATTTTAGCACCTTTTTTTTGGTAAAGATAATTTTGTACTGCTAATAACCATAACATATGTGAATTACAAAACTCCTTGGCTATGAGGGTACCAGTATCACACATAAATCAAATATCGCCAGTGATTTCCACCTTGGAAGAGTCTGAAATTATTCAAAGAATAAATTCAACAAGGATCTACTGATTTTTCTATTTGTGCTTTGAATTCTGTTTTTTGTATTTTTTTCATATTATATTGAGTTTCTATCAGGCATGGGGCACTGCTAGGCAGTATAATAGATGGTATAAAAAACAAATACAAATTATATATGGTATCTGCTCCCAAAGACATTGAACCAGTATTGGGTTGTAGGTAAGACTTTAGGAAAACAAAGTCTAATTGAGAGTTACACTGCTAAGATAGAGTTTTATATGTGGTACAATCAGGCACAGAATAGTGTGTGTGGGCCCTTAGGCTCACAAGGACTTGTTGAAGGGTAATATTTGAGTTGGGGATTAAGAAATAAATAGGAAGTGTCTAGGCAAATGGTGCTGTAGGTGAGAGGCATGTAAGAGGTAGATGGAAGGGCATTCCAAACAAGGGATTAGCATATACAAAGCAGGGAAATTTAAAACAGCCAATATGGTCAGGGAATTAAAATAATTCCATATGGTTGGAGTAGTGGGCAGAGAGTACGATGAAGTAAGGAACATGTATGGAGAGAAAATCAGGACATACCCAAAGAGTTTTAAGTAAGACTTAAAAATATATAAATTGATGCTTTAGAATAAGAGTCAGCAAACTGTAGCCTGTGGGCCATATCTGGCCTACCACTCCGTCCTATAAATAGTTCTATTATAAAAAAGCTAAGCGCAATATTTGCATATTGTCTATGGCTACTTTTGCACCACAATGTCAGAGTTAAGTAACTGTCCTAGATTTGGCCCATAGAACCTGTTTACTATCTGGCCCTTTACAGAAAAAGCTTGTCAACCACTGTTTTAGCAAAATTTCTCTGTCAGTACTTGGAGGGTTTTGAGTAAGACTAGAGGCAAGGAAATCATCTAGGTGCCTTCTGTGGGCTTACAGGGAAGAGATGCTGAGTGTCAGAATTGAAGGAGCACATAGATTCTCCAGGAAAAAGGTGGAATATAACATATTAAGGAATCAGCTGGATGCAAAGCTAAGGTAAAGGCAGAGATCCAGATTAAGTGGTTGGACCATGGTCCCATTTATGAGGGTTGGAGAGAAAGCTGATGAGTTAGTTCTGGGTTGGACATGTTGAGTTTAACTTGTGAGAAAGCAAAAAGTGAAATAGTATCACGAAACTCTTAAGTTTCAGCTTAAGCTGAAATTATAAACTTATACCTCAGTTAATTGTAATACAAATTTGGCCATCAGTGTTTCATTATCAGGATACTCTGGGCATTTGGGGTGATCCTACTTTTGTCAATTACGTTATAAGGCTTTTCGCATCCTTCATTGCTGGGCATTAAATGCCAGAACCACCCGCACTTCAGTTATTATGAAAACCAAATAAGCATTTGTACCAAACACTGTATGTCATTGGATTGGTATTTCATTTCCTTCTAACTTTCACATGGCTGCATAATGAACTACCACCAGGAGCTTCAGATCCTATATTTTCTCCTAATGTGTCACAGAAAATTCGGGTATTTTTGAGCCATTGACACAGTGATTCCAGCCTAACATCAACTGTCTCTCCAACATGGCCGTATCTCAAAGATACAGTTCCATATCTGACCCCTCTCCCAGTTTCCAGCCCTGTTTCTCCCAATTCTGTTTGCCCTTTCCCATCTGAATGTGTCCCCTGCACCTCACAGTCAGCAGATCTAAGGCTGAGCCCATCATCTTTTTCCCCAGCCACATTCTCCTCCCACCCTCATCCCTGTGTTCTCAGCTTTGCTGTGGGAGATCTCTGACAGTTCCCACTTGGAGACAGCACCACTCCTGCAGTGCATGGACCTGGGCCTCCATCACACATCTGCCTTACAATGGCATTGGATCCCCCCTTCCTTACCTTCCTTTGAACTCTCTCGACAGCTTCTGAAATGATTTCCCAGCCTCAGCCCCTCCTGCTCTCCTTTCCCATCCCTCTTGCCAAATTAACTTTCCCAAAGAACATTTTAAAAAAATCTAACTGTGATGGTGCCCAAACATGTCAAGGAGCATCGAGTACCCATCTAAGCCTCAACACCCATCTAAGTCTCAACTCCTTAGCTCCACCTTTAGGAGCCTCCCTCCCCGAGCTGATGACTGCCTGCCTTCCCAAGCTTTCCCTTTCCAACTCCAAAATGAAGTCCTAAAGCCTCAGTCATTCCTCAGACACATCCTGCATTTTTCCTATTCTTGTCACTTTGCTTATTCCACTCCTTCCACCTAAAGTGAAGAGCCTTAGGGCTCAGCTCAAACATCACAACTTTCCTAAAGCTGTTTGCAGTCCTCTTAGTGAGAGGGAGAATATACTTCCTCCCTTACCTTACCAGGGGCCTTATTTGGGCTTCTCCTTTAGCCTTTTCCATATACCCTCCGGGTCATTTTTGTGCTCAGTTAATCTCTCCTGTAAACTCCTTGAGGGTAGGCAGATAGTGTTATACATCTTCATTTTTTATGCAGCACCAACCACAGCATTTATTACACAGCGGAGGTTGAATATGAGTTTCTTAAGCACTTTATTGAGTCATCTACTAAAAAAGCATGGGAAAGTTACATAGGAGAGATGGAACTCACTCATGATATTCAACTCAAGGAATATGTTAAATGAATAAGACCAACCTACTCTCTCCTGATCTGATCTGGAGCTCCTTTGTAGATGAAGTTTAAAAGAAAGATGAGATTCATCAGTTTCCATAAGAAAATATCGAGAAGACCAGTTTATATGTATTTCCTCTGAAGCATTGCTGTCTCTCTTTAGGTTTTATTGATTTCATTGTGGAACCCACCTTCACTGTGCTCACGGACATGACTGAAAAGATCGTGAGTCCTTTAATTGATGAAACCTCCCAAACTGGCGGGACAGGACAGAGGCGTTCAAGGTCAGTGCAGAAGCTTGAAGGGTGAGGGTCGGGTCGGCCTCTCCACAAGGACAGAGTTCTTCCTTTGGGAGAGATGGGGGTTTTTCACAATGATGTTTGCCCTCCTCTTGTAGGAGAGATGTCTGCCTCCTTCTTGTTCTCAGAGGAGTTGAAGCTGTATTGTCTGTACTCTCCAGGCTGCCCGGGAAGGGAATGACCAAGGTCCACACCATGACCGGAGCATTCCCAGTACTGGTCCCCCACCCCATTCTCTCTTTCAGTGCTTTTGCTCATGGTGCCATCCACCATGGCACTTTGATTGCCTGAGCCCAGATCGTCCT
This sequence comes from Cryptoprocta ferox, assembly GCA_028646485.1. NCBI lineage: Eukaryota > Metazoa > Chordata > Mammalia > Carnivora > Eupleridae > Cryptoprocta > Cryptoprocta ferox. Next base: position 57,553,914 of record CM053559.1, on the reverse strand, counting down.
TGCTCCCCATACTCCAAAAAGAAAGTACCGCTGATCAGAATCATCCCAAGAAATGAAACTCACTTTCATTTCTAGGTTCAGGAAGAGAATGAAGCAGAGGGAGGAACAAAACCTGAAACTTTTAAGTCACCCTCTGACACAGCATCATTATATTGAGTGCAGATTAGTGGCAGGTTCTGTGGTCAGAGGCCAGGTTAAACATCCCAATTCCACTGCGTTGCAGCTGTGCCATCTTGGGCGAGTTTTCTTAGTTTCCCCATGTGGGTTGTAATATTCCTAGGTTGGATGGAGGATGAAGTGAGTTATTCAGTCTACATAAAGCCCCTATAACAGGATCAAGCACAGAGGAAATGCCTGCACCATTGCTGGTACTACTGCCCCTCCCCCATTTGTCCGTGTAAAATCTGGGGCTTTGTCATAAAGGAGAAAGGGGAGAAATGGAATTAATGGGAAAAAGAACGAGGGAAGGTAAGAGGAATATTAGGACAGTGGGATCCCAGGGATGCGCAAGGCAAATGAACCCAGTGACGGTTGCTAACATGAAGGATAGGGGTCTTCTCCCTGGTCCCCTGCCCCACACCCCCGCAAGCACTGGGCTGAAAGTACCCTGCTGATCTGGTCAGTCAAGGTTGTCAGCAGGTTTGCATTCATGTCAGTCACTGCGCGAGCCAACTGGAAGTGGATGATACCTTAAAGTTTCCCAGGAGGTGGCATTTTCTTTATTTGCAAAAATGCCCATGTTTAAAGCTTTAAGTAATATTCATTTTTAAAAAATGTCTTCTGCATGTCTCATTTTCCACCAGCTCTAAGGTGTCTGTGCCTTTTCAGCTTCCCCCGAGAGTACAAGGAAATCATCTTACTCTGGCCTTGGGGATCCTGGGGTCAGAGGCACTCAAGTACAGGGGGAAGTGGAGCTGGAGAGAAAGAGGAACAAGCAGCTGGGTGACTTGGAAAAGTGGTCAGTGTAGAAGCAGAGGGGTGCAGTGTGGAACTAAGTAGGAGCCTGATTTCAAATTAGTTAACTTCAGAGAATTGAAGCCAGCAGATTCATATGAGGGAATTATAGTCATATTGAATAAGAAGATACTAATCAACAGAGAAGAAATATGGGGAATATGGATATTCATGAGGCTGAAATCTTGATCTCTTTCTCCTGCTGAGAATACAGAATTTCCCATCTCTCACATATGGAAAGAGGAATTCCAAACCTCAAGACCCAGGAATTTCACAATAACTTGAGGAGCATTGATCACTCCTTTCTTGGGCTTGCTCATTGGCATATGTTTTTCAAACACTAACCCTCCTCTTTGATATGACTTTTTTGATCTCCAGTTTGAACAGCATCAGTTCGGCCGATACGAAGCGATCGGGTGTCAAGAGCACTGGCTCAGAAGGAAGTGCGCCCATCAACAGTTCTGTCATCCCTGTTGACTACAAGAGTTTTAAAGCCACTTGGACTGAGGTGGTACACATCAATCGGGAGAGATGGAGGGCCAAGGTGCCCAAAGGTAACGTGCTATTGGGGAACCTTCCTGGAGATCTGTCCAAATCCACTTTATTTATTTTTTTTTATGTTTATTTATTTTTGAGAGCGAGAGAGACAGAGTGTGAGCAGGGGAGGGGCAGAGAGAGAGGGAGACACAGAATCTGAAGCAGGCTCCAGGCTCTGAGTATTCAGCACAGAGCCCAATGCGGGGCTCTAACCCACAAACCATGAGATCATGACCTGTGCTGAAGTCAGACGCTTAACCAACTTAGCCACACAGGCGCCCCCCAAATCCACTTTAAAAACAAGGCATTAGCACCCTGATTATAGGTATTGCAAATGAAGCACAATCAGGATATTGATCCAAGTGGCTGAATGTTAGGATCTACCTTTTTTTTGCTGTTCATTGTATGTGATACTCAGTATGTGATAGAATGAGGCAGCCCGCCGACCCCCCCTTTCAGCATGACCTTTGTGCTGTGTGACTAAATTCCTCTTTTTGGTATAAAGATTCTACAGAGGATGGGTGTTGTTATTTCTTGGTTTTTGCTAGACTACCCTGTCATTCTCATTTCATGTCACGTGACACACTTGTGAGGCCTTAATTTCTTCCTTTATCTAAGAAAAGCCTGGCCAATAGCCACTCCTGCCATTATGTTGGGACAGAGAGAGCTTTAATATCCTTGCATACATTTTTATCTTCCTTTCACGTTCTCAACTTCTCTTCAGTCATAACTCAGACTGATCTTCTGAGGTGAAGGTAACTTGCAGGTAAAAGTCACTGAGGCCAACATCAAAATATCTATCAGAAAAGTCATGACTCTTGGTACTATAAATAAAAAAGAGTGAAATCTGCGTGCTTCTTGAAAGCTGAAATCCATGTGCTCATACGTGTATTTGTGTTTATTGAACACATACTACATGATCCATACATAGTACATGCTCATCCTATAGTCTAGGGGGGAACACTTACCTGAGGTAAGGATGTGGCCTGATTCCAGGGAGGCAGGAAAACATAGTTGGCTCTTGGAGCTCAGCGTGGAGCTCAGTGAGGGGGCTGATCCCAGTAGGATTTGTGGAAGTGAGCCTTCAAATAGTCAGTGCTTGTTAACATCTACTGAATGCCTACTATGTGCCAGGCTCTGTGCTCTGTGCCAAGGGTACAGAGATGAATAACACATCCTCATCCTCAAAGCTCACAGTCTCTTGAGGGCAGGGGGCATTAGCACAGAGTTTCTTTCAAAGAAAGAATGGAAACTCGCTCAAGGATTTGCACTTGTCACCAGTACCCACTGGCCCCTGGCCCTAGATCCTCATAACAAAGAAAGAGAGTTCTATCCTCAAACATGACACTGACACTTGCATCCACCAGTGCCCTCACGACACGTTCTAAGAAATGTGGGAGTGGCTGGGCGGACCATGTTCTGGCCGTGTTAGCCCCTCATACTTCAGGGGCTGCTTCCGGTGTGGGAGAGAAGAGACCTCACTGCTGGAGTTATTCAAATGTCAGCCACTGTGGCTTGTCCACAAAATCCTGTCCAAGTGGCTGCTCATTTCAGGTGGAGCAAAGGGCTTATATTTATATTTATATTTATATTTATTGCACTTTTAAGGCATAATTGGGCCCTTATCATTTCAGGACAGATGTTGCACCCTGAGCTACAGAGCCAACTCCTCTTCCGTGCTATAAGTGTAGCCTCTCAGAGTGTATTCAGATGCTTTAAACATTTAAATTCTCCCTGTTGGCAGGCTTTGCAAGCAGCCATGGCAGCTACTACATCATCTCAAAAGAAGCACTCTCTTATAATCAATTACACTCATTACATTTGAAAATCCAATTCCTGACAACACACAGTCTAAAGAGGTACTTCAAAATAATTTGTTTGCAGTTATCTGGCTTCCCTAAGTTACCTCCTGAAACTAATGCCCTGGGGAAGCGTTAGTTTCTTTTCCAAGAGAAACCTGGCCCTTTAAGAATGGCAGGAAAATAAAAGCTAATACTTACAAAGTGTTAGGTACTCTGATGGTGATACGGTTATGCTATTTTGGAAGCATAAAGGGACGTATCCCTAAACCTTATTTGGGTATTTGGGAAGGCATCCTGTAGCCAGGACTTCAAGGATTCCTGAGGTTGAGTCCTGAAGGAGGTGTTATATTTAAAAATGGGGAACCAGGAGAAAGGGAATGGACAGAGGCACAAAGCCTGGATTATGTATGTTTTGTGGGAGAATAGTTTTGAGTATCAAAGCAAATTTCAGTTAGTGGGGAGGTGGAGACTTGAATCCCTACTCGCACTGTGCTCTTTGGCAGATTTATGTAGATTCTTTGAGAAAATTAACTTCTGGGGATGATAATACATAACACAGAGCTGATGCAAAGAACAGAAATAATATATGAAAAGCACTGAGAATGGAGCCTGTGTATAGTTAGTGCCTGATAACTCATAGCTGTTATTTTAAAAAATTGGAAAAGAAAGTTAGAGGTTTGAATGCAGAGTTAAGAAGATGGTAAAAATACTAACCTAATATCTAATACTTTATTACATTTTCAGCCTCCCAGTAATGCTGTTGACTAGTTCACTGGTGTTAAGAAATGCAGTTTGCATCTCTTTTTCCACTGGTGATCAGTTTGTACTAGATTATGCCAGGCTATTTTGCTTATTGTTCAGAAAACCGTGATCTCAAGAAAGCCTGACCTGTATGGAGCAGTTGAACCTATGTTGTTATTAAATGGATTAGAATGGGATCTCAAGTCTTGGTTTTATAAACTAACCTGATTTACAAAGCTAGCTAGACCAAAACCCATAGTTGTTAGAAATGATTAAACCAGTATTTCTAAACAGCTCTCAGGGCTGAAAATTATTTTTCCCAAACAAAGATGTGTAGGTGTAACAATTTGCAAGTCTGATCAATATTGATCAATTTTTTAAAAAAATTTAATGTTTGTTTTTGAGAGAGAGAGAGAGAGAGAGAGGCAGAGGGCGAGTGGGGGAGGGCAGAGAGAGGGAGACACAGAATCTGAAGTAGACTCCAGGCTCTGAGCTGTCGGCACAGAGCCTGATAAAGGGCTTGAACTCACAAACCATGAGATGATGACCTGAGCAGAAGTTTGATGCTTAACTAACTGACCTACCCAGGTGCCCCAATATTAATCAATTTTAGTTTAGTATTTAATGCTTTTTAAACATTTTTTTCTGGTGTAAGAATAATTTGTTTAGGTTACAATGCTGAAATAAAATATATAAAGAAGAAAATATAAATCACTCCAAACCTCTCCAACCAGATATAGCTACTGGTGAAATTCTGATGTAATTCTTTTTTTTTTTTAATTTTTTAAATGTTTATTCTTATTTTTGAGAGAGAGACAGAGCGCAAGTGAGGCAGGGGGAGAGAGAGAGAGAGACACAGAATCAGAAGCAGGCTCCAGGCTCTGAGCTGTCAGCACAGAACCCAATGCGGGGCTCGAACTCACAAACTATGAGATCATGACCTGGGCTGAAGTCGGACACTCAACCAACTGAGCCACTCAGGCACTCCCTGATTTAATTCTTTTTAATTTTATTTATCATGCATATATATAAGAAAAAATTTTTCCCATACATTGTGATCATAGTATAATATTGTCCTGTTTTTCATTTAACTATTTAATTTTTAAACATTTTTTTAAGTTTATTTATTTATTTTGAGAGAGACAGGGACAGTGTGAGTGGGGGTGGGTTAGAGAGAGAGGGAGAGAGAAAATCCCAAGCAGGCTCCATGCTGCCAGTGCAGAGCCTGACATGGGGCTCAAATTCACAGACCTTCAAGATCATGACCTAAGCCAAAACCAAGAGCCAGACCGGATGCTAACTGACTGAGCCACCCAGGTACACCACATTTTACTATTTCTATTTTGAGCACTTTATCTTGATACTGAATATTTTTGGAAAGTATGATTTAAATGTCTGCATTGTATGTGATACTATAGTTGAATCATTCCTCTATTTCTGCATATTTTGGTTTCCAGTTGTTCATTATTGTATATCACACTGTTAAAAGCATACAAGTTCAAAAGTCTTCGAGCCTACATATGATTATTTATCTAGGATAAATTTCTAGGTGTAGAATTTCCTCTGTCAAAGTAGATGAAAAACTGTAAGGCTCTTGATATATATTATCAAATTTCTCTCTGGAAAAAATTTTTTAACTAATATTATCTCCCAATAGCAGTGGGAGGTATTTCCCTAAATCCCCCCTTCATTTTTTCCATGAAGATGTTTATATTTTTATTGTTGATTCATAATAACTCTTTATATATTAAGGATGGTAATTCATCAGTTGACAAAATATCTTGCAACTTCCACCCTGAACTAGTTTGTTATATGCCTTTGAATTTTATGTTCTTTTTTTTTTTTTTTTTTTTGGTAAGTATAGTCACTATCTCTCAACATATAACATTGCAACATTATTACAGTAGGACTATATTTCCTATGCTATAGCTTTTATCTCCATGACTTATTTATTTGTAACTGAAAGTCTGTATCTTTTAATCCCCTTTATCTTTTTAATCCATCTCCCTACCCAACAGCTAGCCTTATAAATGGTCTTTTAAAATATATCCTATTTTTATTTTATCAGAGATTACCTTTACATTTTTATTAGCCTGTGTGTCTATCAGTGTAAATATGAAATGGTGTGGCTGAGCCTGGGTGGCTCAATCTGTTAAAAAGTGTCCAACTTTGGCTCAGGTCATGATCTCATAGTTGGTGGGTTTGAGCTCCACATCGGAATCTGTGCTGACAGCTCAGAACCTGGAATCTGCTTCAGATTCTGTGTGTCCCTTTCTCTCTGTCCCTCCCCCACTCGCTCTCTCTCTCTCTCTCTCTTTCTCAAAAATTAATAAAACATTTTAAAAAATTAAATTAAGAAATTTTATATAATGACACTCCTTGGTAAATGCTGATTTACTGAATTTTTATTTATTTCCTCCATAATCACTCAGTTTTTGTTGAAATACTGTGAGATTTTTAATCTAGGTGATTATAAGTAAATTGTTATTTTGTAATTAACCTTTAATATTATATGTAATAGTTGTATCAATTTTTATATGTATTATAACAATTATTTTCATTTAACACTAAGATTTACTAATTTTACTGCACATCATTAATATATTTCCCTCATTCTTGAGTTTCTAATATTGATTGAATTCTTCTATCAGTTGGAGCACTTTTTGGCTTCAGTTTTTCAAAAGATCCTGTGTGAACACCTTCTGAGTCCTTAGATAGGCAATATTTTTCTGTTGTTTCTGTATATAAGTAGGAGTTAACTATTCAAAATTCATGTAGTATTTTGGTTGTTTGTTTTTCAGTTAGTTTCTCTTCTTTTCTTTCTCTCTCTCTGTAGGTAGTTTAAGTAGGCAATTCAGAAAATTATGCCAAGGGATAACTAGTCCAATACCATTTTTAACCAAGAGACTACAAACCATTATTCCAGAAAGGGAAGTGAAATGAAATCAATATAGTTCTCTCAGAATGCATAGACATGCCGTGTGGGATAGAACCAGCTCTCAGGAGGAGCAAACTTTGTGGGTCATGAGGGCCCTGCTCTGCTTTGCTTTACCTTATCTCATTAGCTGCTCGTTTGGGCCATTTTCATAATGAGTCAAATCACCAAAGATAGTCTGAAATGGAAAGCAAAATAAATGCATTCGAACTATGACATTTGCTTCCTACTAGTCTAGAAGCCTAGAGTGCCACGGATGCTAAATCTAAGACTTGACAAGTTAATTCTATATATATTATTGTTGGAACCTTACAGTGGAAATTAATTGTGCGCTAGCCTACTTTTTCTCTTTGTAGGAAAGGTTTATGTATCTTGTATATCTGAAAATATACGAGAATCTTTACAGTGGCACAAACATACCTTCTGCTGATTTTTTTCTTATTTACATGTTTGCTTGTTTTTGTCTACTTATTTTGAATAGTATCACTGGGTGCTGATGGCTGATCACACTAATTTCAATTATTTCACAGAATCATGGAGAGATGGAGTAGAGTAGTAAAGTGGAAGAACCTCGCAGAGCCACGGGCTGGAACACAATTGCCACAGGGACAGGAGTCATATAGTAGGGCAGGCTCACCTGGGATCTGACTGTGATGTCATAAGAGCTACCATTCATTAATTCAAACATTAATTGACTGCTGTCAGCTGTAGTTGAGCAAAAACAGATTTGTTTCTGAAATGTACCTTCTCCTAGTTTTTATTTTTTCTCACTAGATTTCCATAGAAAATTGTTCTGACTCAGTTGTCAAGTAAATTTTTCTTGCTCAAATATTTTATGCTCTTCTGTAGCAAACCAGAATTTAACACCTTCAGTTTTTATCAGTTACTTTTAACTTGTGGATATTTTGACTGTGGAAAGTTTGCTACAGTTTCAGCGGGGATTCTGTGAGGGGACCGTAAATTATTTAACCTGCTACCCGAATGTGAATGAATTCTCCTCCCCTCACTTTTCCTCTCTATATAGTAAGTACAGTCATCTTTTCTATTCACATGTATTAGTAGTTAAGGAAACCAACATTTGTCAAATGGCTAACTCTTTCAAGATAGGACTTTAGCGTTTGTATGCTTTCTGTATTTTACACAGGTCTCGATAACAGTTGCTGGAATGTGTAAAAGTCAAATTCATTGGCAGATAGAGTGAATCACACCCATTGTGTACTTAGTTAACAAATACTGCATGAGCATCTTCTATGGTCCAGGAGCTGGGAATTCAGTGATGGAGCTGACATTTGACCTCTGTCGCTTGGGCACTATGGGAGGGTTAGAAGAAGTCTGGGGGAACATTCTGGGGGGCCTCCTGTGACCCTGTAGTCCACTGAGAATGACATTTCATCATTTTCTGCAAGGGCATCCTCTCACTCTTTAGTTGTACCTTTCTATAGAAGTCAGAAGATGTATCATACTCTACATGCACATAATTACGTTATTTTGTAAAGAAATGTTTCCTTGCCTTTTCATTGTAAAGTATAAAGGCATCCTCTTGGGAAGTAGAATGTCAGGAAATAGTGAAAGGCAAACATTTAAAATTTAAATCAGTGCTCGTCAATCCTTAGTGCATGTTAGAATCATCTGGAGAGCATTTAAAATATCCTATTCTTGCCCCCTCTCACTCCAGAATATGCTTTAATTTGTCTGGGGTGAGACCAGGGCATTGAGTTGGATAGGTGGATAGATGAATCAATGAAAAGATTAATGAAAAGTTTGTAATATATTAAGGAGGACATTTGAGCCAGGCAAATGTAGGGGCAGGAAAAGCCAAATTAAGCCAGAAATCATAGACATCCACAAAATACAATGCCGTAAAGCTCCATGGACATGTGAACCTGGATCAGATTTGGGCTTTGTGCTCTTAACCAGCGAAAACAGGGAGAAACAAACACTCTGGTGTCCATTAGATTAAAAACAAACTTGCTGTCCGTGAAAGCTAGCTTTTTCAGGACCAACACTAACCAAGGGAAATCCAGAGGACCCCTGATAATAATGAGATGTGGGATATTTTTAACTCATGTAGATTTACAAAAATGAAATAATGTTTTCAATAATAGATGGCACAATCTGGAAGGCCTTTTGAATCCATTGAATGCTAAACGGGGTGAGCCTCTACCCTAAGGGGTGATTGGTCTCTGTTAGGTGTGTGTTACTTCCTACAACCCAGCGCCACTTCATTACCTCCAAGGCCCTGCATGATCTCAACTCTGCATGTCCTTGGTCATTTGACCACATCATCTGTCACTAACCTCTTCTAAATTTGTGTTAGCCATACTGACTAACTCAATATCCCTTGAACATTCTATGCTCATTCCTACTTCATGGCCTTGACATTTTTAATTTCCTCTGCCTCGTATGCTGTTTCCCCTAATTATCGCATGGCCAGCAATTCATCATTAAGAATTTGGTCAAATAGCAGTTTCTGTACATCCTGATCCAATGTCACCTCCCTCCCTTATGTTTATCATGTCCCATCATACTACTTTGCTTTACCATTTTTGTAAAACCCTTTTCACCACCTGGAATAATCTTAGTGACTTGTTTACTTAATTATGATCTTTTCTATTCCATAATTCTTGCTTGCTGCTACATTCCCAGTGCCTAAAATGGTGCTTGACACTACAGCTGCTCAATAAATATTAGTCAAATGAACCAACCAGTCCTTTCATGAATACTTGACCATATGCAATTATGCTATGTTTTTGATGAAACACGGAGCCGGATCCTTTCATAGTAAACAGAATTGGAAATAAGGCTGACATCCTCTCATCAAAGGGGAAGATACAGACCAGGGGACCTGGCCACACTAAAGGCCACCTCTAATCTTGTGGACAGTTTGAAGACCATGTTTTTTGTAAGGCCTAATTATCCCTTTCCTAGTTTTAAATTAACAAACAGTGGCCTGAAACTGTATTATTCTAGTGGCAATTATTTTTCATATCTTTCTGTTTTGTAATCAGTTGTTTATGTTTAAACTCCAGATCCTAAATAGGTCTACATGAAATTCCAGTTTTTACAGTGGCCTCAGGAGAGTTTTGTAATGTCCCCGAGCCTTGACTTCACTTCCATAAAATATGGTTTTAGTAATAGTAGCCACTGCCTACAGATGTTTTGAGAATGTAAGGAAGTACTCCTTGAAAAGCATTTAGCACGGGGTGCCTGGGTGACTCAGTCGGTTAAGTGTCCAACTTTGGCTCAGGTAATGATCTCGTGATTCATGGGCTCAAGCCCTGCATCAGGCTGATAGCTCGGAGCCTGCTTCGGATTCTGTGTCCCCCCCATCTCTGCCCCTCCCCCGCTCGCACTCTCTCTCAAAAATAAATGTTAAAAAAAATTTTAAAAAAGAAAGAAAGAAAAGCACTTAGCATAATCTCTGGCACAGAAGACACACTCAAGAGAAGTCATTGATGATAATACTGAAAATGCCAGTCATAATCTTCGTTTATTAATTATCATTATCCTTATTATTGTTATTACTTTCTCTTTGCCCCTTCTTCTAACCCACTAATTTCAGAAATGACATCACCATGAGCCAATTTTATTGGTTTCCTTAATATACACACTAATCTGATGTGAATTAACCAAAAATATACCCCAAACACTCAGTGCAAATGCTTGGTTTTGTTCAAAGAGGCAATTTTCCTAATAGTGTGACCTCTTTTTATCTTTTCTGTGCCTTTCCTAACTTGCCATGGGTGCAGAGGAGAAGGCCAAGAAGGAAGCAGAGGAAAAAGCTCGGCTGGCTGCAGAGGAGAAGCAAAAGGAAATGGAAGCCAAAAGCCAGGCTGAAGAAGGCACGGCTGGCAAATCTGAGAAAAAGACATCTGGGGAAGCTAAGAATCAAGTCAGTGGAAGTCGCACTAACAAAAGCGACAACCCTCGTGGGAAAAATGCCAAAGCTGAGAAGTCCTCAGGAGAAAAACAACAGAATGGTGAGTACAGTTTGACTGATGAAAGGCTCTTTTCACGATGCTAATGACCTGATGAATGGACACCAGCAAAGAACCACACCTATGAGGACAGCTCTCAGAGCAGGGCCTCTGTGGTCTTCCAGCTGCTGCTGATCACACCTTCCTAGGCTGTGGGCCCCATTAGGTAGGATCCCATCAAAAGCAGCCAGAGGCTTGCTTGAGCCATTCTCTGGGAGATTTATACCTTTCAGGCCTTTCCCAGCTGTTCTAGAGACTCAGGCCAGGGCCTGCCTTTCCACTGGGGAAATACATATCAACAATCCCAGCACATTCCTGAGGGCTTATTGCCCAAATGGGTGGACTGGAAAGTCAGTCTTCCATATGTACTATCCCTTTAGTAGGGAGGGCTGGGGCTCAGATCTATCTAGGGTCTGTTCCTATAGTATGTGTCTAAATATCTGTAAGTGAATAAGTATATACATTAGGTGACCACCATGCGAGGGACTGAGGGGTTTCCTGGCATGCAGAGCTTTAGGCTTTAAAACCAGAAAAGTACCAGGGTGATCTGGTCACCACCTTGTGCATACTGTTGATGATTTCTTAATATTTAAGGCAACCAATATTTATTGGTTAATAATTATGTGCTAAGCACTGTGCTTGGCACTGAGAATTTAGAAATGGAAAAGCCACAGTAAGTCCCCAATCTCATAGGGGATATGAACATCCTCAGAAATGATTCTGAGCTAGTAACAGTAGTAGCATGGCTGATAAAATGCTCAAGGATCATGTCAAAAAAAGAGACATTAGCTTTGTTGCATCTGGGGATTGTGGAATGGAGAAATGTCAAAGAAAGCTTCAAGAGGTGGTGATGCCTGAAGCTTTGCTTTAAATGCTGAAGTTTGCTGGTCAGACGGGAGACAGGGGCTTCTTAGACAGTGGGAACAAGATGAGCTAAGGCACAAGGGCATGAAGTTTGTTACCTTGTTCAGAGAAGAGCAGGAAATTCAGAGTCTCTGGGGCTTTTGTGGCAAGGTAGTTTTGCAGTCAGACCTGGATTCAAGTTACAGCTGTGCCTCTCACTTCTTAATGGCCATAGCCAGGTTACTTAACCTTCTACTGTCTCTGTAAAATGTGCGTAATAATACCTGCTCACAGCAAGAGCCACTTGTGAGCTTCCAATAATGATAATGATAGCAAAAACAATGACAACCATCGAACAAACTAGCATTTATTGACTATATACCAGATGCTGTTTGGTTTTTTTTTAATGTTTGTTTTTGAGAGAGAGAGAGGGAGAGAGAGTACATGTGCTCAAGCAGGGGAGGGGCAGAGAAAGACACAGAATCCGAAGCAGGCTCTAGGCTCTGAGCTGTCAGCACAGAACCCAACACGGGGCTCGAACCCATGAACCACGGGATCATGACCTGAGCCAAAGTCAGACGCTTAACCGACTAAGTCATCCAGGTGCCCCTACATCAGATGCTGTTTTAAGTCCTTTCTTTATGCATTTATTCTCTTACCTGCTTCATAGGGCTGCACTATAGCTATTATGTATGCTACATAGCCTGAGTGAACAAGAAATATATAGAAGGTGCTTAGCATGACACTCTCCAATTATTCTTATAATGAACATATATAACATGTAGAATCAGAAAACAATATTTTAATACATATGAATAATGATAATAGCTCATATCATGTTCCAAGAACTTTATGGAAATTCCCTCAGGTAACCTCATGGCCACTGTAGGAGGTAGAGAAGGCCTTCATCCACTTGTCCAGACCCTGAGCAGCCTGGTTTAGAGACTGCTCATAGCTCATTTGTTTTGTATTCAAGTGCATCATGGTCCAGGAAATATGTTCAACTTTCAGAATTTATGATATACCTGTTGGAGTTTCAGAGGGCAGTACAAAAGACAAACTTCTCTTTCCCTCCCGAGGTCAGGACCAACTAAGAGAGAGATACCAGAATCAAAAAGTCAGGGATCAAAATATTAGCTGTACTGCAATTAGAATTGAATTGGAAAATGTGGACTTGGTCTGCTGAGCACATGGGCTACATCACACATCTGCCCTGAGCTGGGCTTAGCCAACCAGACACTGGCGGAGCAGGCGGGAGTCGGACACCCCCTCCTCACCACCACCCCAGCATCCTAGCACCCCAGCAGGAAAACACACTTCAAAGGGAGTTGGGAACTAGAGAAATGGGTGGCTGGGCTGAGCTTATATTCTCAAACTCCTCCTTCTAGATGAGTCTCTTCTTCCCAAAGGAGGAGTAGGTAAGGGCTCCTGAGAGAGCAAGATATATTGGTTCCCTATTATTTTTCTTTTAAGAAAGTGGGTAAAAAATGTCTTTCCCTTAATAAACATAATCATTGTAATATCTCTAACATTTATCGAATGCTTAATATCTGCCAGACATTGTACATGAGATTTTATCTACATTAAATCATTTAAAAATGCTAACAACTCTGTGAGGTGGATACCTCATTCCCATTTTACAGATGAGAAAACTTAAATTCAGAGAGGTTACATCACTTTCTTAAGGTCAAGCAACCACTAAGTAGAGACTTCAAGTCAAATTCAGGTCCAAGTTCAAATTTTATATTTTATAATCAGCATGTCCCTACTATTTGCAAGTTTCGGCACTACTGGGGAGAATAGGAAATTGGAGAAATATTGAGGCTCAGCGTAGGTCCACAGGAAGCTTATGATCTATTTATTCCAGGGATTGGTGCACTTTTTCCCTAAAGGACCAGATAGTAAATACTGTAGGCTTTGGGAGCCATACAGTCCCAGTTACAACTGCTTAACACTCCTGTTGTAGTGCAGACAGCCACAGTTAACATACAAACAAACAAGCATGGCTGTGTTCCAATAAAACTTTATTTATGAAAATTCAAGTTTCAATTGTATATAATTTTCAAACATCATTAAATATTCTTAGCTTTTTTTCAACCATTTCATAATATAAAGCCTATTCTTAGTTTGTGGGCCATGTAAGACCAGGTACTGAGGCCATTTTTGGCCCATGGGCCATAGTTTGCCAATCCCTGGTCTGGTCAGGGAGAGAAACCAATGAATATAAACATGCCAGTCAAAAGGTTATAAATATTATGAGATGGGTATAAACAAATACCCAGAGAGCGCAGAGGAGGCAGTAATTTATTTTGAAGACCATGAGAGGGAGAGCCTGAGAGGAACAAACAGAAGCCCAAATTTTCAGCTAGGCTGGCTTGATTTCAGACCAGTGTTTATTTCCCAAGTAATCACCAGTCTACCATTTCCCTTAAAAATTAAGTATTAAATAAGAGATGGGAAAAGAAGTCAATTTTGAGCAATAATAAGAAAGGCTAATGGTGGTTTGAGACTGTGTTACAGCAGCCTAATTAAAATGATTTATAACTGTGCAGAAAGGCTCTTTTGTTTCCCCTGTTTATTGAATAACAGCTCACATCAGCCATTACTCCATATACAACCCATGGGAAATTACCTAATGGATTATGTTCAAGGAACACCATCAAACAAACATGTGTCACTTTCCCAGCACCCTTCTTTGTGGTCGCCCAAGATACTTCCAGGATAGAACTGAAGGACATTGGTTAAGTGGGGTTCTGGAAGTGTGATCCTCTTCAGCAACTATGAGATCCCCTAAGCTTTGGTCTCCATGAAGTTACTTCCTCTATCAGCCTCCCCAGCCCTGACTGAGGAGAAGGCAGGCTGCCACAGGCTGCTGGCTAGAATCCAGCAAATTGAACCTCTCCTGCTGACTTCTGGAAGACATCCTGGTCTTGCTGCAGCTGTACCTAAATCTCCAGTCCAGGGAAACCCTGAACGCATAAAGAATTGTGCATTAGGGGTGTGAAGGCTCATTTGGGAAAGGAAGATCATTTTTCTGCAGGGAATTAGTTTGACCACAGGACTTAAAATCCTTGACTCTATCTCTGGCATCCTTAAAACAGGAAGAAGCCAGTATTTTAACTGTTTCATGGGACCTCCAAAGGAATCCTCTATTTGGCCATTAATGGTGTTAAAGGGTGATGATCATTTCCTCCACTTGAACTCCTCCTGCTTACACTGTGGCTAGAGTTGACCCCTTTTTTCCTCAGTCCCTTTAGCCAATTCATCCCGTTCAGAATTAAGAGGAAACTTGGAGAATTTATTGACTCCCAACTTAACTTAGAATTTGTTGAATTCCATTGAAAATACTTACATTGTTGAATATATCACAATGCAAAATGATCTTGAGTTATCCTTATTTAATAATTGGGGTGATGGTCATGGTGGAGGACGCTTGTGGGGAAGAGCACTGGGTGTTATATGGAAACCAACCTGACAATAAACTATAAAGTTAATAAAAAAATTATTTATAAACCTGTAGACCAAGGCATGTAGAAATGGTAACAGTGAACAGAAGCCTGAAATCAAAAACTTAAGCTTCATAGGGAAGTTGCAAGATACATAAGCTAAGAGCTTAGCCTCTAGAATCAGACCCATCTATGTATACTGTGGTAAATTTATCCATGCCCTAGGTTCCAGAGCCATTAAATGGAGATGATAATATGAGTTTTGTGTCAATTCTCCACAAGTCAGTTTAAACAAAGTTACTTTGTAGAAAGATCAATTGGCCATTTATACAAAAACTATTAGTCGAATGGCTTAAACCAGATCCACGGTAGCCAACAGGAGCAGTTTTGCTGCCACAAGGAGACACACATGCAAAGTTATGGGCAGAGGTGGGGCCAGGGTGGTGTGTGAAACACTGGCAGGCAGACAGTGCATGGTGTTCAACAAAGCTGAACCCACCAGTGAATGACAGAGTGGCTGCAGGGAAGGTAGAAGAAAACTCAAACTTGGAAAATATCTTCAATCATTTGATGAGTTTGTTATTCTTCAGATTGATCCTTTAGTGAATTAATCTTTAATGAGTTTATCCACTTTCAATAGTAGTACCTTCATAATGGGGTTGTTATAAGGATTTATCTGAATGAAATGATGCATGCAAAGCAGTTAGCACACTGCCTGGCACAAAGGGAGCAACAAAAGATAGGACCCTGCTCACTCCTTCCTGGTTGCAATTCTTCTCAGGGTCTTTTTGCTTCCATAGGTACCAGTATTTTCGTTGTAATGTATTCTGGGTTTTATGCAGGCTACAAAAGAAAGATGGCACCAGTACGACTGTAAGATAAATTTCCAAAACTTGAGAATAAGGCTGGGGGAAAGGGTGCCATGTCCTTTCAATGTCACCCTGGCATACTGTTGAACATACATGCCCAAGGATTAGTTAATTTTCTTAGACAGGGGTCAGCAAACCTTTTCTGTGTAGGCCCCGCTGGTGACTATTCCTGGTTTTGTGTGTTTCTGTTGCAACTGTGCAGCCCCTACCACTACAGCATGAAAAGCAGCCACAGACAATATATAAACGACTGTTTCCAAAAAAATTTTATTTCCAGATTGGCCCATGAGCTATAGTTTGATGACTCCTGCTTTGGGAGAACATGACTATGTTTATCTTTGTCATTTGCTATTTGACTCAAGCCTAGGTGCTGTGAAGTTACAGATTTTTTACTGTTAGAGGAGATAACCCCCCAAAGGTTATGATTTGATTGTAGGACATAACCAGTTTTATTTCCAACACAGCCATCTTATTTTAACAGTTCTCTAAAGTGCCTATACATACTCATTTCCTTAAATTCCCTCTGGCACCATCCTCACTATCTCTCCAGTTCCTTTATAAATGAATTAAGTAAGTTTTTGACACATGTTTATTTTACATTTGTTTGCATAAGTTCTTTAACATTTACAAATTACATTTCAACAAGCTTATTACTTAGAATACCATTTATAGCTCTGTTTTATAGAAGAAGTGTCATTGAATGATGTGCCAGATCATTTATTCAATACTTTAAATACATTTGTCCTTATATTATGTCAATAAAGTAGCTATTATTATCCCCATTTTACAGATGAGGAAACTGAAGCATATAGAAGTTAAATAGCTATTAATTGGTATAACTTACCTTTGACTTCAGTTTTTCTTCACTCCACAGCCTAATAATAATGCTGAACTGCCTTTCTTAGAAAATAAATATTATTGGATTAAGCACAATATTGTTTAGTAGGAACTTTATCTTAATTTCTATATCATAATCTAATTTTAAGGCCTAATATGTGGTATAAAAGATATTGACATTCAGACACATACCCCTCGTGACTAAAATTAGGCACTTCTTTTTCCTCTTTTTACCTTGACAAGTTTAAGGATATTTATAACTTCCCTTTTAGCTATATACTGTTTGTCATGTTTATTACTTTCAGGTGACTTGAAAGATGGCAAAAATAAGACCGACAGGAAGGATCAATCCAATGTCGGAAATGATTCAAAGAAAACAGATGGTAAGAGCATAATTTCCATTCTACTTTTTCATAAAATGTGCAATTTAATGCAATTTTGTTAGAATTACACCTAAAATTGAAATCATGGTTGTTAATATATTCTTATATTATACCCTAAAAAAATACTTCACTACATTTAAAGAGTAGTCTATCCCTTTTTCGATAATTTACAGATGATTGTTGTATCTCTTCCTCTCCACTATTCTTTCTCTATCACAAATACATTCTATACTCTTTCTCTTTACCACTTCCCATTTTTTCACTTTAACTTTAAAGTTGACCTTGGACTTGATGATTAGAATGGAATACAAGTCTTTATGAATTGTCTAGCATAAATGGGAAATATTCCATGTTTTCAGTTTTCATATTTTTTCTTTTAATGAGGAATTACTAGTTTCAGTAAAAAACAGACATCTGTTCAGCGTTATCACTATGTTGGGAAACCCACCTATTGGTGAACATACATAGTGTAGGATGAAGTTTGGTCAGCAAGAATAGGTCTTACAGGCAAGTTTTGGATGGCAATCCCAATCAAACAAGTTAGAATGAACCCACCTTGTGATGTGCTCCATGAACGTTGCTTTTACTTTTCACAGAGAGCATTCTACTTTTTCCAAAACCTGAAAGTTCAGAGTATATTATCCTTCAGACTTCGTACTGTCCTACTGAGAAAACTCTTCTCACCTTTTATAGAAATCCCCTATTTCACTTGTGACATGGGCTTATTCCTCGTGACTCCTTCATGCATGGTTTTTGTTAGAGTCCCAGACTCTCTTTGAATCACACTTCCCTGTACTGGATGCTAACCTGTTCTTTGGTAGTTTGGTTTGAATGTCATTGAAGAACAAATACTGAGTATTCAGATTGAAAAGTAAGAGGAAATTTGAACGTAACTCCTCACACATCTATTAAAAAGGAAGCAACCTCTCTAACTTTTGTCTCTAAGTCACTGTGACAGGCTTTCTTTACTCATATGTGTGAAATCAGTTCTCAAACCTTTTCTTTTAAGCTCATTCAAATAATTCACTCCAGGTGTCTTATCACATAATACCTAGGGAACACCCATGTGCAGTTTTTCACCAAATTGTTTATGCAAATGGAAACCATGTACCTAATAAATATACTCTCCTTGAATAATTGTGACTAAGACATGAATTACACGGAGACAAAGTAGAATTCAAAATGGCTGTCTCTTAGTCAGACTCTGTTAATGGGTAAGGTTTGTTGCCAGATATCATTAAACCCAAGTCAAGGTAACACAAGCCAGAAAATGTACAGTGGAGGAGAATGGTGTTAGATATAAACCCAGCACCTGAACATCAGGCCCATCCTGCATCCACTGACTAGCCCATGTAAACTCTTATAGCATAAAAGTACAGAATAAACTAAGTCCCAAATCTTTAACATGAAGTCTTGTTGCATGTTTATATTGAGCTAAAATATCTGCTATGATGTTGTCATGCAGGTATTGTGAATTAAATTTTATTACCGTCATTAAGCCCTTTTATTTTACCTGTGCCCTTTATAACTGAATTGTCCCCAGGTATTTAAAATAATTAAACAGCTTTTTTAAAAGGAGGGTATGGGAACAAGTGAAGAGATACTATGTTCTATGGAACAAATAAATGTAAAACTTGATTGTTTAATGAATGGGGTTCTTGAGCCTTTAGGGCAGTGAACAGGGTGCAGTCAGTAAAGAAATGACATTTTCTGATATCTACCCCCTTTTTCCTCCATAACTCTAACTTTCCCCTGCTTCACGTGGAGTCTGGTGTGTCCATATAGTAGCAAGTTTACGTAAAAACTTGGACATGAACAACTTTGTATTTTAATTTCATTGATGCACCTGCATGACATAAGTCATTACCACTGCTTTGGTATCATAAGAACATATATCGTTGAGTTTTAATTACTTATGCTATCTTAGCCAAAAATCTTTACCAGGACTAAAGCTCTTCTTGGTGGCATGAGTGGAAAAGAAATTATTGGTCTCATAAGACCGACAGGAAGGATCAATCCAATGTCGGAAATGATTCAAATTTCCCCTTTGGTCATCAAAACTCTCTACTTTAGAAATTTTTTTTAAATGACATGTGGATCAGTGGTTACATTGACTTTCAAAAGCTATCTAGTAACAACCAGATACATTTTGAACATTTATTTTTAATAGATTCTATTACATTTGATGACCAGAGGGAGTCAATTTAACTATTTTTAATGCCTCTACTCCTAATATAACCCCTGGGTACCGGTGGTGACCAGCTCTGTCTAATTGTTGAGAAGAAGTATCCAAGCACAATTCAGTGCCCAGTATGATCAGACCCACTATGGTTTGAAGTTTCAACATTGTACGCATTCAGAAAGAAACCTGATGAAAACTGGACCACAGTTGGTTATTCTCGGACTCCTTTGAGCTGAGACACACACAGAAGGAAGGGGTGTGTGCTGAAAGAGTAAATTACATCCTGGCATAGTGAACACATTGCAATTGTACATTATCTCTGTCAGGCTACTGAGGTACTATTTAGTATCCTGCAGCACTAATTTTCAAACTGACTTCAAAGAATGAATGTTCTTTGAAAATACCTTGTTTACTCTTAGGGAGAAATGTACTAACATAAAAAGATCTGGGCCTCTGAGCCCAGATTCTCTTAGGGCCTAAATTTTACAGTGTCACTGGAAGAGTAGGATGCCAATGAATGAATTATTTTCAGTGTGTTTTTAGTCATGTTTGAAACAGCAGAGTCTCTTGGACCTGCCACAATTTTTTATAGTTGCCCAAAAATATGAACTTGCCCTTAACTTTATCTGATTACATTAACAGAGATATAAGAGATAGCCACCATTTGTGTCTCTCAAAAGACTGATTATAATTAGGGTCTATAGGGGTATTTGCCAAGTTCCGGAGAGGGAGTTCAACAGGAATTTCTCCTTCACTGAATGTTCTAGGAATTGGAATGTTTAAAGATGTTCATGAAACTTAAAAATCAATTGTGTAGAGTGAGAAGGGTGGACAAAAGATTATCTGTGGACCTGTGCTTCTGTCAAAGAGGACTAATAAGAATTAGATTTACCCTTTCACCTGAAATAATAATAATAATAAAAGACAACTTCTATGGAAGAATAGTTTTCAAGATACTGGACATCAAGAAATGAAAGACAATGATCTCCAAGAAACAAGAAATAAAAGAAATAAGCCCTATGATTGTTCCATAAGGCAGCATAAGGAGGGGGACCCAGGCAGATGTGATGGACTCCTTGAGTTGAAGAGTTGAATAAAGGATCCAGGGAGAGCCATGGTGGCTAAAGTTAACAAGATAAAGTACCAGAGAGAAGAGAGCTGTAGAGATATAGAGTTCCAGAGAATTAATTGTCTTGTTGTATTAATGAGAGTAATTAGCTGTAGATTAAATGCTGCTTTTGGTCTTACCTAACAAATCTTGAAAACAAGACATAAAAGGATCAGTGTTTTCAAATAATTGCAACCCAGAGTAAAGTTTGTGGATATATATATGAATATAAAAATATATAGTACCCAATAAAATAAAATCCAAAATGTCTAATATCCAATAAAAAATTATTAGACATGCAAAGAATCAATAAAATATGAGGGGGAGGGGGGGACAATGGGAATCAACCCAGAACTGAAACAAGTTAGAATAGCAGACAAGACATTAAAGCAGTTCTTATAACTATAGCCCACATGTTTGGAAGTTGACTAGAGACATGGGAGATGTAAAGAAGACAAAATCAAACTTCTAGAGATGAACACTACAATGTATGGTGTGGAAAACACACTAGATGGTATTGGCCAAATAATATTGGATGAGATTAGTAATAAATACAATGTATGAGATTATATGTTGCAGAAGAAAAGACTAGTGAAAAACTATCCAAAATGAAATAATAAAAAAATTGTAAAGAGCATCAGTGAATTGTAGGACATCTGCAACAGCCTAATATAAGTGTAACTGGAGTCCCTAATATAAAGAAGAGAGAAAGGAGAAAAGAATTTTTCTCAATATTTGTTGAAGTAATGGCCAAAATTTTGCCAGATGATGAAAACTATAAATTCATAGACTCAGGAAGCTTGGTAAAGCCAAGAACAAAAATATATGAAGAAAATTACAGCAAAACATGTCATAATCAAATTATTCAAAGCCAGTAATGAAGATAAAATTAAAAAAACAGCTAAAGGAATAAAAAACTCATGTACTATTGAACAAAGGTAAGGATAACTGTAGATTTCTTATCAGAAACAATGCAAGTGAGAAGACAGTGGAGCAACATCTTTAACATGCTGGCAGAAAAAAAAGAATTCAACTAAGAATTCTAAACCCAGAAAAAATATCTTTCAGGTATAAAAGCTGAAAGAATTCATCACCAGTAGATCCATAATGCAACAAATGTTAATGAGAGGCTATAGGATAACTATGTCAGTTACAGATATGAACCTGCAAAAGAATGAGGCACACAAAAAATGGTAACAAGATGGATAAATACACAAGATTTTTTCATATCATTTCAATCTCTTAAAGATCATTGACTATTTGAACAAAATAATAATAATACATTGTTTGATATGTAACATATACAAATGAAATGTATGTCAACAATAGCATAAAAAGGTGGAAAGGGAGAAATGGAAGTGTACTATCACCAAGTTCTAATATGCCTGAAATGATATAATGTCATTTGAAGGTAGATTGAGATAAATTAAGGATATACTATAAACTGTAAGGCAATTAAAAAAACAAAACAAAGACATATAAATAATAAGCCAACAAAAGAGATAAAATGGAACTGTAAAAATATTTAATCCAAAAGAAGGTAACAAAAAAAACTGTAAGAAGGGAACAAAGGACATATGAGAAGAATAGGAAACAAATAGCAAGATCATAGACTTAAAACTAAGCTGATATCAGTTATGACATTAAATGTGAATGGCCTAAGCACTCCAATAAAAGGGTAGAGATTTTCAGATTGTAAGACCCAGTTATATTGTCTTTATAAAAAAAGACACAAATAGCCCCAAAGTAAAAGGATGGCAATTGGTACACCAAGCTAACACTAAAAAAAAGAGGAAAAAAAAGCTTGAATTGAATGGCTGTATTAATACCTGACAAAGTAAATTTTTTTTAAATTTATTTTTAAGACCGTGCAAGCAGGGGAAGGGCACAGAGAGGGGGACAGAAGATCTGAAGCAGACTTTGCACTGACAGGTTGACAGCATCAAGCCTGATATGGGGCTTGAACTCACAAACAGTGAGATCATGACCTCAGCTGAAGTTAGACATTCAACCCACTGAGCCACCCAGGTGTCCCTGACATAATAGATTTCTTGCAAACACTATCATCAGAGATCAAGAAGTTCATTTCATGATAAAGCTGTCCATTGATCAAGAGGATATAATAATCCTTTATATTTATGCACTAAAATATATAAAATGAACTGCAAAAAATTTCAATCTATAATTTTACTTAGAGACATTAGTATTACTCTCTCAGTTATTGATAGAGTAAATAGATATAGAATCAGCAAAGAAAGGGAGATTTGAACAACACTACCAACCAACTTTACCTAATTGACATCCACGAATACCCAACAATGGAGAATACACATTCTTTTCAAGTGAACATAGAACATTTATCAACATAGACCAGATTGTGAGTTATAAAACAAGTCCCCAAAAAATTCAAAAGGATCCAAGTCATACAAAGTATGTTTACAGGTCATAGTGGAATTAAATTGGCATAAGTATATTTATATTATTTTATTATCTTTTTAATATTTGTAGAATATGTAATGATATAATCTATTATTTTTTTATATTGGTAATTTGTTTTTTCCCTCTTCTTTTCCCAGACCAGTCTGACTAGAGGATAATGTTTTATTAATTATTGTCATTAATATTCCGCATTGTTTTTCTGTTTTTATTTTATTGATTTCTTATCTTTATTATTTTTTTCTTCTGCTTGGTTTTGGGTTGAGTTGCCTTATTTTCTAGTTTCTTAAGGTAGAAGTTAATGTCATTAATTTGAGACTTTTATTTTTCTGTAATGTAGGCATTAAGTGCTGTAAATTTCTCTCTAAGTACCACGTTAGTAGTATACCAAAAATTTTAGCATGTTGCATTGTATTCACATTTAGTTCAAAATACGTTCTAATTTCCATTTTGATTTTTACATTGATCTAAGAGTTATTTTGAAGTGTACTGTTTAGTTTCCAAATATTGGGGAGATTTTCCAGAGAGAGTGGAAATGTAAGTCCTCTCCAAATCTACAAATGCATGCAATCCTAATTAAAATCCTAGGTATTTTTTTTTTGGTAGAAATTGACAAGACAGTTCTAAAATTTATAGGGGAATGCAAAGCACCCAAAATAGACAAAGCAACTTGGAAAAAGAAGGGAAAAGTTGGAGGACTAAAAAGGTAGGCCTTGTTTCAAGACTTAAAATAAAGCGATAGTAATTAAGGCAGCATAGTATTAGCATCAAGATAGGCAAATGCATGAATGGAATAGAATAGAGAGTCCAGAAATAGATCCACATGAATATGGACAACTTATTATTGATAAAGGACATTCGATGGAGAAAGGTAGTCATTAACAAATGGTGATGGAACAATTAGATATTGATATGCAAAGTAATTATCTCCTATATTTCACATCATACACAGACATTAATTTAAAATAAATCATAAACCTAAGTTTAAAATGTAAAACTGTAAAACTTATGGTTAAAAAAACAGGAGAAACTCTTTGTGATCTCAGGTTAGTGAAGGTTTTCTAGGTATGACACCAAAGGTACAAACCATAAAAGAGCAAATTGATAAATTATGCTTTATCAAAATTAAAAACTTCTGCTCTTCAGAAACCCCTATTAAGAGAATGAAAAGATGGCCCACAGACCGGGGAGAATATTTGCAAAGCCTATATGTGTTAAAGGAGTTGTACCAAAATATATAAAGAAACCTCAAAGTTCAATAATAAGAAAATACGTAGCTTAATTAAAAACATTCGAAAGATCTAAACATTTCACAAGAAGAGATGTACAGCTAGCAAACAAGTACATTAGAAGATCATAAGCATCTTGTGATTAAAAAGTTTGTTGTGTACATTAAAGCAATTTGCCTATAATTTGATTCTTCACAAGACTGGTAAGGCATGACTTTTACTTGCTACAGGGCTCAGGAGTTAACTGAAGAAATGCCTGTGTTTTTTCTGTTTTCTATCTAGCTGATCGTACCAAAGTAGTTTGGAAGTGGGTAAATAAATGGAATGGATGACTTTGAGTTTGTTAGATGTGTTTTGTTCTATTATAATAGATGCACCAACTTATTAATAAAAGCAGAGGAAGGATAGTCTGAACCTTTTCGCTTGAGTTGTACTTGATGTTCTAATCTTTTAGCTAAAATTGCAGTTTTTTTTGTTAGTTGCCTTAAGGATGGGTGTCATGACTTGCCTTGCAGTGGAGTTGGTAGTGAGAGATAGATAGGGCTTGTACAGGCCTGAAGGTGTGCCCATCTCTGCAAATGTAGGGAGGAAACAGCCAAACAGCAGGGTGCGTGGAGAATGAGACACATGTCTGTCTTTACAACAGGGATAGTTTTTGATTTAAGTTCATATTGAGAAATTTGAGAAGCAAAAACACACTGGCACATACATGGTTAGTCAAGAGGCATGCATTTGTTGAGGCCGTCACCAATTTTAGCATCTGCATAGATACCTGTACCTCAGCATTCTCATCTCAGGGAATCATGCTCACTTCATTCTTTGTTCCAAATATTTTTTCCCACACTACTCAGGAAAGTGGTTGTTAGGCTGTCCTTATACCCCAGAATAAAGAAACCATAGCTTGTGGTCAGTGCCTCCTTTTACTACCTCGTTGCTCCAATCTATGCTATTTCTTCTCATAGGGCATCTTATTATCACTTGCAGCTGATGTTGGCTGTGCCGTGGTCCGTGCAGAGCTTTAGAAACAATTGAACACATTTACTCATCTTCAGGACACTCATATTTGAATCAATCCCATATATGCTAGCCATGGGGGACTTTACAGGCATTTGTATTCATTTAATATTTTCCTCAATTTTGACAGATTGCTGTGTTTCTAAGCAGCTTGTCAATAAAATTTTATTCAGAATTCTAATGGGTTCACAAGTCTTAGAGGGCAGTGGTCTTAATGGCCATCTTGGTTCAAACTTCTATCCCAGTTTATATTGCATAAGCTACACATAAGAAATTTAGTAATAGAAGAGATTACAGAAACTTGAAAATTCTTGACATAGGATTTTTGAAGTGAAATCCACTTTCTGGATTTTCATTAATTTTGTTCTGTATGTAAGAACTATCTTTTTTTTTTTTGAAGTTTTTATTTACTCTTACAGAGAAAGGGAATCAGCTGGAGTGGGGCAGAGAGAGAGGGAGAGAGAATCCCAAGCCTGATGTGAGGCTCAACCTCACAATGAATGCAAGATCATGACTTGAGCTGAAATCTAGAGTCAGATACTTAACCAACTGAGTACCCCAGGCTCCCCAAGAACTATCTTATCTGAAAAAAAAACAAGCAATTCCTTCATTTGGGAGCCTATGCTTCTTGTGATGATGTAAAGGAGGCCTGCTGATTAGGAAGAAGGGCTCTACTTAATGGCAAAGAAGTTTCCTATTGGCAGTAAATGAAGAGTTGGTTATGCTGCAAAAGGTTTGTTGACACTAACACTCAATACTCATAACCAATATATAGTTTTGACTGCTAATTTATTGATGTACAGTATGTACACTGGAATACTCATGGCAGCTGGCCAGTCAGTGGTTTCTTTTTCCTGAGGGAGAACCTACCTGGGAATTCAAATCATATCAGAAAGTTGCTTTACAAGCTGAGAATGTAAGGGAAGTTAGTTGATGAAGTGTGACTTCAAGGTAGAATATCTTGATCTATCTGTCTCCACCATTGGGATAGATTTGCTAAGAAGAATAGATGGGAGGCATTTTGTATGCCCTGTATTCTAACAGTGCGAGAGGCACTCCTCCATGGCACCTCTTTTTCTAATCTCTTTTTTGACCACACATTCAGCCATTAGATACGTTGATATCTTGGAGTAGATTATCATTCTTGTTCACCTTTTTTCCCTTAATTTACATCCAAGTTAGTAGCATATAGTTCAACAGTGATTTCAGCAGTAGATTCCTTAATGCCCCTTACCCATTTAGCCCATCCTCCCTCCCACAACCCCATTCTTGTTCACTTTTAGTTGTTCTTGATTGCATTTCTGGACCTTAATCTTTTTTTTTTTTTTGATGTGTTTTTCTAATTCTGAATTTTCAGTTATTTTTTTAATGTATTTATGTAAATTCAACTTAGTTAACATACAGTGTAGTATTGGTTTCAGGAGTAGAACCCAGTAATTCATCACTTACATATGACACCCAGTGCTCATCCCAACAAGTGCCCTCCTTAATGCCCATCACCCATTTAACTAATCCCCCCACCCACCTCCCTTCTAGCACCCTCTCAGTTTGTTCTCTGTATTTAAGAGTCTCTTATGGTTTGACTTTCTCTCTGTTTTTATCTTATTTATCCTTCTCTTCCCCTATGTTCATCTGTGTGTTTCTTAGATTCCACAAATAAGTGAAATTGAAATCATAGGATATTTGTCCTTCTCTGCCTGGTTTATTTCACTTTCCATAATACAATCTAGTTCCATTCAAATGGCAAGATTTCATTCTTTTTGATTGCTGAGTAGTATTCCATTGTATGCATACACACACACACACACACACACACACACACACACACACACACATATATATATATACTACATTTTCTTTCTCCATTCATCTAATCTTGAGGAAACTTCTTTGTTTTTAAGGCAGATGTCTCTTTTTCTTTCTCATTGTTTTTTATTCCCCACCACAGCCTACCAGATTTTCATAAGCTTTACACATATCCAGAGGTATGCTCAGATCATGAACTGTGGTGGATAAAAAAAGGCCAAGATGGTGAACAGTTCTGGTAACGCTAGCTATTACCCTGTCCTTTTCTCTCACATCCAAGATAGGCTACTATAACCATAAACTTGAATCCTTTCTAATTCACTTTAAAAACAAAACCTGTAAAACTGCAGTATTTAACTGTTTTTAGGAATGAATGATTTGCAGTACACTTTGCTATTGGTCATGCCACTGAAGTCAATTGCTGCTGCCTCAAGGTAGTTTCTACAAATAGTTAATCCCATCCTTTTTTTTTTTTTTTTTTTTTTTTACTTTTTTCCTTTTCAGAGCATAACATTTTTTTTTTCTTAGTTCTGGGAAGATATTGCATGGTAGCCTTTTATGTATTGACAAAAAGTAGGCCTAGTTCTTTAATAAAGAAATTTCCTTCAGTGTGAAAATCCAGCATCCTTGTGAGTTATTTTCCATGAGTGTACAGGGACCAAACATCTGGAGTCCCCAGGGTCCCAGTCAAGATAAGTCATCATAACAACACATGTTATGATTAATATCCCATTTCCCTTCGCCATTTGTCCAAGAAAACTCCAGTGACCGATTTACGTAACAAATTTCTGTGTATGTATTAACATGCAGAGCATCAACAATAAGTAAACGGTATGGTTTAGCAAGAAGGGCCATGAAATATTTGTTTTTCAAAACATCTTACATTCTTATTTTCTCAAGTAGTGTGATAACCGAAGTGTCTAAACCCTGCACTCCAATGTCCCTGTCAAAGGAAAACTACAGAAAGTTAATAAAATGGAGGAGAGAATTGATACTATTTTTTAGATGCCTGTTATTCTCATGCATCTGGATAAAACCTCACTAATTAGATTTAAAGGGTTTTATTGATTAAACAGTTTTTTTTTTTTAGAGGGCACAGGTAAGCAATGGGCAGAGAGAGAGGGAGAGTGAGAGAATCACATGAGGGGCAGAGAAGGAGAGAGAGGAGGAGGAGAGAGAGAGAGGTGGGGTTCACCCAATACAGGGCCTGAACTCACGAAAACTTCATATGTATGCTTCATGATATGCTTAAGTGTTATTTTCTTATTACTTTTAGAAGCCGTGCTGTAGGTTGACCCAAGAAGAGTTATTGTGAGTCCAGCAATGCTGGAACCCAAAATAATTGTTTTTTGGATGGATTTTGGTGAAAACTATTAACCAATCCATGATATCTGGGTAGGAAGTGGTCAAATGGGATGAACTTGAAAAATGTATCTGCTCCTTTTCAGTACAGACTTACACTCTTGAGAGCATGGAAATACAAAGCCTATTACCTACACATGGTCCTCACATCGATGAATCACAGTGAATCAGAATAGTTAGTGCTTTCGGTTACACACGTCCATTTCAAGCCAATGTATTTTTATATACTTTTAGTGAATATCTTTGTGCTTTTCAAAAAAGGGTGTATGGTGTATAATGGCTATCCTCATGATGGATTACAAAAGAACAGGTGACATGCTACTACTCCTATACATTTTTGTGCTTTTAAAAATCACATTTGTAGTATCAAAACAGCAAGTGAAATATATATACATATACACGTATGATATATAAAATTGTATAAATATATGTACATACAATATATGTATAATTTGTATATATGCAATATTATCTAAATAATATGATGTAAGATGGGTGGGTTTAAAATAATTAAATTGTGTTATACTAAAGAAAACTTCTGAAGTCAATTCATGCTTTTTTACATAGCCATTTAGATTCTAGTTTCTTACCAAATAACTACATACTAGAAATGTCAAATGAAAGTATATTATGTACTCTTTGGTAATGACAAAATTAATCTTTTTAAACAACTTTTCCCTTGGAACTACTGGTATATAAGCTTTCATTTTTTCACTCTATCTTCTGGACATTTCGTTACACTCTTAATGTACCATTGTTTTTTTAAAGGAATCTGTTTTGACAGAAAGGATTATAATTTTGGATTATAATCCAAATTATAATTTGGATATAATTTTGACAGAAAGGATTATAATCTTAATGTACCATTGTATTTTTAAAGGAATCTGTTTTGACAGAAAGGATTATAATTTTGGAACTGTGGAAAATGTAATCTTTTCCCTTAATACTGATGTTTAAGATTTAAAAGTAATTTCTTAGTATTCATGAAATAAATATTTATCTATTTTCCCTCTAGAAATTTGATTTTGTCAGATTCTACACAGATTGGAGAAACACAAGTAACAATGCATTTGTCAAAAGAAACTCTATTAACATCATAAAAAATTCTTTAAAATAACAGCTTCCTTTGAAATAAATATGTGCCAATGCCAGGAGCTAGCAAGTGTCTATATTGTTAATGCCATTTCTTTTCTAGACACACACATTCTAGAAGAACTGTTAAAAAAGCAGTATCAACCAAGTATTGAAGCTTCCTCTTTGTATTTATTCTTAACATTCGCCACAGAAGGGCACCACAGTCTTCAAGTGATGACATCCATGTCGTCATAAGAATTAGCCCTCTACAATACATGCTATTTTTATCTTATATTCTGGAGCCATAGTGAAAACTTGAGAAAAAATACTTGTTTTTCTTTCACTTATTTTGAAACTTATATTCCTTTTCCTAAACTAATAAAATTGAGAAAAACATGAATATCAGTCATAATGTTTCAGGTCTAAAATTCCACCCTCACTTAACTTTCTCTGAAGGACTGTCTTGGTCTCTGTGGTCAGTCTCTGGCTTCTTCTTGGCTTCAAAAATAGCAGATTCAAAGACTGATCAGAAACAAAGCTCTTCTGTGCAGACAACTGTACCCTCACCTGCACCAAAGAGTGGTAGGGGCTGCAGATGCCTGACGTTTACTTACCCCTTAAGAGTGGGCTAGTCTCTGTAGCACTTGGAGAATTGAATGTTTTCATTGTTTCCTTGGGTGTTAAAGTACTAAGTTCTTAATACAGAGGGTAACAGCAGTAAAATACTTTGGGAAGTGTGGGACAGAGAGAGCAAGTTATTCACAAATTTTAAGTTTGGAAAGAAAGGCCATGTTGTATAAAGAGAGAGAGAAGACAGAAAATTTAGAGAATAAAAGTTTAATACCATCATTGTTCTCAGTTTACTGCACTGAGCCATGGATCAAAAAGAAAGAAAAAAACAGTAGAGCTAAGAACTACCATCTTTTGTACTTATTCTGTATATTTGGATCAAATGAGTAAATTTTTACAGATAATCATATAGGCATAGGCAAGGTTTGAGGAAGTTATATTCCTATAAATTTACTTACTCACTCTTTTCTATCTGTTCATCCATCCATCCATCCATCCGTCCGTCCATCTACCCATCTGTCTTAGCAGGGCTATAGCGTTAGTATTATATGCAGTGAAATTAACTTAGAACAATAATACTATAATCATATCACTTATCATTGGGGCAAGGAGAAAGCAGTCATTATATACTTTTGGATATTTAGTGATAACCATTTAAAATACCACTTATGACCTATAACAGTGAAATCTGTGCCTGGATAAATACTAACAGCTGTATTTAAAATAATGTTTGTTTTTTGTTTTTAGCATTTCTTCATTATTAAAAAACAAAACGAAACCAGGACCCACTTACAAGCCCCACAGAAATTCTACTAGACATTTAAAATTGGGTTAAGTTTTACCACATTGCTTACTATATCATTTTGTCATTTTCGTAGAAAGTTGACTCCATAGGGAGGCAGCTATGGTAGAGTTTCTGGAACCTGAAAATGTGGTTTGAATCCCAACTCTCTTCTCAGCCAAGTCAGCTTATTTCATTAAGCTTGGATGATAGTTGAATCAGGCTGTGAAAAATCAAACCCACGAAAAAAAAAAAAAGAAAAGTGTTTACAGTTGTTTTTCAAGCCTGGTGCCAGATTCCTGTGAGGGCTGCCTCATAGATGATCTAAGAATAAACATTATGACAGATAAACATATTTTTAGAGTCAAATCATGTTAAATCAAAATTTAAGCTTCTTAAAACAATTATCTTTAAACCAAGTGGTTTCATACAGCATCTCCACTTACCTGTGGGAGGAGTAGCGTGGGAAGGGTGGAATAAACAAGACCACACTGTTTTACATATCCGTTTCCTTTTTCTTCCAATGAAATTGCTGAAACATTCTTTGTTATTCATTTCTGTAGAGTAAATACGTTTCTGTGAATTCACACAGAATGTCTTCAGGATTCAGAGCCTCACAAAGCCTTCCCTTTTGTGAGACATAAGAAGTCTTTGGTGAATGGGTGGGTGAATGGATGGCACTTACTTAGATATTTTCTTGAATTATCCCAATTTCAGTTTATCAATCATAAAAAGGTGGGTGAGTTTAACTGCTCTCTGTGGCCTCCAAAAAGCCAACATAGATTTATAATCAATGGAATTCAAAGACCCTTTAACAAAAAATAATCCTTTATCTCAATTAAATACAGAGTGGTCACTTGCATTTTGTCTTCAGGACTTTATTTTCATAATACTATGCAGTCTTACCTAAGTTTAGCTTAAAATTTGTATCCAATTTTAGTTTAATTTGAAAACAAAGACACAAAACCAAACCACAACAAAGCAAATATAAGGCACTCAGATTTCGGGGGAGTAAGTGTGGAATGAGTAAGGAGCAAGCCTGATTTGCAGACCATGTCAAAGCTGACCACACGGCAGGTGTCCTTTCTCTGGGAGATTAGTCTCCGTAAGTGGGGCAATTTCTTCCAAGGAAATATTTTTTTTAATATTTTTAAAAATATTTAAAAATGTTTGTTTAGTATTTTGAGAGAGAGAGAGAGAGCGAGCGAGCGAGCAGGGGAGGAGTAGAGAGAATCTCAAGCAGGCTGTGCACTGTCAGCACAACGCCCAAAGTGGACCTCAATCTCATGAACCGTGAGATCATGACCTGAGCCAAAATCAAGAGTCAGAGGCTTACCTGACTGAGCCACCTAAGCGCCCCAGGAAATATACATTTTTGACATATCATACCTTGCTATTGAATAAAATATAAATAAATGGATTTATGATTAAAGTTTTTATTTCATACTATGAAAGTCCAGATTTCTAAAAAGGGTGGAGAATCTTACTCATCATTATGCTTCTGTGTCTGTCCCATCCACCTGATGCTTATTTAATTCACTTTCAATTAAAAGGTAATAATTTGTTGGGGTGACTGAGTGGCTCAGTCAGTTAAGTGTCCAATTCTTGGTTTCAGGTCAGGTCATGATCTCACAGTTTGTGAGTTCGAGCTTCATATTGGGCTCTGCACTGATAGCGCACAGCCTGCTTGGGGATTCTCTCTCTCTCTCTGCCCCTCCCCCTCCCCTGCTCATGCTCTCTCTCAAGATAAATAAAGTAAAAGAATAAAAACAATAATAATTGGTTGAGCATGTGCTATATGTCAGTCATTGTACTATATGCAAAAAAAGTTATGAAGGTAAATGATGTTTTCTCCATCGTTAGCGTCTGTAGTCTGGGTAGAACATCTTCTTGCATATAGCTGTGATATGAAGCACGTGACAGTAAGCACCCTGAAAGATTCATAAACAGAAGCTACCTTAGAGAGAGCATGTATTCGGGGAAGGCTCTGACAGTCATTCAGGTCACAGACCCGGCTACAGAGCATATGTCTGCTTTTCTTTTACTGTTGGTTGTACTTAATGAACACAGGTGCAGCCTAAACCCCCATTTCCTTTATTTTCCCCTTCCCTCCCTCCCTTGACCTGAAGACTGCACGGGAGGATGGAGATCTACAGCCAGCCACTTCTCATCTCATTCATAAGCAATGACTAGAAAAGGAGAAAGGTCTTTCTTCAAAGGCCTCTGGGTTCCATTTAGACCCTAGATGGACTTCTTTCCATCTCTGGAACCCAGCAGACTGGACCTCTGGCCACTGCTAACCCAGGCTGCATGAAATAAGACGTGCATCACTTCCCTGTTGGCTAATTGAGGCTCACTGAGCATAACAGGGGTCCTAGTCCCCAGCTGTCTGTCCCTAGCATTCTTCCAACCAATTGATCATTCATTAAAAAATCAAACTCAAACTTAAACCATCATAATGAAATTTGGTTCTATATTTAAGGACCTGGGAACATCTCCCAAGATGGTTAGTGCTACGAAGACTGTCTAAGAGGAATCTCATTACATATGACCCCAAACTGTTAATGGCAGGGCCAGAGCACTAAGGAGGGGTCCTGTCTTGCAACTTTCGCACAGAACGAATTGTGCGTAGATGATTAGAATCAAAGGGAAATTTCTAGTCCTTATTTCAGCTTTTATTTCACCCCTTTCCCTCACTGGCAGGTTGCAGAGAGACAACTGACAACTTCCCTCACTGACAGTGCTAGTATCAGAGTAAACTGATTGGTCAGAAGTTTTTCTCTTTTCTGTTATTTCTCCCAAATGAGTGAAGGTGCTAACAGAAGGTAAATGTACATGCGACCAGAATGAAGAAAGAGGGACCACAGGAGTGCTAGATCCAAGGCCCCTGAGAAATGGAGAGTTGATAGTAATTACAATAGATCAGAGAGGGCTCTCCTATTTCTCAACGAGTTTGCTAATTTTAACTAAGTCTTATATAGGATATTTACTATCTTAGTCTTTAAAGTTGAATAGGAAATGTTCCTTATCCACTAATGACTCTTAACATTTCTGTAGGTGATGGTATTATCCGTAAAGTCTAAGCCACTGTACTCCTTTCCCACTTGGAGTCCCGCATAGGAGGGAACCCTGTGTAACTATAAGGAATGGTGGCTTGCAGACCATACAACACTTCTAGAAGCAGTAACATAATGGTTTTGGTTTGTCTGCTTGCTTTTTAGAAAGTCTGTTCAAGCTCAGTGATGTTGCATGGGGTTGAGTGTGCCAAATGAAAAAAAAAATCCAGCATTGTCTGTTTCCATTAATTTAGTACCGTTTCCATCTTTGTCTTCTTCCTCCACCACCTCACTCTGGGTCCAGTAGAGAAGTCAGGTGATTTGCCCGTCTGCACAATGATTTCAGTTGGGACACATCATGCTTTGAATCTTTTCTGGGACGCTTCTGAGGGTGGGGCAAAAATTCTGAGAGGGGAACATTGCTTTTGGTATGGAAATGGCTGGGATTCCATGAATCTGATTCCTTTCAGTCCCATGGACCCCTGAAGCACATTGGCTAGACGAGGCAGTCCCTGTCATTTTGGCCGCAAAATAAAGTATCTTAGATCCATATTGAGGGAAACAAATATTTGATAGTCAAGTTTAAAGTAACCATTAAGATTTTGAATGTAATCAGTGTTTAAAATTCTCCACTGAGAGTTTCCTTTTATGAACAGAACAAACTATGCTACAAAGGAGCAGCAATGACTAGTATGGAAATGTTTAATGGAGCCTTCTCCTTTTTTTTTTTTTTTTTTTTTTGTTGTTGTTGTTGTTGTTGTTGTTGTTGTTCCTTAGATTTTCTTCTCCTCAGACCCAGAGGGTGGAGAAGCGGGTGGGGGGGAAAGGCAGCATTGACACTTTTCTTTTTCTTTTTCTTTTTTTCAGATTCAGAAGAGTAAAACACACCTCACATACAATAAAAGAGGCTGCCAGTGGCTTGCATCATTTTAGCTGAGCTTCTTCATTCTCCTTCTCCTCCTTCACAAAGACCCATATCTGGGGAAGGTGTACAACTTTCAGAAACAAGTCCCCCACACTTGGCCTTGCCTCATGCCATCTTCCAAGAGATGGCTCTCTGGGAGCTGGTTTGAGGTCTAAGAACTCTGGGGAAATCCTCCCCCAGGCAAATCAAACCACTTGAGATTTTTGCACAAACAGAAACAAAACATGAAGGGACTTCCTCAGAATTCTTTGCTAATGCCCTGGCTTTCAAGGCACCTGTCTGGCCTGATGAGGATGGACATCCTGGATATGGCAAGGGAGGCCTGAAAAAGTCACATACACAGTAATCACCATTTTATTACTGTCGATGCTGTTACTTTAAATTGTTATTTTTGTACTGGCTGCTGATGGTGGAGACAGCCGTGCTGGCCCTCCGTCACAGCTAAGATGATGATTCCAGTCTCTGGTTGTTCCTTTCCTGAGTCAGGAACATTCTTTTTCTCCAATTTTCTTTCATACTTAGAAATTGTTCTTATGCTTGTCTTTCCATTTATATATGAAATTCTTTTTTTAAAAGAGATTATACTATAGGACTCTTTATTTGTAAGTGCTTTATTTATCTGTGCATTCATTAATATAAACCTGAATGTTTCAGCTAATGACCATACTGTTTAGGTTGGGAACACATTGCTTTCATTGGGTAGCATCCATAACTAAGTGGTTATTGAAATTTTTACCACTGGCTGGTCCTCTTCTTTTGCATATTTATGGTTTCACTTGATCACTCTTCTTTCTATTCAGGGAAGTGCTAAGGGAATTAGTATCAGGGAAATATGCCAGATAATTCTCATTTTAGTGAGTCTTTAAAAATATCACATAAGAGATCATTAAGTTTAGCACAAATCAAAAGTAAGAATCATGGACGTAGCATGGTAAAAGAATAAAGATACACCTTCTGAATCCAAGTCAGAAATGAAATCCAGTGGAGTATAAGTGTAATGTTATGGGTCTAAACGGTTTGATTTGGATAAAACTGATTCTTAAAAGATGGTTATGGTTCACGAAGGAATATCTGAGTCCTTCCCAAGGGGAAACCCCAAGAACATACTGGTGATAGAGTGGGATTAGTAATAGGAAGGAAAAGAGCTAGATGGTAGGCTTAGGTGTATCCCCATTGCAGATTTAATTTCTACATTAAAAACACC
Source organism: Cryptoprocta ferox (assembly GCA_028646485.1). Classification (NCBI taxonomy): domain Eukaryota; kingdom Metazoa; phylum Chordata; class Mammalia; order Carnivora; family Eupleridae; genus Cryptoprocta; species Cryptoprocta ferox. Next base: position 57,517,843 of record CM053559.1, on the reverse strand, counting down.
ACAACATTTTAAAAATCTTATTACCCAGGCAAACTGTTGCTATTTCTTCAGACAAAAAGGAGACCCTGTATGTTGTCTACAGGGCCTCTTGCCTCTCTGAAATATTACTCAACAGAAAGATCTGAGTAGAATGAACAATTGTGTACTGACATTAAACACAGTTCTTTGGTCAGCTTTACATTTTGCATTGTAATAACACATATTTTTCTGTAGCTCCCTCTGCTTTCCTAACAGTGACCATAGTAAATAATGTGGTCACAAATTCAAAGCAGAGGCCTAATAGGTCAAGTAAATGAGTAAATCAAGCCATATAATGAATGTCATTGCAATCAATGGCAGTTGGCACTAGCGAGGCAGTAAGGACATTAGGGACTATGAGGATTTGGAGCCATTTGTATGTTGAAGTGTGTGCTGTCGAAAGGGGGCAATTATTAGCTACAGGATTAGTGCTGTGTAGGAATGGAAATTCTAGATATTTAGGATTTTATATAAACCCTCTCCAAATGTTTAAATATTGGCAGCGAGTTCAGAAATTTCCAAAGACTATGTGAGTCCATAAAAGCATGCTGTGACCTGCATTCAATCCATGGGACATCAGTTTGCAAGCTATGCTCTTTGAGGTGGTATGGTTTTGTATAGGAATGAAATATAACCAGCGTATGTCCCATTTTTCATCTTGGAACCTGAACCTTTTACCGCATTTCTATTCTGTATTTTTGTATGGAGAGCTTTGCAGCCAGTCAAAATAGAAATTTCAATTTCCTTTTTATACTCTTAACAAGTAAGACTAAACAATATCTGAGGAAGAAACAGGAATATAGCCATTTTTTCTAGCACCTATAAAGATGGAAATGTTTTTCATTTGCTTGAAGCCATTAATTAGCTGAAAAAGAATGAGAAGAGAATTGCTTTCAGTATAGAACTTTGCTTGGAATTCTCAGTGTAGAAAAACAAAGCTCCATGTAACTCATTTTTTAAATCCTTAAAAAGTATTTTGAAGGGACATTGAGTAAAAGTGCAAAACTATCTACTTTTTAAAAATATAAACCTATGTATTATTGTGGTATGAAGTGATACTGGAGTTGATAAAACATTGATAAAACAAGTCAGTATTGACTGGAAGAACAATATTTCCAAAGCTCTAGCTCATTCTCTGTGATGTTTTTGTTCTCTTGAAACAGCTTGCAAAAGGGCAGTGATATGGGACACACATTCTTCCATTGCATGGAGTACATCTTACTCAGTGTTACACTGTCACATAGAAAGCAAGGGCTTACACACCTGAATTAAGAATTGACCAATATGTGGAGAAAGCAATAGGGACATTTTCACCATTGACAAAACACAATTTCTACATAGCCCTGGGTGGAACACTTTCTAATGCAGGTGGCCTTAAAGTTTGGGTCCCCATGTCACCAAATCATCCACATCCAGGTTTTGATGATGTGGTATGTTTTGATGGCATGATGACCTATCCATAGGGAGATATTTGTTTCATCTTTTATTCACGCCAACATTTCTTAGGTTATAAGCCCTAATAACTTATGGCAGCAGGCAAGAGACTCATTTCTAACCATTAAATTCAAATGGATTTTTTCTGTTATCCATTTCTTTCTTGGAGCTCTTAAAAACTATCTGACAGGATTCCATTAAGGACCTAATATACTTAAACAGTAAAGTAGTGTCTAAACTCCTGAGAGCCAAAGAACAATGGAATGTACCTGTTTATTTCATTTGCTGAATTAAAGCCATTGTATTAGATTTTCAACCTGGAACCACGACTTTAGTAAATTTGAAAAATGAAAAGTAAAGAGCAACATCATTACAGGATGTGACACAGAACGTAGACAAAAAATGGAGACCAATTTTGCAACCCATAGTTTAGGAATAAGAATATTGGTCTTTTAGTATCACTTCTGTCATGGATCACTTTTCTTTAGATGATAGATGATGATAGATAGATAGATAGAATATATATTTTCTTCTATTCTTAACCGTGAGCAGAGACTTAATGTTAGAAATGATTTCGTAGTGGGGTTTGTTTCCCCCCATGGAGTATGGGGGAAAACAAAAGAAAAAAAAAGGACTAAATCTTTTTCTCATAATGAGACAGAGAAGATTCTGAGATTAAAGCCTATGTATGCAGTATTATGTCCCAAATAAAGGGGATTTAAAGAATCCAGGCAACTTTTTTTTTTCCAGTTGGAAACTTTGTTCTGATTCTGAGATTCCCACATATCCCAACAGGAGTTGCAGCAGCGGGTCCCCAAAGGGCGCAGCACACAGTCAGCATTTAAGAAGCACATACACAACTGTGCAGCTGCATTCCACTATCCACCTGTGTATGCAAACAAAGCTCAGATTTACCTGAAAATGTATTCCACATCTCCTATATGCCAAGCATATCACTAAAGGCTTAATTTCTAAGTATATGCAAACATAACCTAGTGACGCAAATAGTTTATCATAAGAGATAGGAAATTGCAGGTAATTTGGGGAAAATTGGCAGAGCCAAGTTTGTGAAAAAATAAAAACTTCTCTATGGCGCTAGGATTTAAGAAAAATAAGAACAAAACGTAACAAAACAGGATTTCTCTGAAATTGTTCTTTTAAAAGGAATGATGACACCAATCTATATGAAATACCAGTGGATTTATTTTTATAATCCAAGTTGAAATATTTAAAATCCACAATAGACTCTCTGGGGGCAAATAGGAGATTCTGTATGTGCAGGGTGGGAAATCTTTGCCCAGTTTTGCTCTGCCAATATTATGATTGGTACAGCACTGAACCACAGCAAAATTGGACATTAAAGAACATAATGTTGCGATAATGATGTTATATTGGATCTTATATGTGAATAAATGGAAAGTAATACTTGTAATTCATCAACAGTACTCCATCATTAAAGGCCTCATTATCACTTAGAAAATGAACTTAATGAAAAAAATGTAATGAACAACCCAATATTTCTATGAAACATCCCTCTGGGAACCAGGGACACATTATCTGCCAAGACCAGATTTCAGTTGTTAAAGATTTCCTCTTGTCAAGAGACTGAGCATCGAGGTGACACTAGAATTAGAATGGTAACAGAGCCACCTAGGACATTTGACAGAGTTAATTTGGCTTCAGAGAGGTTAGAAAAATGGGAAGTAGTCCTCTGGATATTCTCATTAGACATTTGTAAAAGACTAAGTCCTTCCCCAGGAAAGTCTGCCGTAATCAAGAATTGTCTCATTGAAATAACACCTTGTTTTTACGTTAAACAAGAGTGGGTATACGGTGGAAGACCTGGACTGGAAAATTTATGAACGTCAATTTAAACATTCTTAGTTCCTGGTTATTTTAACTAATCCCCACCACCACCTCACCCATTTTCCGTTGAAATATTGCAGATGTATTTAAGATGAATTTACATTTGTTCTGGTTTCTGGTCCCAAGTGGAAGTGGATCAATACTGGCAAAGGCTGGCTTCACTAAATGAACTTAGTTCCAGCCCACATTGCTATCCACTGAGCCAGAAGAAGCAGGGGGTGGTGTGTGAGCCCTTTCAGCTCACTCAGGGCACAGTTACTCAACCTCCCTTGGGAGGTAAATGTTGTCTGGAGCAGGCCATTCAGTACCATCATGGCGGCCCTCAGCTTGGGTCAGCTTCAGCCATGATCCCTGAACTTCACCCATGTATCTTTGTAGAAGCTGGCTTCTGAACCCACAGAAGCATTTCTCTGTCAGGTTATGGTGCAGGATAATTCATTTAAAATAAAACCCATTAAAATCCAGTAGCTATGGAGTGGCTTTTAAATAGATTGCCCTGGAGGCACATTATCGTATAGTCTTTGCTTCTCTGTCATGATCTATCTTGGGGTAGGTATTTGTATACTAGTGTCCTTGTCTTTGAATGGCTATATGTGCAATGGTACAGAGATACAGTCACACACTGGTATACTTAGATATACAGTAAAAATATACAGCCATAAGTATTGTCCAGTAACTGATTCTAGAGATAGAACTGTAGAATATACATTTTCCTTTTTTCTTGCTTTGATGATATTTTTATACAGTTTTATATGCCGTACAAAATTTTTAAACATATTTGCTATTTTCATTTGTAGAGCTCGGTCAGGTTTTTATCAGCTCCGGTGCCCACTGTGCAGCCAGATTCCTCCCTGTACCTAATTTAAGAGTCTTCTCCCTTTTTCATACCTTTCTTTTACCTTTCCCTTCTTTTCTTCTCTCATTTTTCTACCTTTCATAAATTCCTTTTTTTGCCTCTGTCCAGGCAATCCATTCTGCTTGTAGTTTCATTTTAGCACAGGGAAACACAAAATAATGGGGAGGAAAACCATCTTGTTTCAGTATAATTAATATGAGGAAATACTGGGTGCCAAGGGTGGGGTCGGTAGGTGGGAAGTAGGGAATAGACTAGGGAAAGGAAGCAGGATAAAGGAAATTCTCATGAGAAACCAGTTACCCAAAGCAAGGTGAGTCACTTTAAGGCTAATGTAATGCTGTTATCTTCCCTCAGTGTAGAGCATGCTTTGCTCTCACAGGGTTTTTCTCCTTATGATGCCATGCCCTTACCGTGGGTCTGTAGACCCTCTCCTGATACGGGCACTGGCCAGAGTGAATGCATAACTCAGCTCATCTCCTCACCCTTAGATTTTGCTGCTGTTCAGATGAATTTGTGGGAGATGTCTAGGTTAATCCCAACAATGTCTAACAAGACTCAAAGGAAGGAGGCAAGCAGAATGAAAACCCCAAACCTCTATCCAAATCATGCCAAATAAGTAGTTGTTTGGAGGGTTGAGGAAGAGATTTCTGGATGTGTTCTGAGAATGTTCATTCAAAAGGGAAGATGGTAACATGGACTTGTCTTTATTTTATGGCAGTGAGAGAATGTACTTCCATGATGTAAAATATGTTTCTAGCAGATAAAATGCAGGTTGTGATTTGCATTTGTATATCATAGGGCAAGAGAATGGCCATCCATTCTAAAGAAGAGTGTTTTGTTCCCTATGATGCTGGTTTGAACTAAAACTATTGAAATGCCATAGCATCACATCTCCAAATGCAAAACTAATTCATAAAGACTCATGTAAAACAGAAATGCTAAACTGTTCTCAATAAATTAAAGATGTGTTTATTGTAAATCTTTATTTCATAGATGAGGCCAACAGTCTGTCAATGTATAATTTCCTCCATCATCTAGTAATGAATAAGTACTTGTATGTTCTTCCAATTACCAAATAAAAACAAAGAGTTCATCTCTCGGTTGGAATTTGAAAAATGAAATGCTGTCTTTTTCTTCCTTTTGCTTTTTGTTATTGTCTGTGTTCTGTCCCAGATACGGGGCTGTCCAAACTTACTCAATCATCTGTCTCTTTTGTATTCCTCCAAACACCACATAACACCCAGGTACGAAGTGCCTTTGCCTGCACATTGGAAGATATACACAGTGCATCACATCTCATAATCTATTTTGAGGAGTGAGGTGGATGGGTTAGCAGAAGCTCCTCAGGGCACAAGAAATGTCAGCATTCATGGAATTAAGCTGGCTTCCATATGTTCAGTTTTCTTCTAGGTATGATGGCATGGTTTTACAATCCTGTGATAGCAGTTTTCAAATTCCAGACTTGTTTTTTTTCTTTTCTCTGGAAAAGCCTATCTGTCAATATTTTCTTTTTCTGCAGCAATGAACATCAGGAGTCTGACTAGGGAATAGTCATTACCCCTGTTTGTGGGCAGACTAGTGGTTTACATACAGGATGGCACTGAGCCTACCTCCTTCAAGCCAGCCACTAAGAGGGACTTCCCTGGGGGCGAGGATATTACACAGACACCAACCACCCTCTTATCTGGGCCACCTCCATGTATTATTCCTGCATAGTGACTTCACTGGATTATTACTTTAACAAAGGAGGCTGTGATGTTCATTCCAACATGGCAGTGTTAATTGTGCATTAAAACATATTTTTAAAATTTTTTTCTGAAAGTAGAAGCAGAATTTACTCCTTTTAAAAAATATAGAAAAGTAAAATGAAATTAAATTCACTTGTAATGCCCTATCTGATAATTATTCACTGTTACCCCTTTCCTCATTTCCTTCTGGCTTTTGCTATATGTTTTACCCAATCGATGCCATAGAGTGCAGTATATTTACTTGTGTATTATGACTTGTTCACATAACATTGGATTATCAGCATTGTCCCATTTAAAAAAAAAACCCTCTTTATTAATGTAATTTCAGTAGCAACATATTTCATTTCATGGCTTAGCACAGTTTACTTAGCCAACTCTCTGCTGTTGGACAATTAAGTTACATGTTTTTATTTATTATTTTATTTTTTGCAGTTGTAAATAACATAACAATGGAGTTCTTTGTACATAGGCTTTATCATATTTTTGAATATCTGCATTGGATGAATTTCTAGATGCATAGTTGCTGGCTCAAGGGTTATGAACATTTGTTTGACTCGCCATTTGCAGGCGCAATTCCAAGGCATATTCAAATATTAAAATAGCCATATTTAAATAGCATACAGTGTTGCGTATCTGAGTAGCTCTTGTGTTTTGGGGCATTGTTCTTTGTGATGAACAGAGATCAAGTTACAAAGCAGGCATTTTACTGATGGTGGTTGTTTGAGGGAGGAAAAAATGTTAGTAAACTGTGACTCTGCAGCTCTAATTTATATGCTATTGGAAAACAACTCATTGGGAAGTATGGAATGGGTTTGAAGCAATGCAGACTCCTTCAGTGATGCCACAGCCCTGAGCAGAACATGGACTTCTCTTGATGCTTTTGTCAAGGATGGGAAGAGGCAAAACTGGTGATCTATTCTGAGGCATCAGGCAACGGCTTGTTGTCCTCTGCTGCACCTCTGGTGAAACACGGAGAAGGTGTTGGTGGATGTGCTTAGCAATAGGGATCAGAGGTTGTATGTATCACAAAGGCAGACATTGTAAAATGCTAAAAGAAAGGATTGAAAATGCCCTGTAGGTTGATAGATGCTTTTCCTACTTCCATCTTTCAGCACCCACCTCTGCCCGTGGGATCCATCAGCTTGTTTGTGTTGTAACAACATTGCTATTGTTGAACCATTACTGATGATGACACTTGATCTCCAGGGCTCTTAAAACACCCTTTCCCAGCGGGCTTGGCCATGCTCACCCTATTTTGCAGAAGGGGAATTATTTGTTCAACATCAAATTGCACATCACTAGGGTTTACTGCTAACCTCTCCTCCTGAGTCTTAGGTGTGTGTATCTGCCCCAAGGTTGGCTGTCACTTCCATCAGTGTCTTCTTCTCCAGACTCTTGATGAATTGGATTCATTGCCCTTTAGCTGATCCAATGAAGGACATTAATTTGAAATATCTGAAAGCTATTCGTTTGTCAAAAGATCCTTCCAGTCACACAAGTTGCAGTGATGACATTTCTGCCCCGAGCTGACTGATTGGGTTGTTTACTCTTTGAACATTCACATGCCGTGGGTCAAGGACGATGTAATCTGTGACCTTAAAATGCTTATCTTCCAAAGATGACATATTAATTACTTTACACACACACAAGCACACACCCCTTTCTTTTGAATATAAACTAAAACAAACACTGTATTGCACTGCACAGTTTGCTAAGCACTTCACATGTGTGCCCTTACTGGATCCCCACAATTCTCTCTCGAAATTGATGTTTTTAAATTTTTAAGATGAGGAACATAAAGCTTGGTGATATCAGCCCTGATGTGGTTGTTTATTCATGTTTTCATTTTTACCTGCTTCATTTATAAAACATTTTGGAATCCTAAAATCATAAATTTAATCAACTTGTTTTTAAGACATTAAGAAAGCAAAATAAAACCAGAGGCAAAAAGTAGCTAGTGTAGAAGGAGCAAACCAGGACAAATGTTAATATGCCGTCATGCAGGCTGAATAGGTCTCCCCAGTTCCCAGCATTATGTCATAAATTGGACCTGAGTTTCCTGGAAACCTAAATAAAAATGAAAAGAAACCATTTACAAGATTCCCATCTTCCATGAGGATAAAGCACACCAGTTGTTCAGAAGAAAGAATGCTTCGCCTGATGGCTGAAAGAAATATCTTCTATAGGTATTCACTGAGTGTGTGTTTCTCATTCCTGGCTGCAGAGTGGGCTCAGGGGGAACTTGAAATGTGCCCATGCCTGGGCTCCACCCCAGACCGATTCAACAGCATTTCTGGAGGAAGTGTCTGAGTATTAGCATAGTTTCTTTACAACTCCCCAGGTGATCCTAATGTGTAGCCAGGATGGAAAAGCTCTGACAGAGTGAATTCTGAATCACTCACAGAACAGCATTCCCACATAGATTTCTACCATAAATCCTAGAGAGCGTTGTATGGGTTCCAAGGTGTTCTGCTGGCATGAAACAGTAGGACACAATTTGGAAGCTGGTCCGGACCTAGATCTTCCAGCTCAGTTTCTGGTGTTTTCTCTGGGAATTGGAGCAAAGGAGGGGAGGAGTTTTAGAAAATGAAACTTACATAAGTTGAATATTATTCCCACCAATGGAAAGCGATAGGTAATTTGGTGGCTGTGGAATGGAAAATGATTTCAGGAACACAATCCCAGTTAACAGGGAGCCAGTGGGAGGTTGACTCAGAACCTAACCACCCTCAATGATCCATGATGTCTCCTAAAGGGCTAGAGAAATCACAAAAATGTTTATTTTATGTGTCTCCACCTGCTACCTGTTTGTGACTTATGATTAGGAGAAATGTGGATGATTTCTCCCTTTTCCTGGTATATTGGACATTTCATCCAGCACACAAGAAAAATAACTTCATGTCTAGAGGGCCTGCAGTTCTACTTTTCCACTGACCCAAGGCTCCCAGAGGTCCCCATCACACTCAGTGTCTGCAAAGAACATACCAAGGGGATGAAAAGCTGTCTCAAGGAAAAGCCATCAAACTGCAGGGTTTAAAAAAAATCCCAGTAAGTGATTTTTTTTTATTGCACCAAGATTTGTATGAAATTACCTAATATTAGCGGGTGTTTCTACAGGTAATAACACTGAAGGCTTGTCATTCAGTGCCTTGCTGGTTTTCAAGGGCTCACATAGGCAACATTATGTTTGATCTCTCAAATTTACAAGAGTATCCATGGAAAGCAGAGTGCCTTATTTTCCAGTAGTGAGACAAGATCAAGGAAATTTCTATCACACAAAGTTTTCCAAGTCTGCATGATGATCAGAATCATCTGGGGCAGTTGTGAAACTTCCAGGCCCTTCTGGAAATACTGGCTCACCACTGCTTGGTTGGGCCTGAAACTCTGGTTCTGTTTTTCCTTTTTGTTAAAATAACTGTTTATGTTTTTCTTTTCCTTAGGCAAATTTAATATGGCTGCACTTGAAGGGAGCCTGGATAATGGGTTGATTAAAAAATAGCAAGAGGCACAGGGAAAAGTTTCTCTAGGTTGGAACTCTGAAGGATCTTGGGTTAAATATTGCCCCACTCAGTAGCTTTGTGCAAATGACTTAAACTCCTTTTGTCTCCAAATTCCATAAAATGGGAATTATCATCAGAGAGTTAGTATCAGAAAAGATAACCAATGTACATTTAATTATTTATTGCTAATATGGTGCCTAGAACCTAGTAACCACTTGATGTGCAACAGTGACTATTACGAATGACCAAGCGGTCAAATTGTGAGTTACCACTCTAAATAAAAAGCCTGAACCCAGCCTCCATCCGAAAGCGATGGTTCTCAACTGAGGGCAGTTTTGCTCCTAGGGAACATTTGTCATTGTTGGGAGGGCATTTTTGATGATCACGACAGGGAGGTGCTATTGACACCTAGTAGTAGAGGCCAGGGATGCTGCTAAACATCCTACTATGCACAGGACAGCCCGCTCCTACAGCCCAGGTGTGGTGCTGCTGTAGTAAACTCTATCATAGAGGCACAGTGAGACAGGTCAGGTGTTTTGTGAGTGGAGGGATTAATGCTTTGAGTCATTGGCGTCCCAGTGTAGATGCAGATTCAGTGGGACACAGAGGCATTTCTGGTGGATCAGAAGTGGCTCTGGACAAGAAGTTTAGAGGCATGGATTTGCATCCTGATAGCACCCCTGATCAGGGCTGACTTGCCACACACAAGGCCACCATCTTTTGCGTAGGATACAGTGGTGCTGTGCGATGAGGCAGCCCTGGCCCTGACCCAGAGTATCACTTTGGGCAAATCTTTTCACCTCCGGGTGTCTGAGACACCTCATGCTACCGAAGGTCATTAGACCCCTCTGGGCAACTTGTTGACTTGCAAACTTCTAGCTCCAGTCCCTGGGTATTTCACTTTAGTAGGCTCAGGAAAGGGCCCTGGATGGCATATTTATAAAAAATCACCTCAGGGAATTCTGAATCACCCTCATAGCCAGGTTTGGGCCCTCTGAGTTCCCTGCCAACTCTGATATTCAGGGCATCTATGAGACCTGAACAATGGGGACATAAAGTTCTGCCAGATGTAGCTTCCCTCACCTCCTGCAAATTAACCGTTTCTGTGGTATTTGGATTCGCTTTGTGTTTTCTATTTTTACTATTGCTCCTCCTAATATTATTGATACTCCTACCCTACCACTACCAGTAATAATAATAATTAACAATTACACAGAATGTCAAGGGTAGTACCCTGTTCATTAAGACTAAAATGAAACTGGGGCGCCTGGGTGGCTCAGTTGGTTAAGCGTCAGACTTCGGCTCAGGTCATGGTATCACAGTTCATGGGTTCGAGCCCCACGTCAGGCCCTGGAGCCCACATCATGTTCTGTGTCTTTCCCCCTCTCTCTGCCCCTTCACTGCCCCTGCTGACACTCTCTCTCTCTTTCTCTCAAAAATAAATGAACTTAAAAAAAATTTTTTTTAAAAGACTAAAATGAGTCCCAGACACCATCCCAAGTGTATTTCTCCACATCTCACCTTCAATTCCGGGTGGGGAAGTTACCCACTCACTTCCGGCCCCAAGTTCCCGCTTTCTCTGCTGGGAAGTCAACTGTGTTGACTCAGACAGCGATTTCTCAATTAACACAACCTCCTCACACACCAGGCCTCTGTGTGTAAAGTAGACTTTACAGAAAGTTGGAGTAGGTTCAGGGGACTTGTAACAGAAATAACACTGAATCATGTATATCTTCTGTTTAAGAATTCTCTCTGCACATCTGCCAGCCCAGACTCCAGGCATCTGCCATGTTGCTGAATTCTGACATCCAGGCCTCTTTTGTCCCACTCTGGATGACAAAATAAAGAGAGAAATGAATGAGTGAATAACATTTGTATATACAATATATGTGAATGTGTATATCTATGTGTGCATATGTATATATATATAATAAAATATATATGTGTGTGTATACACTCATACACACACATATTTATATATTTATGTAAATGTTCTTTTGTACAACTCAGCTATCCCTTTGTTTTCTCTCTCCTTCCTGATCCTCACTTTGGGGTCTGCCTTGTCATTCCCTCGTGGCCCACGAAACGGTTCATATGAACAAAGATAGATAATCCTTTTCCAAGTGGGAGGTTTTTTGTAGCTGGTTCATTTATTTATTTTGAGAGAGTGAGGAAAAGCAGGGGAGCAGGGAGGGACAGAGAAAGAGGAAGAGAGAGATTCCCAAGCAGGCTCTGCACTATCAGCTCAGGCCTGATGCAGGGCTCGAATCCACGACCCATGATATCATGACCTGAGTTGAAATCAAGAGTCTGATGCTTTATTGACTGAGCCACCCAGGCACCCCATCATAGTGGGAGCTTTGATGCCAGCTTCAGGGAGCTCAGGGACCCCACTAGCCACGCATTAGTATGGTCTGCTGCACACACACACCCCGTGGTCCCTTTCATACTCGCCAGAACACTTTGATGTCATTGTTATTTCCCTCATTTTGCAGATGAAGACCTGAGCTTCAGAAAAATCAATTTAATTGTTTGAGGTTCAATAGCCTGTAAAGTCTCTGGGGACAAACCCCTGATTCCTCGATTCTAAGTCTAGAACTTTCCCTTCCACAGCAGCAGTTCTCTACCCTGGATGCACATAAAATCATCTGGGGGACTTAAAAACACTGATGCCAGAGTTCCACCCTAGTACAGTGAAAACAGAATCTCTGGGGGGTGGCGCTCAGGCAATTGTATATTTAGAAAACTTCCCTGGTGGTTCTAAAGTACAATCCTGCTCGTGGTGTGTTGGGCCCCAACACACCAACCTGTCAACCAGGAGACCGAGGACCATCACACGTACAGAAGTAAAGGGTATGCTCCTGGCTTTTCTGGACCATGGAATACATGCTGCTCCCACAACCTCACCCAACCTTCTCCTAAGTTTTTTTTCAGACCCAGATGTTTGGATTATTTGATAATGTTTCAGATGAGCATTTACCCGTCCTACAAGTCTGTCCACAATCCTACTTTTCCTTACCCCTTTTTTCCTCTTCCTAGGCACCAAGAAGCGCTCCCATGGCTCGCCAGCCCCAAGCACTAGCTCTGCAAGTCGCCTTACCTTGCCAGGTGGGTAGATGGCATTGCACCGTAACCTTAGCAATCACAGGGAACAGAAAAGACTGGTTTCTCAGGAGTTGATTTGATGGTTGGCAAACTGGGATTCTGGCTCCTCATCTATCTAGTCCACCCCAAATTGTCAGAGATCTTTGCCTCTGTCATCAACATCTGTAAAGTTGCTTCAGGAATGCACAGTATGTACACATATTTGGTTCACAATCTTTCCTGCTCACTGATGGAAAGAGTAGAATTCATTGGGACATGCTTTGAAGAACTTCTTTGAGAGACAAATGGTACAGGGAAGGGAGTGTGAGCCTTTGTGAGAGGCTTGGGTTCAAATCCCATCCTTGCCTTGTTCAAATTGTGCCAGCTCACTACACTTATTCAGTTTCTTGGAACTCTGTTTCTCTTCTGTCTACATGATGATAAGGATTAGAAATAATGCTTGAAAATTTAACACAGTACTGACTCATAGCTAATCTCTACTAGTGAGAAATATGAAAGTCATGTATGGTCTGTATTGGATGCCATCCAACAGTTACCAGAAATTTTAAGCATTCATGATGATCCTGTGTAATTACTATGTAACACGAGGGGCATGTATTGGTCATTCTGTCACCATGCATAGGCTTACATTCTCTACCACAATTTAATTTTTATAAGTAAAATTTGGAAGAGCATGTTTGGGAGGAAGGAGAGGTCATAAAAGGTAAATATGGACATTGGAAAATTTGAAAAATAATAAAAATTAAATAGAACTCCCCTATGACCCAGCAATAGCACTGCTAGGAATTTACCTAAGGGATACAGGAGTGCTGATGCATAGGGGCACATGTACCCCAATGTTTGTAGCGGCACTTTCAACAATAGCCAAATCATGGAAAGAGCCTAAATGTCCATCAATGGATGAATGGATTAGGAAGATGTGGTTCATCTATACAATGAAATACTACATGGCAATGAGAAAGAATGAAATCTGGCCATTTGTAGCAATGTGGATGGAACTCGAGGGTGTCATGCTAAGTGAAATAAGTCGGGCAGAGAAGGACAGATACCATATGTTTTCACTCATAGGTCTAACAGGAGAAACCCATCAGAGGACCATGGGGAGGGGAAGGGGGAAAAATAGTTGGGGAGAGGGAGGGAGACAAACCATGAGAAACTCTTGAATACTGAGAACAAACTGAGGGCTGATGGGGGAGGGGGAGGAGGAAAGGGGGGGTGATGGGCATGGAGGAGGGCACCAATGAAGATGAGCACTGGGTGTTATATGGAAACCAACTTGACAATAAACTATAATAAAAAAGGAAAAGAAAAATAATAAAAATTAAAAGAAGAAAAAATGTTACTAATGCTAGCAGTTAGAGCTAACCAAGATTGCCCCTCCTTTCAGTCTTTATTAGATACTTTTCCCCCTAGATTTGAATTATATTCTACATAGAATTTTGTTTCTTCCCTTTTAAAATTTATTATTACATTATATTTCCCCCATGTTATTAAATATTAAATATCAGTGACTGACTTATATTTCATATTATACCACAATTTATTTATATATTCATTCATAAATTTGGCTCTTATGTTATTTTTATTATAAATATCTCATATTCTTGTACGTAAATCTTCTGAGTCTGTAAGTGTGGATTTAGGATAGATTCTTTAGGTAGGATTTACTAGCTTAAAGAATATGTACATATTTGGGTTCTTGACATATTATTGTCAGAGTGATTTCCAGAAAGGTAATATTATTTTTATACTTGTAGTGGTGAGTTTGCCTTTTACCATGCTCTTGCTAATGCTAACATTAATACTGTACCAATTTGATTTGAAAACATTATATTCATATTTACTTTGCATTTATTTTATTTTTTCAAAAAGAATCTGTTTTCCAATGCTAATTTATCTTTTACATTTCTTCTTTTGGGAATTTCCAAATTTCATCCATTCTGAGTGGGACACTGCCTTGCATTTTAGCCCTTCTGCAATAGGAATGTTTTGCAACAAATCCTGTATTGTAATTTTGTGAGCAGCATTTTTTCTTGGTTGTACATGAAATAATAGTTCACTTTACAACCAGTGGCATCTTAGATGAAATATAATCCATATCTATTTTCTTTTTAAACCTCAACTTCCCTGTAGCTTACCTACCACAGTCTAAAAACTGGACTCAGTGTCCACTGAGTAGCCCTTGAACTTTCTTCCATCATCACTCTGCCTGGAACACTTTTATACCCTTTTCTCCTCCTGGATAATTCCTCTTGGTGGTTCTTCCAAATCATCTAGGTAGAATTAATACTGACTTAACAATGATTTGCTTGTAAATGCCTTTACTCACTGATAGGTGGCCTTTCCAAGAGTGGGGACTGTGTTTTTTTCTATCCCACTGCTTTTCAAGGTGACAAGCACACACTGGGTGCTCATTAATATTTATAAGACTGGGTAAATGGGTGTGTGAGTGAGAACTGTCCAGTTTCATTTATGACTATTTAGAAACAAACTGTCTTCAGAAAAAGACTCATTTTCAATTTTGGATTTGCACTAACTCTACTCACTTTCTGTCTCTGTTGTATCTGGAAGCCTCTTTCATCTTGTTCCTGCTTGTAGTGTTGGTGCTTTTAGGACTAGAGACATTGTAGGGGGGCGGGGGGAAACAGCTCCAAATCAAGCAACCCCCCTTGTGTTATGATGGTGTTTGCTTTTCTCTGTAAGGTTATATCATTCCTGGGTCACATGGCACCTCTGGCATCATTCTTGACATCCACAGTCATATGCAGAGTGGACCTGGTTCCCACCACTGTGCTGGGGGCCTATGGCTGGCCTGCTAGCTTTATGAGTTAGTGTCCCAGCCACCTTGTCTTTGGCCTTTGTGTGGCAGTTTGAACCATCCTAAATGGTGTGCCGTGGGCTCTGAGTTCTGACAATTCCGAGTGGTCAGAACTGGAGTTCTCAAAAACATTTAACATAATTAACCATGCAATGTCCAGCAGACACCCTTCACCTCACCCATTACAGTGGCCAGCCCACTACTTAGTCCAGCCTCAGGAATACCACATGTTGACTCCCTTGACTCAAATACCTCTACCCCAAACTCCTCGTGTAAACTGTCAAGCAATTTAAGATATCATGTTTAAGCGTGCTTGGATGGCTCAGTTGGTTGAACATCTTACTCTTGATTCTGTCTCAGGTCAAGATCTCAGGGGCCTGGGATTGAGCCCTGCGTTAGGCTGTGCACTGAGGGTGGAGCCTGTTTAAAATTCTCTCTCTCTCTCTCTCTCTCTCTCTCTCTCTCTCTCTCTCTCTCTTCCCCTCCCTCTACCCCTCCCCCTTTCTCTCTAATGAAATGAAGTGAAATAAAATAAAATATCATGTTTAAGGATACTCAAAGAGCCAAACAGAGGGATAATAATCCTTGAAAAACAATAAAATAAAATTGTGGGTGGGGGGGATATAAGAACAGAGGTATGCAAAAGAAGCAATTCAGAATCTGAAATTTAAAAAAGCAAACAAACATATAGTCATTGGAATTTAAAAAGAGAAAGAAAAACTCAACGTGGAACACAGATGAAAAGAGGATTAATTTTGGAAGTTAGTCCTTAGGACTTGATACCAAACATAGTTTAGAGGGGGAACCATATCAGAAGTGAAAGAACATGAACCATAAGACTTTTAGAAGAAGGTATAGGAATAAATCCTTACGACCTTGGATTAGGCAGTGGTTTCTTAGATATGGCACCTTAAACCCAAAGAAAACATATATATAATGTAGCTTCTTTCAAACCAGAAACTTTTGTGCTTCAAGCGACACTATTAAGAAAGTGGAAAGAAAAATCCACAGAACGGAAAAACATATTTGAAAAATCATATATCTGATAATGGTCCAGTATCTAGAATATATAAAGAATTTTTACAGCTCAACAATAAAAAGATAAATAACCCAATTAATAGGAGGACAGAGGATTTAAATAAACATTTTTCCAAAAAAGATATCCAAACAGAACATGAAAAGATGCTCAACATCATCAGTCATTAGAGAAATGCAAATTAAAACCACAGTGAGATACTACTCTACATGGACTAAAATTGCAACAATAATAGCAAGTTGATGATGATGTGGAGAAATCACCAGCCTTGTACATTGCTGGTGGGAATGTAAAATGGTGCAGCCACTTTGGAAAACAGTTTGGTAGTTTCTTAAAAAGTTAAACATACAGTGACCATATGACACAATGATTCCACGCCTAGGTGTATTCTCAAGAGAACTGAAGATGTTTACACACAAACTTGTTCACAAATATTCATAGCATTATTATTCATAATAGCTAAAAGTGGAGAGAAACTAAATGTTGAAGTGATGAATATATAAACCAAATGTTGGAGTACCTGTGTGGCTCCGTTAAGCATCCAACTTCGGCTCAGGTCATAATCTCATGGTTCATGGGTTTGAGTCATGATCTCACGGTTCATGAGTTTGAGCCCCGCATCGAGCTGCATGCTGACATCTCTGAGCCTGGAGCCTGCTTTGGATTCTGTGTGTGTGTGTCTTTCTCTGCCCCTCCCCTGCTTGCTCTCTCTCTCTCTTTCTCTCTCTGTCTCTCTCTGTCTGTCTCTCTCAAAAATAAATAAAAATTTAAAAAATCCCAACTGTGGTATATCCATACAATACATTATTATTGGGCCATACTAAAGGATTGAAGTAGTGATACATTCTACAACATGGATAAACCTTAGAAACATTTTGCTAAGTGAAAGAAAGAAGTGAAATTGCTAGTAGATGCCAGAGGACAAAAGGCTATACATTATATGATTCTGTTTATATGAAATATCCAGAATAGGTTTAACTATAGAAAGAGAAAGGAGATTAGGGATTGCTAGAAACTTGGGGAGAGAGAAAAATGGTGAGTGAATTCTCGTGAGTATGGGATTTCTTTTAGTAATGATGGAAATGTTTTGGAATTAAATATTGATGGTGGCTGTACAACCTTGTGAATATGCTAACTGAACTATACACTGCGAATGATTAATTTTATGATATATGAATTATATCTCAATAAAAAATGAAAGAGCATGGAAGATAAATAGTATGAAAGATTCAACTTAGGTGGAAATGCAACCTCAGTTGCCATACCTAAACAAAATCAAATGTGTATCTAAAGATACTGTGTGAGATTGCCCAAAATTGCCTCAAGAATAGAAAAATCTTAAATGCCATAAAAAGCTGGTTACATTCAAGGAAGCTGCAAGCAGGTTGTCTATAATAGAATGACCACCAACTAGTGGCAAAATTTGCATTCATAGTAGTAGATGCCAGAGGATAATGAAAATGTGTCTACCATGTGTTGTGGGAAAATAAACCAAAATATATAGCTAAAATAGCTCGATTATTAGTTATGAGTGAAGGCAAAGTAAAAACATTTTCAGATATACAGTGACATGATTTATCAGTCACAGACTTTATTAAAAGAAAAATTAAGGGATATACTTCAACAAGAAGAAAAACGAACCCAAAGCAAGGTGTGAGATACAAGAATAAATGGTGCACACACAGATAAATAAAACATATTGGTAAAGTTGAGTAGTGACCATAAAAATAATGTCCAATTTTTGTGTTAAAATGGGAAACAGAATCTATGGATGAAAGGAAGTTTATTCAGTAGAAAGCTAAGGACTGCTAAGACCTGTTTTGTCTCTGGCCAGAACTTTGTAATTTTGTAACTTTTCAACACAAAGTATCATCAGTAAAATAACTGAGATATAGCCTATAACATCTAAGTCTGGAACTGAATAACAACAAAAAAGGAGAATATAAAAATGTATAAACTTAATAGAAGGCAAAAAAAGGAAGCAAGGAATAAAGAATAATTATGAAATTAGATAGTAGAATCAAATCCAAAACAAAACCAAAATTAATAGAATCAAGTCCAAAAATATCAGTAATAACAGCAAATGGCTTAAACTCTGGTATTAAAATACAAGAGATTATCTGATTAGATAAGGAAAACAAAATCCAGCTCTATCCTGCTTTTAAGTGCACACCTTTTAAAAAACCCACAGAAGGGCACCTGAGTGGCTCAGTTGGTTAAGTGTCCAACTTTGGCTCAGGTCATGATCTCACAGTTCGTGGGTTCGAACCCTGCGTCGGGCTCTGTGCTGACAGCTCGGAGCCTGGAGCCTGCTTCAGATTCTGTGTCTCCCTCTCTCTCTGCCCCTCCACCGCTAACTCTCTGTCTCTCTATCTCAAAATAAAGACATAAAAAAATTTTTTTAATTAAAAAAAATTAAAAACTCACAGAAAGTTTGCTAACATATGACAAAAGAAAATTGTCCATTTTAACATTCATATAGCAGTCCATTATATAAAAGAGCCACAAAGTATTTAGTTATTCTCCTATTGATGGTTGTTTTCCATTTTTTGCTGTTACAAACAATGCTTAACATAATGTCGAACAAGAAAAGCAAGTTGCAACAAGATGTATACTATCTGATACAATTTATATTATCTTTTAAAATAAGCTAAAATATTAGATATATAATAGATGCATACAAATTCAATAATTTAGTGAACATATGCACAGGGCTAATAAATACCAGATTCTATATGATGCTTTTTGTGTGTTGGGAGCAAGAGAAGTATCATGGAAGAGTATACTGGGAACTTCAGCTCTATTTGTGATATTTAATCTCTTTAAATAAAGTTTTGAACTAGGGGTGCCTGGGTGGTTCAGTCTGTTAAGCGTCTGACTCTTGATTTCAGCACAGGTCATGATCTCATGGTTCAGTTTGTGGATCAAGTCCCATGTTGGGCTCTGTGTTGGCAGAGCAGAGCCTGCTTGGGATTCCACCTCTCCCTCTCTCTCTGCCCATCCCCCCCACCAAAATAAATAAATAAACTTTAGAAAATAAATAAATTTTTGAACTGATATGCAAAATGTTAAGATTTGATTAAATTGTATTGAGAATACATGGGAATTTGGTATCATTATCTATACTTTTCTGTCTGCTCACAGTATTATATATTAAAGACTTTTAAGTGAAAAATCTATGGTTGTCTTCCAAGACAGTTTTGTTTGGTTTTATCCTTGTAAAACTTTATTTTACATATTTTCAGAGAAATTTGATGTGTTTTTTCCCCCTTTCTAATGTATTGGGAGAGACGGGTGTTGGGATATGAAGATTCAGATATGAAGAAAGTTCTGCTGCTAACATGCTTCAGTCCAGAAGCCACCAGAAACCACTTCATTAAGGAACTGCTTGTGTGGTTTCCAAAATTACCAAAGGGGTCCTCCTAAAGCTCCAGCACTGGGAAACTCTTCTGGGGACATCACCTTGATTCTTTGCACATCTATTGCAAAGTAACTCCTATGTCATAAAGTAATAGCACCTGCAGCCAATTTTTTTCTAGAACCAACTTCAACTGTGCCCCCTGAGGTTTGTGAACCCAATCAAGCTCCATGATGAGCTGTAAATGATGGAGAGCCAAAGAGATGTTGGCTCTCACTGGAGGAGTGGCCCGGAGCTTCACCACTACTCACAGTCATGACTGCTAATGATGGAGATTAGTCAGTGATTTACTTCTGAGCAGATTCCCCAGTGCGCCTCAGTCCCATCACTTTCCTGAAGTGGTCCCTAGATGGAAAGGTACAGTACTGTCACCATTCGCTGATGTAGATTGCTGATTGCTTCTCTGTGTGTGCAGCTGCTGGCGTGCACGGTAGTGTTGGCAATAGACGCAGCTCAGCTTCTAATCTCCATGCCTGATGTAGAAAGAGTGTGTGTTGAGATGCCAGCTGGCTCGCAATGACATTGTCTGTGTCCTGTTCTAGGGGACTACGGATAAAACGTCCATCCAGAGGATTCCTCAGAAGAGAACTGACCAGCTCTGAGGTCTGAAGACATTTTAGGAAGTTTATGTTCTTTTTTTTTTTAACCAGGACAAAACATTATGTGTATTATAAGTTATTGAGTGGTAAACTTCCAAAAATAACTTCTCATCTCCCTAATACAGGTTTTTAACAATAAATGCTTTGGTATGTATTACGCATCTATTAAATATCAGGGGACAATGCTCGATTCTTAACATGTATTACCTCGCTTAATCCTCACAACAACCCTCTAAGGAAGGTACTATTATCTCCATTCCAAAAATCAGGAAACTGAGGCATAATCGGATAAATAGCTCGCCCAAAGTTAGTGGGCAGCAAGGCAGGGCAAGCCTATGCTTTTTGCTTGAGTTGCATTGCTAGTGGGTAACGACAGATGTCAAATAGTCCATACTGTAACCTCCTTTCTTGCATACTTTTGTTCTGTCTGGGGATTAGGTCAATTTCCCAGCTATGGGTGTGGAGGGATCCTGCCCTGTCTTCTAAGTGAAGATTCCAGTGAGTGCTCTCTTTATAATTCTTTCAACTCGACTTCAGTTTGAGGGATGGCAGTTGTCATTCTCACAATGGTCTAGATCAAAGCTCATTTGTTACACCTTGATTTAGCACATCAGAGCTCTAAAGCCCTGGTGAAATAA
The DNA here is from genome assembly GCA_028646485.1 of Cryptoprocta ferox. NCBI lineage: Eukaryota > Metazoa > Chordata > Mammalia > Carnivora > Eupleridae > Cryptoprocta > Cryptoprocta ferox. The sequence goes on along the minus strand of CM053559.1, from coordinate 57,496,807 downwards.
GCTTAGCAGTCTTCTTTGGACATAGGTCCTTATTGGTATGAACAAAGGGCAGAGCTACTGACTGAGCCTCTTGCTTCCCATTTCATATGTGCATGTGGAAAACCACACACATTGATGGAAAACATTCAAGAAAAAGGCTTAGCTTTTCTCCAAAATATTTTTCTCCTTTAAAACAGCACGGCTCACATACATTGGGCCTGCCAAGGCAAATAAATGAAAGCAAGTAACTAAATTGAAGAGGATTCCCCCTTGAGGGAAGACTTTCTTATTCTTTTTTTATTAATTAAAATAATAATTTTATGAACTTAAACCATTAGTCATTAAATCATCAGGTTGCTGTGCATTTAATAACCAGCCATTGTTTGAATAAGAAGAGAGTTTGTCTTCTGGACTTACTTATCTGCTCCTCCTCTTTCACCTCTTTGTCAGAGGGAGAGGGGTTAGAAAACCATGCCTCAGTTCCTCTCCATACTCCAGTGTAGAAATGGGCTGGGCTTGTAGCATTTGTGTAAAACACGTGTGTTCAGCTTTCAGACTTGAGACTTCAAAATGAAGGAACCTGCTGACACCCTTCCTGGAGCAAATATGGGCAGCAAATCTAGATATCAGGACATTGCTGAAGCAAGGGGGAACTATCAGGGTCCGTAGATTCCAATCAACTTTCCCAGCTGGTGTGTCTCCTAAGCGATTCATTTAATCTTTAGTAAATGGGAGATTTATGAAGGTTACTGAGTGTGATGCAGAGTAGTTTACTCATTCGTTAAATATTTCTTAGCACCAACTGTTACCAGTTCTGTGATTAGGATCTTGGGATGCAATTGTGCATAACACCCTGTTCCTATGCCCATGAGGTTTGTAGCAAGGACTAATGATCTGCAGGGTAAAGCATAAAGAGGCATCTAAAAGACCAGAGCATCAGTGGCTTAAGAATGGCTTCCAATGAAGGTGACTTGAAGAATTATTACACCTCAGCATAATAAATGCAGAGTCTTAAGAATCAAAAGTGCTCTTATGACTTTCCTAATTACATCTAGATTAGAAATCAGGGACTGAAACTTCTTCCATCCTGGTTTGTTGTCTAAACCACACTTCCCATCCCAGCCACATATCAAGTATCTATGACATACTGGAAGTCTTCAAGGTTACAAAGCACTATATATACGTTCTCATTTACATCCCCTTTAAAATCCTCATGACACCATACAAGGCAGTTACTATTCTTCCCATTTTACAGAAAAACAAAACAACAACAACAAAAATACCTGAGTCCCAGAATAGTCTATCTCCTTAGAATCTTACAGCTAGTAATAGCTTCACCCAGTTATATGCTGTCCCGAACCCATGCTTCTCTTGTAATACCACACCACCCCTCTCCAAAGTAGGTTTTCATGGATTCAGTTCTTGTCACAGATCTTAGCAGATGGCCAAGGGTTGGAAACTCCTGCATGCAATGACCAGATCCTGCCAGCTGCCCCAGGGATTCCTTAATACCTAAGTATAAGCTGATTTATTCTCAAAACAAACTTGGCACCTAGGCACCTGGCTACACATTAGAATCACTGTACATGACAAACATACTGATGTTTGGGTTCCACCTTAAAATAATAGTTTGCTTCGGAGCCTTTTGGGAGTAGAGTTTGGGCACCAGTAAATTTTAAAGCTCTCCAGGTAATCTGATGTTCAGCCAGGGTTGAGAACCGCAGGTGGAAGCAAACAGTTTCAAGTCAGATGGAGGGCAACAAAACTAGGCGGGTTATGTTTTCCCTACGGACATATGTTTCTCTGGGGACCTGAAAATGTTGGTTGGGTCATCATTCTATGCTAGGTAGTGGTTTGGTTCATGCAATGTCACCTCAGCTCCTTCTGGATAGCTTCTCAGACAGCAGGCTTCCTGTTTCTGTGCTGTGCTCTTTATTCTTCGAGGTGAAAACAGGGAACCAGTGGATTATTTAGTATTCTCAGTTTCTTGAGGTAAAGTCCTTAGAGAGCCAGAGTCTTTTAAAATGTAGGTAATGGGTTTCATTATTTTAGTTTTAATATAAAATACACCTTGAAGAGTTTTAGAGTATATCATCACCTTAGACAACATTACATCTAATAATGCATGGTTTAAGGGTAATTTTCCAGCTGGGTTAATGTCACTAAATTGTATTTATACAAAAGGAAGGGACACCTATTAGTGTGTCCTCAGTAAAATGCTTTTGTGTCTTAAGGAGATTCTTGTGTTCCCTAACTGGGAAAGCATGCTGCCACTGAATTTTCTTGGCAATTGCAAATCTTCCAGCGAATTCCTGAACTGTAAGATCTTCATCTGAGGAAGGGATGGAAACTGATAACAAGGGAGCACCTGCTACGTGTCAGTGCCATGTTGGCTGTTGCACATGCATGATTTCCTTTCCTTCCCATCACAGGTCCCTGCAGTGTTATCATCTCTGTTGTTTAATGGGAAACTGAAATCATGTGCCCAAGTCATACAAGGTAGAGACAGAACTGAATCTGGCCCCTTCCAAGGATGAGAGCAGCTGCAGTAACGAATGTGCAAACAGAATAGTACAGAAGATGGAGACCATGCTTCTGGTCTCCTGAAGCAACAAAGCCTTGGGTTTGTGAAAGGTTGTTTGATTTCACTTTCATTTTTTAAAATGTCTCATGGGAAGCCTAGATAATGAACAAGAACCAAGTCTGTTTTACTGCTGAAGCTAATTAATATCTTCCGCTCGCCCTTTAAGGAAAAGACCACCTTTGAAAACCAGTTCAGCCAAACTGCTAGAGTTTTAAAGGGTGTGTTTCTGCCTTGGGAATAGGAAGAACCCTGCTTGATTCAGCCCTTCATGGAGCTGCTGCTAACATAGAGAGGAGTCTTTAGGCTGGTTTTATGTTTTCTCATGAGGTCACCTTCAAAATGCAACCAATTCATGCCAAATTAGCTGATGTGGCTGACTTGATCAGAATCAGACATAAACCAGGTTTGGAATTCCAGATAATCTGAAAAGATGCCCCCAGAAGAAGATAGAAAGTGTCCAGAGAGAAGACAAATCCAGAGGCATAAACTAACATCAGGCAGATTATCTCAAAAGGGTGGATTATCCCAGACTGAGCAACACCATAACTACTAGCCCAAGATCAGTCCTGCAAGGAATGGCAGTGCCTATCCTGGAAGTCTTCCTGTCATTCTGTCTGTTCAGGGTTTTAGTTCTACTTTATCCCACAGGAGTTACCCTTGGACATGATCACTATCACTACAATGATAATAAAAGTCATCATGAACCGAAGGCATTCTTTATGCCAGGCACCATAGTAAATCCTTTACATGCCCAGTCTGGCTGAGTCCTCCCAGCAGCCCTGTGAAATAGGCAACATTGTTACACTATGGCTACAGAAGAGAAATGTGGAAACTACCTGGAGTTTACAGGGAAAAGTGATTTGCCCAAGAAAAAAACAGGAGTGGTAGAAGCAGGCTTTAAAACTAGACCTCTGCCTGGCAAGCTCTCATTCTTATCTTCCCCTTCCGTCAGACATCAGGAATGTCCTCCTTGTCTGGTCTTATTCTTTGCTTTTCCAAGTGTTAGATTTATTTAGAAAACAATGGCTCATCTCAGGGTTGGCTCTTCTTGGTGCGGGTCTTCTTAGAGTTCTCAAATGATAGCATCACAAAGTTGCTTTCTCCAACAACAACAACAACAACAACAAAATGCCTTTTCATTTCTCAGAGCTTTTGTCTTCATGGTAGACCCAACAGGAAGAACAAGATGTAGTGGCCAGGAGAGAGAGAGAGAAAAAGCATAATTCTGAAGACCACAAGCAGCCTTAATAGATGCATAAAAGACTCCTCCCCAGCGAGGCAGTTTGTTGATCAAAATATAGCAACACTGGCTAGCTTTCTACAGTTTACAGAACACTTTCAGTGTGCAAACTGTTGTTACTATTGTTTCTTTTGTGAAGATAAGGAAGGAGACATTTGGAGAGACCAAAACAATAGTTCTCAAACTCTGGCACAGTGGAATTATGTGAAGAGCTTTAAAAACTCCTGAAGTCTCAAACTAACCCCCATAAATTCTACTTTAATTGATCTGGGGTACAACCTGAGCATTGGGATTTTTTAAAATCTTCCAAGGTGGTTCTCATATGCAGCCAGGGTGAGAACCACCAAATTAAAAATTTTACCCAAGATCCTGGAGCTCTACCTGGCTTGACTGTTCATCAACAGGGGCCAAGATTTTTGGAATTCCTGTTGACATTCCAACCTGGCATAAGTGAAGGAAGAGACAAAAGCAATTATTTAAGAGACCTGTTAGCTAAGACCTTTATATAATTCCTTCCCGAGTTATTACCACAAATTATATTAAGGGTGGGGGGATGATTTGCTTTTGGTTTTGGGGAAGTGTAACTATAGCTACTAACAAGGTGTTAAGAATCCTACATATTATACAGATTATATACTCAAATATTGATAGTATAAATGGATACAATTCTGACTCTTTCAACTTATTATGGTGGTTACTAAAACTTACTCTGAACTTTGGTCCAAGGTTATCTTCAATATTGGATGAAGGCTCTGGAGTTGAGCTGCTTGAATATGAATCCATAATCGAGACTTCCTGCATACCAGCTGTGTAGGCTTTGGAGAGTTGCTTAAGCTCTCTAAGCTCCAGTTTTCTCACCCAAAAAGGGGGTGATAACAGTGCTTACTTCATAGGGTTGTAGAATAGATTCAAGGCTAGTTCTTGTTAAATTCTTAGCATTGTGTCTCATATACAATATATATCAGATATTATAACAATTTTACCATGGTGAATCTTGAAATGAAAATCACAAGCTCGGGTTCTTTTATCATTCCATCTTCAACGGAGCTGATGTTAGCATTCTAATCCCTTGCAATTCAAAACTGGTGAATGATTTTTGTAATTTTCATAAGGGCTTTCTATCAGCTTTCAGGCAGATACAAGTAGACACTGATTTTAGAAATGGAATGTATGGAAGTGGGATTTTATTCTTCCTGTAAAACAACATTTCAGAGGCAAAAAATGATTTTTTTAAATCTTGTTAGTTTAGTGTATGTGGTCTGTGTGTGTGTGTGTGTGTGTGTGTGTGTGTATGTGTGTGAGAATGCAGATAGAAAAAGTGTATAATGGAAATGTTTTTTTTCAAAGGTCATATCATGGCATTCTCTTTGAAAGAGCAGAAAATACATGTACAACATTTCTTATTTTAAAAAGGTGCTAATATTAAGGTGCTTGGGCAGCTCAGTCGGTTGGGCATCCAACTCTTGATCTTGGCTCAGGTCATGATCTCATGGTTCCTGGGATCAAGCTCTGTGCTGACGGCATGGAGCCTTCTTGGGATTCTCTTTCTCTCCCTCTCTCTCTGCCACTCCCCGACTCATGCTCTCGCTCTCTTTCAAAACAAACATCAAAAAATAAAATAAAAAGGTGCTAATATTGGAGTTTATTCAGAAGCTAAGAGTAGACCAAGTAGCTGCTGTCAGAGGTAGTGCCCTGCAACAGAGATTCAGTGTAGTGGTTCCAGAAGATACAATCCAGTCGTAGTGGATCAAAAGAACAGAGACGGATTCTCACACAGATTGTTATTTAGCTTGTGGAGATTAGGCAGGACCAACACCAGGTGAAGACTAGTGACAGTTGTCTGTGACCTGCTCTCAGTGCAAAACAGCAAAGTGTCCTGAGGTCAGGATTTATGATAGCATATGATATGATGCCATGAGATAATGAATTAGCACAATCTTTCTGAAAGTGTTTTCTGCTGAACACTCTGTGAGATGCCTCTATAAAGGGGGTTCCTTAGCCTATAAAACAGGAAAACTACATGCTATTGGCTGCTCTTAAGGATTCATTAATCCAAAACCCCATTATTTAGGTGTCTGAGAAGATGGGGTACCATGAGGATGGTAGTTTACTTTTAACCCAGTTAAATTCGACTAAGCAACCTCCCCATTCCCCAGCAATACCTATTACATTTGCAACTTTCTTGTAGGGTACTTTGAGAAACAGTAGTCTAATATGATATTAAAGAGCTTTAAAATTTTTTTTAACATTTATTTATTTTTGAGAGACAGAGCATGAGCAGGGGAGGGGCAGAGAGAGAGGGAGACACAGAATCAGAAGCAGGCTCCATGCTCCATGATCTTAAAGAGATTTAAAAGCCCACTTTCACACTGCAATACCTGAATCCAACTAACAACTCTAGGATTTTGATGTAAGACTAAGTCTGAATCTATTTTCTGAAGACTAGTTCTATATACTCATCTCCCACACCACAAGAAAAAATAGCCACCAAGCAAAATGGTCTCAATAGAGACAGAGACAGAGAGGGAATAACGGAGAGATTGGTGGTAGCTGCAGAAGAGGAGAGGATCATAGACAATGTGGGAGAACCGTGGTATTGATGAGAAAGATAAGATGTAAACAGAGGAGGATTAAAACTCCTCAAAGAGTATTGCTTTCATGAAAAACAAATATTGTGTGCAATTGTAAAATAAAGAATGGTGATGTATTAACTTTTGTTGTGCACTTTTCTTTTCCTAAGCACATTTGAAAGTAATATAGATAATGACTTTGCCCATTCAGGCTCTGTGCAGATATGTGCCTTTGTCAAATCTTCATTAGCTAATTAGATCATTTCCTCCACGTAAATTGCTCTAAGAGATGAGAGCAGACTTTGTGAATATGTCCCCAGGAGAAAAAAGGTCCAACTTGCTGATAATCAAGCATATGGAGAGGAGGGGATTCTGTTCCCAGTTTGGTTCTTCTCTACCCCGGTGAAAGGAGAGGTGGATTTTAACACTACTGCGTGGGTTCAGCTGTGGGACGTGTGTAGTCATTGAAAGGGGAAGGATCGGATCCTCTTCCAGTATCTCCAGAATAGCCAGGAGACGAATGAAAGAGCCCTCAGGAGGCCATGCCAGCATCCCAGAACAAAGGTCTCCATTAAATTCAAGATGGTGCCCTTATCCATAGCTCCGCTGTTTTGCTCTGTCATCAAATCACATCCCCCTGCAGAGTTGAGAGGCAATCAATGCATACAAAACAGCACTGTATGAATTTTTCTTTTTTTTCCCCAACATTTTGAGTAAAGGTGACAGCAGGCATAGAAGTATTTCCACAGTCTTGGTGGGGAGCCGATCTCTATCAGCGGGCTCAACTCTATTTGCAGTGACTCTAGTGGCAAGGGGAGTTTTTGTTCAGACAAAAAGAATTCCAGCAAACGGTAAATGTTTCTTCATGCTGAGAAGTGGGAAATTCAATAATACTTTGGCTGGGTTCATGCTGAGTAGCGAAAATAGAATGAATATGGAGAGGGATTGTGACTTGAAGAGCAGTAAATCAGCTAGCCCAGACGCTTGCAACAATCAGCTTTTAATCTGAAACCCTCTCTTGTTTCTACATCATTCTCCAGGGTAACAGGGCTCTTTTTACACTTGTTCCTAGAGTGTTTTGTGCTGCAATCCGTTGTTTACCCTAAGAAACAGAATGAAGCACTGTGAAGTCTTTAAAAAAATTCTCTATTCTTCTGCATATATATTATTCTGTCACTACCATTTGCTAAACATCTTTACTATGTGTTAGTCTAACTCAAAAGGAAAGTTGGTGTGGATGTTATGGCAGTAGTAGCATCCCTTATTATGCCTGAATACGTTTTTCTTCTGTAAGTAAAGTCACAAATTTCAGCAGGAGTCACTAGAATGGAAGTCCTATGAGGGCAGGGATTTCTATCTCTTTTGTTCACCATTTTATCAGCAACACATAAGTGCTCTAAGACATCAATGAATGAATATTAGTCTACAGACTGTGAAAAGTATACTCAGCTATGAGCTCTCTGAAGTGTGTAATATTAAAGCCCAGAATCACCTCAGTTTTGCTGGCTTTTTATTCTGTATGATTTTGTAGAATAACTCTGATGTATGATTCTATGGAAGGAATTTTTAATAGTAGCATGTTTCTTTTTCAAATGTTACATCACTAAAACCTGATCATCATAGAGAAAGTAGAATATGGACACAACCAAAGAACAATAGCCATGTTTATACTACTTGGAGATAACCACTGCTATGATTTAAATGTATGTTCTTCTGGATTTTCCTGTGCACATATTGATATGTTTTTATAGTGGTGAGATTAGATTGTATTTACTGCTTTTTTGATTTAACAGTATTACATGAACCTCTATTTTTATTAATAGGCATCTATATCACTTTTCCATAGTATCACAGTAGTATACTCGAAGAATGTACCAGAACTTCACTAACCCTTATCATTGTATATTTAAGTTGTTTCTAATCTTTTGCTTGATCATATTGGAAGAGATCTGTGAAACTGATTTTCAGAAGGGTAGTCTCTTGTTTGATAGATCTGTCCCCTAATCTTAGCCCTTCAAGCTGACCTACCTGTGTATTACTTTTCTTTGCTGGCCTTTTAAGTGCTAGTAGAATAGCCTCACTCAGAACTAGTGTTTGAGGAAATGGCTAAGCACCAGCTCTGTCCTTCATACCTTTTACCTAATTATTCTATCTCATCTCTTTGTGATTATCATTTAACCTGGTTTTACCTTTATTCACTTTCACACAGTATCACTGAGAATGCTCTCCAGCAGGACTAAGACAGGGAAGAGGTGGGGTGGGTAGTAGGGGGCAGAGCACAGGGGAGCAGAGGAGGAGGAATCAATTAGAACTTTATGTCTATGTGTCTTGCCTGCTAATTTCTTTTATCACTGAATAATAGCCCATTGTGTACATGGTCTACAATGTGGATAGCCAACTGAAGGAGTTCTTGGCTTACAGTCTTTGGCCATTATGAATAAACTCCTATAAAATTCATATACAGGTTTTCTTGCGGACATCAGTTTTCAGTGGGGTAAATACCTGGGAGCAGAATGGCTGGATCATGCGGTAAAACTATGTCTAGTTTCATAAGAAACTGTCAAACTGTCTTCCAAAGTGGCTCTAACACTTTACATTCCCCCCAGCAAGAATGGGTGTTCCTGTTGCTTTGCATCCTTGCCAGCAATTGGTGTCATCAGTTTTGTTTTGGATTTTATCCATCCTAATAGGTGTGTGGTGTATATCATTGCTCTTTAAATGTGCAGTTCCCTAATGACATAAATAAATTGTTGAGCATTTTTCCCTATGCTTTTTTGCCATATGCATATTTTCTTTGATAAGGAGATGGTTCAGATCTTTTGCTGTTATGTAAATTGGGTTGTTTATTTCCTTTTGCTGGATTTTAAGAGTTTTTAAAAAATATTTTGGATACTAGACCTTTCTATGTGTGTTTGGCAAATATTTTCTCAGAGATATACTTTTTATTAGCACTTCAGGATTGTGTGCCACTTTGCAAGCCTAAAAGCTTACATACAATGCTAAATGCTGATTCATGGTATGACTGCTCACCTGTGTTTACTTTGCTGTTCCCCAAAGTGATGCTACTGTTCCCTCTTACTTCTTGAACTCCATTCTTTCATTGTCAAAGAACCTTTGTATTTTGGGATCATCATTGTCTACCTCTAAGAATTTGTCTTTATTTATTTTAAGTAAATGACCAGGATGATAATGTATTTTTTCCTCTATCTGCAGTAAGATTCCCAGTGAGGAAACTTGTTTGTTTCCTGGTTTTAAAGAGAACAGACAGGTCTAGGGGAGAGCAAGTTGCCCACAGTAGTTAGGTTGTGCCATGTCATTGGTGAGGCTAATGGTTGTCTGTCTTCCTTTGCATGGCCTCCAGTCATCAAGCCTCCTCTACGTCATTTTAAACGCCCCGCTTACGCATCGAGCTCCTACGCACCTTCGGTCCCAAAGAAAACGGATGAGCATCCTGCAAGGTACAAAATGCTGGATCAGAGGATCAAAATGAAAAAGATTCAGAATATCTCACATAACTGGAACAGAAAATAACTCAAGGGGAAGAGAGGAGTGAAGGAGAGGCCCACTCCTCTGACTCTCAACACTCACCAGCCACAGTGGGATGTGCTTCCAAGATCCTTGGAGGCCTTGGGGTCTGGTGCTTTCATGTTTGACTCCACCAAGGCAAAGTGAAGGCTGTATGTGATTTCCCCCTTTGTTGTTCTGTTATGGACCCAACCGTCAGTGGATTTGGGAGTCACTGGAGACTCCAGTAGTAAGAGGTTAGTCTCATGTGGATTTTATTTGTATAGATCTTTCAAAGCCTAAATAGAACCCAAATTAAAATAATGCAACCTCTTTAGAAAACATGGAATTCCTCCCACTGACACTTCTTTTATCTCTAGAAGTTGACTTGCCCCCAATAAGAATATTGGTTTAATAATCATTGTATTTAAGAAATGTAAGTCTTAAAACATCTTTTCCAATTATAAATACAATAGAAAAAGATGTTTTGGATGTGCATTTCTTAAATATGGTGATTATTATAATATTTAAAATGTAAGTAAATATGTAACTTTCAAAGTAAATGCATTAAAAGTTTTATTTCTGAATGTAACGATCACATTACATCGTTACAGGGGGAAAAGAAGACTCTGGTGAATGATTGAGTTCATAGGTAATTCTGAACTGAGGCTTCACAGAGCAGATACAAGTTAAAAAGAGACACATGCTTTGGTTTTCATTGCATGCCTCATGTCTGGTAGCCTCATTTTGTACCTTTTGAAATTTGAGAGTTAGCAGGAGATACATTTTGGCTCTACTTCTAATTGTTACTTTCACTTACAGTTGACAGTGCTAGAAATCAATGGGATGCCCATGCCTCAGAGACTCCAGGTTTGAGATCTACCCAGGAGAAGTCATGTGGTCCTGGGGCAGGAGGGTGTAAATTGCTGACCCTAATTTAAATCCCTTATTTGCAGATTTTTCTCCATAAAGTTGGAGATACCTTTAAGTTAAATTTCACATCACCTTCCCATCAGACCATAGAGCTGAGCCCTCTGGGGATCCCAGTTACTCTTACAGCTCTTGGTGGAATGGAAGTCAATAACTCACCTCTCTTCATTGCAGCGTTTTTAGCTCTTCTGAATCTCTCCTAGAGTTTTTACTTTGGGACTAAAATCACACAAAAAGGGCAGGAGAGTTTCAAGGCCAGAAACAGCTTTTGATCCCTTCAGAAATGGTCTGGAGCAGTGGAAAACTTTAGGTTTGTTGTCAGGGAGTTCTGATCTCCAGTCCTGTCTGTCGATAATCAGTTGCACATCTTCGGTCTAATGATATAATCTTTAAAAAGCCTCAGTTTTGCTTAACTAGAAAGTGGGATTCATAATACCCATACTGCCTTTTGTGGTGAAGATTGAGAGTAATGTAGGTGTGGATTGTTATTGCTGAACTCAGTGAATAATAGGAGCACAACAGATGTAATTACTAGCATTCTACATCAAAAAAAAAAAAAAAACAGAAAAAAACAAAACAACCCTCCCAGGCACCCTTGCAAAGAAGGAGCTGTGTGCTGATGGTCACAGCCTCTGGGGTCTGATTGTAAACGGGTTAGTGTTCTTTCCTTCTCTCTTTCACCACAGTTCACTTCCAGTAAACCACAGTTAATGCAAGTTAAGCCAGCTCCAGAGTTTAGTGCCCATCATGCTAGTGAGTAATTTATTTACAACATGGCTTACGATGGTATTTCAGGGAAATTTAATTACTATACAAAAAGAAAAATCACTGTGACTTTTTGTTAGGAAAGCAATTGTAATTCTTAACTCCCTGCTTGGTGCCTGAGCAACAGGACCCTTCTGCAGGCACACAGCGTCTGTCTGTTCCACCTGAAGAAGGTTAGAGCAACAGGTAATTCCTCCCTGTTTGCATACAGATGCCTTAGTGCTTGCTTCACAGAGCCATTAACCACACAGTGAAACTGCCCATGGGGTACTGGCCCCCTTGCTCCCAGTGGATCATCAGTGATGTTCCTCGTCTATATCCTTCAATACTTTCAGTCTTAGGCATTGAGATAGCAACGTGGCTGTGCTTTCTTGATTGTGCTTCTCGATGTTAGAAGCCATGATCCTAGGGAAGAAAGTTGGCTCCTTTTTATCCCAAGATGCTATTTTTCATCGTTGGCTAATATTTTGATGGAACAAATGTACAGATAGTGAGATTCCGCATAGCTTGTAAGATGCCTACCATGTGTTTTGTTTGTTTGTTTGCGTGATGGATTGTATACAAATGCCAGATTATATTCTTATAGCAAATAAAAAGACGCTTTTAAGGGGCTTTCTTGTATGAGTCACCTTTTTCATCTTCCGAATTCTGGGATTCATTTGAAAAGCATTAGATTTTCCCTATCCTTGGCACTATTCAGTCCTGAATATCTTGTCAAGATGAATAGCATAATTTAAACTTTTCAATTGGCTTCCTGATTGTATAGGTGGTAGGTTTTTTTTTTTAACCCCCTTTCTCCCTATACCACAAACCCAATCAATTGATTTGTTAATATGAGTAACCCATAATACCCGCTGGTCTGTAGGTAAATACCTGTGTTATCAATTTGGTTTATATCATTCCAGGCTAAGCTGTATAGTTAGTGGTTCAGAACACACACTCTGGGGATAGAAACATCTATCACAGTTCTGGGGCTGAGCATATGGTAAGGATATCAATAAATATTCACTATTATTTCTTGGAGAAAGTGTGGAGTGTGGTAAAAAGAAGTTAGTCTTTTGAGTTTGAGAACAATGTCCCTTACTAGTTCTATGAAGTTCCACCAGTACAAGCCTACTGTGTAGAACGGATTTTACCAGATAGTTTAGGATGATGGCACTTCAAAAGCAACTATGTAAATTAAAAATCCAATAACAATATCAACTAGTGTCCCTTTGTGGGGGATTTTTCATGGCTGTTTCTTCCTTAGATCCAGATTTGCCTGTAAATTCTTGGATTTCTCCTTCTACCAAGATCTTTCTCCCCTCTTGAACTTTAAATTCCTGTGAATGTACAGAGCAATCCATCTCTCATTCCCTACCCCACACAAGTTCAAGGCACTTTTAGAGCTTATGAACTCACTCTGCCAAACAAAGGGCATTTACTCTGGGTCCTACTTCTGTAAGCACAAAGAACTGATGGAAGCTTCAGAATGGTATTTTTTTTTCTTTGGAATATAATCCAATTCTTAGGCAGGACCAGTCCCTGTGAGAAAAGAGCAGTATAAATCTGTCTGTCCCTCTGCCCACCACACTTCTGGCCCTAAGTCCCCAGGTATTCTGTTTTGTTTTTGTTTTTCCATCTAGTTGTAATACTAACCTCACATGGGTGGGACAGTGACTGTCACTAATAGATGTTGAGAGAATACTAATTTCCTTCTCTTCCTACCTCTTTTTACCACAAGCCAGTTAAACCTTACCATGAGCTTATCCACTGAACTTTTGAAATAGGGAGGGCACTCCAGCACCCTGATTGTTATGATTTCTAATCCCTGTGAGGTAGAGGGGGAAAGTGGAGATGGCTGATAACGACCATTTTTTAAGTATGGGATTCCCATAAAGATCCATGTCCTAAGACAGATGGAAGGCCGCCTATTTATCTGCAAAGTTTGAATTTATTTTCCCACTGACTGCCAACTTCACTTGATCAATTACACTCTCTTTGATCCATTTTTAATTAAAAAAAAACCTATTGGGTTGACATCTTGATTCATTGGGAGTCTGTCAAATTAAGTTAAATGTGAGGATGTGTTAGGCCTGGGAGTTGGGGGTGGGTGAAGGATTGATGACTTGGCTCCAGGCTTGACCCTGGCATAGGCTCAGGTGCCACAGCAAGGCCAGTTGGGGCCACAGAAGATTCTGAAGTGTCATAGATGTAGATAGTAGGCCTTCCCTGGTGGAATTGTTTAAAGACTAATTTAGGAGACTTATGAGTGTTCATTATACTTTCATTATATTTAAAGAAAATTAAAAACTGCTTTTGGGGAATGACAAGTGATAATAACTACAGAATACTGTATCCAATTGTGTATTTTAATGTTCAACATGGATTCTCTTTGTGAATTTTCTATGGCATACTGTGTTTTGTACACCTGAGTAAGAGGTTCAGCTGACCAGTGCTTATAGAAACACCTTGCCTAGAAACCAGCCATTATGGAAACAATTCATTTATGATTATCACCCTCTTAGCACCATTTCTTAGACTCACTGGATATAAGAAGATTCCAAACTTAAGACCCAATGGTAAAAGGATATTAAGTAAATGTAACAACAGAGACCACTATGTCCAATTATGGCTGCTAAAAACTGAAATTATATTACACTGCTCTAGTACAATGGATTGTAAAATTTGGTTAATATTTTTTAAGAACTCATTAGGTCTAAAGCACTTGAATATGTACTAATATATGTTTAACTCTTTTTAAAAATTTTTAATGTTTATTTATTTATTAGAGAGAGACACACACACACAGAGTGTGAGTGGAGAGGAACAGAGAGAGAGAGGGAGACACAGAATCCGAAGCAGGCTCCAGGCTCCAAGCTGTCAGCACAGAGCCGGACACGGGGCTCTAACCCACGAGCTATGAGATCATGACCCGAGCTGAAGTCAGACGCTTAACGGACTGAGCCACCCAGGCACCCCATGCTTAATTCTTAATAAGTCTGTGTGGAAAGCCTTATGGTCCTTACTGTTAATCAATAAATTGAAACTCAAAAGGGTTAAGTTTTTACAGGACGTTTGCAGAGCTAGTGGAAAAGTGTAAGGTGAAGATTCAGTTGTGGTCCTTTGATTACAGGACTATATATTGTTTCCACGTGCCATGGTGCTGGCAGACTTGGTGTACCACTTTGTTGAGCCTGCTCGCCAGCATTCTGCATCTTCTATCCTTCAACCATGCTCTCATGTGGTTCCAACACAGAATCTGGGACCAGCATCAATAGCATGATTGTTCCCAACACCAGACTAGTTGTGTCCCTCTCCATCTTGGGCCAGTATTGTGTCCTTTACTGAAACTATGTCATGAAGCATTGGTAAGAGAAGCCCTACAACTGAGCTAACATGACCGCTCACACACCTGCAGGTCAGTCTTATAAGGACCGTTGCTCATTGAGTGCATCTTCCTTACCTCTCATCAGTTAATCCAAATGGATGGCTCTTTCCTCAACTTCCTGCTTCCTTTTCCCAGTCGTCTCTACTACAGCATTAAGAAAACACAGTCCATGAAGAAAAAGCATTCCTTAATTATTTTGCTTCCGACCTCTGTGAGTATCCGATTCTATGCCATCCTCTTATTTGTCGCTGATATCTCAGAGGAAGAAATATTTCTTTTCCTCTTTAAAACCAACTGAACTGTATCTTTTTTCTATTGCCCAAATGTGCTTACATTTGATTTTCATAGAAAATCAGCAATGAAATTCAACAATCAAATGGATAGGTATCCACACTGCCTAACCACAGTGACATTTCCACAGGCTTGTTCCCTTTGAATCTTTTGAAGCCTTTCCACGCCATTTCATCTAGAAAACCTCCTCCATTTGCCTAGGAGCACTGCATTGTCCTGATTTGTCTTTTATCTCTTTACTTAACTGCTTGACTAGTTGGCTACTCCTCCTCCTCATGGGACTTTTCCCAAAATCAAGCCATCAAGCTTTCTTCTCCTCAGATTTCTCCCTATAAATTGTATCTTTTCTCAAGATTTTAAGCACTTCTAATGCTACAAATCTGTCCCTATCACTTTCTCAAGCCTACACAAGCATTCCCAACTATGTGTTGGACTTCTCCATCTGAACGTCTTGAAGGTACCCTAAGCCTCAATCACAAATTCTTTTGCAGCCCCCATACTGTGCTCTTCCTGATGTCTATATTTCTGTTATTGCTACCACCATTTTTTTTTAGTCACCAATTCTAAAGTCATTTATATTTTCTATTTCTCCAAATCAGTTTTTACATTTTTCTCACTTCTGCTTCTCTGGAATTCTGCTAACCAACTCCAGATTTCTTCCTTAATAATTATGGCTTTTTGTAGTAGAAAATGATATTCCCTCCCAGGTCAGACACCTCCTATCTCCAGAAAATTTGACTTCCAATGGACAGTGGTAGAGGGTTTATCAAGACAAACATGGAGAACAAGTCTGCTGTGAGCATACTCCCCTGTTGGAGTTTAATTGACTGTTGTCTCATCCAGTGGGCTCCTCACAGGTTGAGATTCAGCACCTGTCCATGATGGCTAACAAGTTTACAGAGAGATTTAGGTATCCCGATATGCTGTACAAGATCCCCCTTGCCCTCTTTCTCCCTGGCCATACTCAGAGGTCAGACGAATGCCAAAACATTTGAATTCAAGCATTCTAAGCCATAAAGGCATAAAGATATCACTGGGTGATTCTTTTCAATCAATGAATATGTGGACAATATATTAATTGTGCCTTTTCCAGAAGACAAGCTCCTCATGAAATGACATCTGTCACCTATACTCAGCTTCACATGGAACTATTTCCTGACTGAACCAGGCCTATTCTCCTGTATGTTCACATCATTCTTTTTATGTAACTCCTTCTACATCTATTGTCCTTATGAAAATCTTCATTATTTAAGACCCAACAGAAAACTTCATCTTCTTTGGGTCATATGGTCTTTTGCCCTGGTTAACCCTTAGAATGCTCTATTTTCGGGGCACCTGGGTGGCTCAGTTGGTTGAGTGTCCGACTTTTGGTCAGGTCATGATCTCACGGTTCAGTTCGTGAGTTCAAGCCCCGCATTGGGCTCTGTGCTGACAGCTCAGAGCCTGGAACCTGCTTCAGATTCTGTGTCTCCCTCTCTCTCTGCCCTCCCTCCCACTCACTCTGTCTGTCTGTCTCTCAAAAATAAACATTAAAAAAAGAGAATGCTCTATTTTTGCTTCTTCATGAAACTTCAGTGATTCTGCCTCAAATTACATCGATCTTAATTCTTTATTATATGATGATTTGGGGGAGAGTAGAGACCCCCCCACACACACACCTGCTTTTTTATATTTGTGTTCGCTATGGCAACCAACACAGTGGTTCATATAAAATAGATCCTCAAAAATGTAATGGCTAAAGACGGCACCAAATCAGAGTAAGATAGAGATAGAAAATGTGTCAATATGTGACAAATATATTACCACACCTCTTCTCTTCATTTATGACAGACAATACTAGTCAGTCAGTGCACCTTTTCCTATCAAGTCCAGACCCAGCCTGAAAACCTTCCCAACACAGCTTTCCCATGCAATTGGTTAAAATCCATTGGAGTTTCTATTCTGTTAAAATCAATATATTATCCCTGGATGAAGATATAACCTAGTTTTGCCTTTACTCTAATTCTCTGCTGATTCGATTATCTCTTCATGTGTCAAAATCTCAGTTGATTCAGAAGAAGAAATGTACGTTTAAGGATTGAGGTATCATTATACCTTTCTAAAAAAGAAAAAACTCTACTTGGTTGCTCATATATGTCTCTGTTTCATCCTTTAGAATCAAAATTCCTAGAGAATACAGCTCTAGACCTTAGAGTCTCAACCTTAAAAGTAGGTAGTTCACATAGACCATTCTGTTCCACAGACATCGGCCCATGGAGGTCCCACATGACCCAGAATTTTCAAAACAAATATCAGAGTGTGATCTCATCATTTCCTAAAATAGGCTAAAAATGCCAAGGGTGTTGTTGTATTAGACAACACAGTTGTATTTTCAATCAACAGTCTTCCATCTGAAAATAATTTGCCTGTTAATAGACCAAATGAAACTTGTGTCACTAAAAGCAAGTTCTGCCTTGCTCATTTCTGAAAAGGAGGTTGAAGCCTTGATGAACTGGTAGCCCAAGGAGGCAGGTACGGCACACACTCAAAAATGATACCGATGTATTTAATTTTGTGGAATCAAGTTATCAGACTAGATTCTACTCTCTTCTTATGCTGCACTGCCACCTGGTGTCTTTTAGAGGCATGAGCTGTTTGCTGAATTCCAGGGCATCTTTAATGGGGATAGTTTTTAGCGGGATGAGTTCTTAGGTTCAAAAGGTCAGACAGACTGCAGCAAATACCATTCTCGTTCTGATAGTGCTGCTACGTTTCTGTATGGGTTTATACTATTGTCAAACACAAGGCTCAGGTTCTTGAATAGTTTTATTGTTTGAATTATATATATTATACATAATATATATAAAGCCTTCAATATGATGAAAGTATAATTAGAGGAAATATTGGGAGACAAATTGTAGAAATCCTGATAAATATAATAGAGACAGAACTCAAAATATATAATAAAGACAGAACAGAAGACAATATCCATGATATTTATATATGAAATTAAGTAACAATTTATTATTTATAGCACCATTTCATTATATTGCCATTTAATGACAGCACCATTAATTTCTATTTATTACCCCTAGTATGCTAGCATGCTGGCAAACCTCCGTTTCTAAGCCCTTTCCCCTTTATCTTTGCTAAGAAGCTGTGAACATTAACATTCAGTTGCCCAGTTTTCTTTCATTTAAGGGCAGCCAGGTGACACAGTTTTTGCTAATAAGATAGAAAGCTGCCTCTCCCAGTTCTTCTTGGCTGGAATACTGATTCTAGCTTGGATGTACAGCAGCCATTTTGGGTCCATGAGGCAATGGTGAGCGTGGAAATAAAATCCAACATGCTGAAAGGAAGGGAGCAGAAAGATAGAAAGGGCCAGTGTTCCTGATTGCATCATTGAACCACTACACCATCCTTGGCCTGATTTCTTGGGACTTAGCTGTTTTGTGAGAAAAATAAACTATTTCTTTGAATTACTGTTAAGTTGCTATTTCTCTTGCTATTTCTGAAGCCTATTCCCAACTAAGTAAAAGACCCTGCTTCCCTGAAGTTTCATCAAGGTGCATAAATATTTTTTACTTTTTTGCAGGACAGAATTGTGTGTGTGCATGAGTGTCGCGTGTGCACACGCACACACACACATGTGCACATGCACTGCATTCTCTAGACAGTTGTCCAGGGTTGATATGATCTTTTCACTTCAGTTGTGGACACCATTAAAAATAAAAGAAGACATTTCTACTTACACTCCTGTTGCCCCTTTCATCTTACCTGCTGTAGGAGTGTAGTTGCAGGCACCTGACAGATAGATAGGAATTAAGAAACTGAAGCAGGGTTGGGGTTACCTGGGTGGCTTAATCAGCTAAGCCTCTGACTTCGGCTCAGGTCGTGATCTCATGGCTCGTGAGTTCGAGTCCCACATCTGGCTCTCTGCTGCCAGCCTGGAGCCCACTTCGGTTCCTGTCTCCCTCTCTCTCTGCCCCTCCCCTGCTCATGCTTTCTCTCTTCCCAAAAATAAATAAAAACATCAAAAAATTTGAAAGAAAAAGAAACTGAAGAGTGGGTAGAAGAAGGGAAAGTGCATAAACGAAAAGCATACACTTGGTGAAATGCAAAAAAGGCTAATGTCATCGGAGCACAGTGACCAATTGAGAGGCTGGCATGAGATGAACCTCTCTGAATCGAAAGGGCTGAATCATGTAGTGGTCATAGAGGCAGATTGAGGATTGTGGACTTGATTCTACAGATAAAGGGGGAAGGTTTAAAAGTTTTTTTTAACAAGCTTCCAGCAGGATAAAGTTCCTATTTTATAAAGATTGCCATGGCTGGAGAATGGAGAATGGGTTAGGGATAAAGAGAAAAAACAAAAAAGCTAATAAGGACACCATAGAGATGGGAACTGAGGCCAGACTGGGAGTGACATTGTAAACGGCAAGGTAGGTAGAGTTAATTCTGACTTGAAAAGTAGAATCAACAGAGCAGGGATGGAGTGTTGAGGAGGAGCATCTGCACGAGTGAGGGCAATGAAGGCAGTGGTTGCTGAGATGGAGAGCATGAGGACAGGATGGAGGGGAGAGGTGAAGAGGAAGCATCTGGTGACAGAATATAAACTGGTTTTGGCACTTGTGGTTTATTAGACACATAATTAATAGTTTGATTTGCTGGTCAGAAGAAAGCTGGCCATAGAGCTAGACATTCCAGGGGGATCACATTACATAATTTTGAAATATTCATGGTCTACTCGCCCTCACCCCCAATGGTGCTTAGCGTTACTTTGGGTGGTATAGGTGTGTTCTGTGAAGTTAAGCTTCAAGAATGTGGAAAGCAAACAATGTGGAAAAAAATGCAGTGTTTCAGTGAAGGAAGACTGGGAAGCATGTCTTGAATTCAGTTAAAATATAATCCTAAAGTCCTGATTCATAAGACATGTATAGTTTTTAAAAGAACAGAAACTGCAGAATCTAGAGAACCATCATCAAGTAAGACCTTAGGAAGATGTTGGCTTATGAGTTGATGTTAACAACTGATTGATAGCCGCAGAGCAGAGGGACGTAGGGATTTCCTGCACAAACAGAAGTCCTGCGCCATGTTTTGTTCTTTACTGATTTCTTAGTGGAATGTGTAGGAGGTGTCCTCTCATTGTCCCGGAATGTATCCACGGGCCATGCCACTTCCATTTTCTTTATTCATGCCTCTTGTTCCTGGCTTTGAGTACCATTCTTTCATTGTTTTATTGGACAATATTCATTGAATCCCTTCACTGTGCTGTGTTCTGGGAATTTGCAGCTCTGGCAGAGACATAGTCCTTGGTCCCCAGGGAGCTCTTGTGGGGACGTAGCTTTATGACCAAATAACTACCAAACAATGTGATGAGTGAGGGCTGTGCTCTAGCTGTGAATAAAGTGTTTCCAGAAGAGAAAGAGTTGTTAACTCTGGGGAATGCTTTAGGAACAGAACTGGGATATACATATATATTTATATAACCTGGCCTCCCTCCAGTATCCCTTGCTGCCATTTTCCACCCCAGATCCCTTCCTCTCTAGTCCTACTGAATTCTTAACAAATCCCTCATCATCCCAGCTCAGGTCATTTCTTCTTGGCCCTTCTGATGAGCCACATCCGGGGGAATATAGGCACAACCGCCAATAAGAAGAGAAGCTATTGCTGGATGTGGGCTGGTGTAAAGCCAGTCACCTGGCTAGAAGAATCTTAAAGATGAAAATGAATAACTGATGAAAATAACTGAAGATGAACCTGAAGCTAAAAATTAAAAATAAGATATGAAATAGTTAAAAATAGAGTAGAATAAAATTGAAGGAAAAACAAAATAAGAGCTTAAAAGACCTTATTAATTTAAAAAATGAGAACAATTATAATACTGAAAAAAATTGGATGAATTTAAGTTTAGAGCAGCAAAGGCTAACACTTAAAGGTAAAAAAATAGAGGGTGAAAGTATGGTCAGGGACTGAAAACTGATCAGGTAAGATAGATGTTATAGAATCTAGATGTAAAATTAAGACAAAACCAGTTAATATACTCACCATCACTTCATGTAATCTCTCCAAACTTCTCATAAATAATATCCAGGGACAATAAAATAGAAAGAAAGAAAAACCCAAAAGATAAAAACTCACAGCACCACAATATTTGAGATTAAAAGATATTTAATCACAAATTCTCATAGGGACTGTGTTTAATTATGAGGATTGTGTAAACTTATGATTACAACAAAATAGATCAAAACAACATAATTATATTATAAATTTTGGTGAATGCATTATTAGCCATCAAATGTGTAATTTTGATGAAAATGCGTTTCTTAATGAGACAGTGAGGCTTTTTTTCTCATTAGATTATGGACCCATTGATGGACGTTATTTATTGCTGGAATGATATACTCTCATTTTGGGCACTGAAACAAGTGTTTGAGGAAAACTGGTTCACATATATAAGGATGGAAATAGATGAGGTTTTATTATAGTTATGTTCTTTAAATCTTTGAACTTCATGTGGGTAATGTGCCAAAAATACACACTGGTAATCTAGCCCCAAAATAGTTATTCTGACAGTTTAAATAAGACCTATTTCAACTTTGTTGCCAGTGAAAAAGTGGAAATGATGTGGGTTGGAAAGGCTCTCTAAACCAGGCACTAGAGTCATTCACTTGCTCAATTTTTTTCAGGTACACAGAGAAGTTTTACCTAGACCCGTCAAGGATGAGTCTACGTGTTGGCCATACACCACTTGGAAAAATAGAAACAATAATTACAGCATGCTTTTGTCAATATCATCTTTTTCTTTGGACACATTAGAGAGTGGGGTGGTGGGTGACTTCATTATCTGCATCCCCTAAAGAAAGGGGGTCCCAAGAAAGCAACACAAAAGGAGTTCACATGCCTTGTTCTGACCTGTCCCACCAAAATGTTCAAGACAGCAGGCTTTGATTCACACTCAAATGAGACTTCCATGGCTGACTCCTGTTTTATGACATGCTTTCCCTTTGCAGAGTGAGATGGAAAATAGAAATTGATGTAAACACGCAGACCAGTTCTCAGGCAGCTCAGTTTTAGGGGAGAGAGTAAAGTTAAAAGCTGGGAAGATGAGTCATTTAAAGTGTCCTGCATCCATGTGCCTCTTAGAAAGTCTTTGTGACACACATGGTTGGCATGTCTCGTCTTGAGGACTATTTGAAATTCTTGGCTGGGGCCTGCTGGGGCCTGTTTGGATGAGAATATTAATTCTAGGATTGTCCATATTTAGTGGGGGGAGCTGAGGAGGGCCAGAGCAGACAGTTTGCCAAACTGGTTTCCTTTTCTGCTGGCCATATGCTGAGACTTCCTTTCTCGGAATCTCTTGCAATCAAGTCGGTCATACGATCAATTTCTGGCCAATAGAATGCAGGGAAAGTGATGCATGTTTCTCCAACTCTTCCCAAAACCTTTCTGTACAATGCTCAACAATTTCTCTGTGGCCTCACCAGCTGCTGGACGCAGTGGGTGCAGTGGAGGCTGCTGAAGCCCTAGGGGTTGGTGGAACCATGCGATGGAAGGTGCCTGAATGACTGAGCAGAAGTAGGAATTTCCTCCCCTCACAACCCACACGGCACGGTGGCATGACAGGAAACAATCCTTTCCTGTAATAACCCACTGAGACTTGGGGCTGTTTATTTCAGAAACCAGCACCCCCCTCAACAAACAATGTTTACTTTCAAATTTCTGCCAACTGTATAGTGTAATCAAAACTGTACAAAGTTTTACTTTATTTTATGTCTTATGGATTCTGGTTGGTGATAAATTGACCTAAATGTGTTATCAGAGTCTTTGTACTTTAGGGTTTGTATTTTGGGTGAAGGGAAGGGGCAAGCCTGCTGGTCTTAGATGACTGACTTTGCTTATTTCTAAAATACCTCTTGAGTTATTTTATGGTGTTTACTATTTTATTTTACTCCCTATCATTAACTGGGTAAAATTTTATTTATATACAAAGACTTTACAAAAGGAAGGCATATCACTCACATACACACACACACACATCTATATTCACATGAAGATATATATTTTTTCTTCTTAATCTTTGTGGATGGTGTTGCGAATAGTAAAATATGCCTTTAATATTGTTGAATCATGGTGACTTTTTGTTATGTATTTTTTTCAAACAATGTTTTCCAAAAGTCTAAGCTTTCTCATATGAAAGTGGGATTTTTAAATAATAATACAGAGAACAATCGACTTAAAATATCTCTACTGTTTGTCTGCTGTTTGTTCCCATTATAAAATTCCATAATTTCAGATAACTTTGCTCTTTTATTTATAAGTAAACTTATTACTTTCCATTCTATGACAACCCAGATGGAGAGCCCACAACTCTTAACAAAGAGTTAAGAATATTTTATTTTTAAATCAACTCACAAACCGAGTTCCATTTCCTAAGACGAATGTTATTTGTATTTTATTGCAAATTGTGTTAGACACCCGCAAACAGTCTACTGGATTAAGGAATAAATATATAGATTGATGGAGGAGGAATTCAAAGTCATAGCCACTAAAACTACTGGAGAGATATTTTTCATTACAAAGTTGATGAAGTCACTTCTCCTGCCTAAAAGCTCCAGCTTCCCATTGCTTTCAGAACACTGTCTGAGTGCCTAAGAAGAGCGTAAGCGCCTTCTGAGATCTGTGCTTGCCTGCCTCTTGCCTTGCCTTCATGCCTTGCCCCCCCATCTCACGCATGCTCTGTGAGCTTCAGCTTCAGAGGCTGGAAATAACAAGTCCTGGGGCTCATAGCATTTGCATGCCCTGTTCTCTCTGCTTGGTTTGGGTCAGCTAGTAAGCCAGGGCCAGGGATAAGGTGGGGCAGGAACCCAGCAGGTAGGGGGAGCTTCTGGGTCATGGTCCTGGGTCGGTGGAGCTAGTTGGGATCTCACAACATTAGTAGAAGCTTGTGGTCACTGTAAGTCAAGCTCACAACCCAATAGCAATGCCTCTGCTCACTGAGAAGAGGGGGATGAGACAGGGTGGTCAGAGGGCTCAGAAGCCACCCTGCATTGTGAGTGAGCTTTTAGGTATCCCTCCGGAGGACTCCTGTGAGTGCCCTGGGCACCTTAGCACACCACCATCCTCAGACTTACTTCACAGCTCCATGACTTATTAGGTATATGGCCTTTCAAACAACCTCTTCCTTATTGATTAAGTGCACATAATAGTGGCTGGAATGACATTATAAAATGCATGTAAAGCTCATGGCATAGTGCCTGGAACATGGTCAGTACTCAATAAATGGTTATTTATATTCCCATCAAGACTATGAGTGCTTCCAGGAGCCTTCTTAAAGTAAAACCATTACCTCTCACCCATTACATAGATTTCTCAGGGCTCTGGGAAGGCCTTTTTGCTCCCTATCCTCTCCATAATTTTTTCCTGAGCTGGCTGATGTCTGAATGAGGCTTCATGCTCTTCGTTTAAAGGTGCTATCACTATTAAAATTCCTTCTAGAAAACCTGGTTTGTGTATGTGGGTGTCTATAAATTATTGCTCACATTAGTCAATGGTGTCTTAGTGAACAGGAAACCTTTGAGAATCCCAAGAGATCTCAGTAGATAATTGTACTGCATACATACAAAATCACCACTGAGTTTGGAGGCCAAGGATCTGAGGATGGAGGCTGGCAGGTGGGGCATCTATAAGGGTGTGGGATGCGAAGTGGGGGGGTGGGGAGAAAAGGAGGGGCAGCTGATGTTCTCCGAGGCAACAAACCCGTTTTGAGCATGTCCTATGAGAGGGTCTCTCTGAGACAGGCTTTCACATGTTAGTTCATTATATCCTTACCACATCACAAGTAGGAACTGCCATTCCTGTTCTAACAAGAGAAAACGAAGGCTAAGAGCATTCAGTGTCCTGCATGGTGACTGGGGAAGCTTGTGTTTGAACCCCAGTCTGCCTGAGTCCAAAACCCCACCTTCTTTAGCAGCTAACTACCTTCCCAAGGGACCGATGGGTTCGCTGCCCTCCTAGCACCTCCGAAGGCCTCTTTTGAAGTTCTTGGTACTGTAGAAAGCAGGCCCCTTTAGAGAGGCCTCTCAGAAAACCCTCCTCTCCTAGCTGTTTCTTTTCAGGCAACACCTGCTTTCAAATGAGAGTGCGTTCATCCCTGCTTCTCCTTACCTCTTCTCAACTCACGTAATCCCTCTTCCTGGCTCACTGGCTGACCACTAGGAGGTGTGAACCAATAAAACCCTAGGACCCACCCCATCACTTAGGGCATCTACAGGACTTCAGTGATACGGGGTGAGGGGCACAGATGGGAGCTTGGGAGAGAAACTTGAGCACAATGAGAAAGCAAACAAATGTCTGTTGAGCACCTACTATGTTTTCAGGCTTTATATTCTCTTATTTAACCTACGTAATAGTCCTCTGAGGCAAGCGAGGCTTAATGCCCCTGTTCATTTCTCTATTTATTAATGATGACCAAAGTCAGAGTATTTTGGAATGGTTATTGTGGAAGAAGTAGATACAAATTCAGGCTTTAGACTTACTGTACTATACTATGACATCTTCGGAGTGGTGATATTTCATATGTGAGAGAATGAATTCTGACTACTATTTGGGGAAGGTCAGTGTGAACTATTCGAAAGCTGTAGTTCTTGATTCTAGGTTTCAAAAGTAAATTCGTTTCTTTAAAAGCTATAAATTCGTTTTTTAAAAGATATAATTCTTAATTCTAGGTTTCAAAAGTTATAGTTGTATTGTATATGAATACAAAGAGACCAAACTTGGTTAATGGTGGGTGTGTTCATTAATTGTTTTTCCTGCAGCTAAGGACAGAATTAGAGGAGTTGTTACAATGAACAAATAGTTTGTAATTAGAATGTCAGCTGCATTAAGTGGCCACTTCTTCTTTTTTTTTTTTAAGTAAACTTTATGCCCAACATGGGGCTTGAACTCACAACCCTATAATCAAGCATCTCATGTTCTACCAACTGAGCCAGCCAGCCAGGTGCCCCTAAGTGGTCACTTTTAAAGTGCCTCAAGGCTGGCCCCTCTCCTACTCCTCTTGTGTATTTTCATACAATTAACACACTTTGCCATGTTCCATTTCTTCACAGAGCTTCCCTCCATACAAGCTATTCTCATTATTTAGAATGTCATCCTGGTACCCTCTCTCCCTCTCTCTCTCTCTCATACACATACACACACACTCACTCATTTTTTGTGCACCCATTATTTTAACTCTATGACATTTTTATTTATGATTAAAAAATTACAAAGCAAAACTAAGCCTCAACCTGTTTAAAGGATCACAAAAATATGAACACGCGGGTTCCAAATTAAGGTTTGCAGAGTATTAAAGGCACTAACAGCACTGCGATGTGAATTTTCTCCAGCAGGTGGCGGTGCTGTGTAGGAAGAAGAGCTGCACTCTGAGAGGTCTCCAGGATAGACCAGAATAGAGGCTGACTTCGGGAGCCTGACATTTGAGTCTGCAATCCTGTATTGAGCCCCTTTAGTTTCCAGGCACCGCCCTAAATGTGCAGCGGATCCAGTAGGAGTGAGGCAGGGTTACCCAGCTTGGGGACCTCACAGTCACAGGGGAGAATGTGTCCTTGTCTATCAGGCAGGGTCACTCATTCTGCTTTTAGGGAAAAACCTTAAAAACAAATCCCACACCTTGTGGACTGCTGGTAGGAATGTAAAATGCTACCGTTGATGCAGAACACAGTATAGCAACTCCTCAAAAAATTAAAAGTAACTATCTGATCCAATTTGACTTCTGGGTAATATACTTAAAACAGTCAAAAGCAGGAAGCAACCAAGTATCAATAGACAGATGAGCAAATAAGCAAAATGTGGTAGATGCACATAAAGGATTATTATTCAGCCTTAAGAAGGAAGGAAATTCTGCCACAGGTACAATGAATAAACCTTGAGGACATTATGCTGAGTGACATAAGCCAGTCATTAACAGATGAATACTGTAAGATTGCATTTATATGAAGCACTTTGGAGTAGTCAAATTCATAGAGACAGAAAGTAGAAGGGTGGTTGCCAGAGGCTGGGGGCAAGGGGAGCGGGGAGTTCTCACTTAATGGGTACAAAGTTTCATTTTTATAAGATGGAAAGAGCTCTGGACCCTGGTGATGATTGCACAGCAGAATGCCAGTGAACTGTACATTGAATGATGGTTAAGATGGTACTTCTGTGTACTTCAACACACACACACACACACACACACACACACCTCCACAAGTCCTCTGCCCCTGGGCCCACTTGCAGTGTTTGCCCTCCTTGTAGGGGCACAATGAAATCCCGAAGCAAACCCACACACATTTCCAGGCAGCAAGCCTCCAGGCAAGACCCCGAAGGAGAGTGTCTGTTTGTGATTGCTTGCCTCTTGTCAATTTCAGTTGTAACCTTTCAAAGATACAGGAAAAAAAAAAAAAAAAGACAAATCACCTGCCCTCCAGCAACAGAGCCAGGAAACAAAAAGAAACAATTGTTTATTGACCATCTACTCTGGGCCAGGCATTCTCCTTTATATTACCTCGTTTAACTTTTATTACCAATTCAAAGAGGCAGGATAGGCCATTATTCTCACCTGACAGGTAAAGAAACAGAGGCTCAAAGTTCATAAGATCCATAGCTAGTAAGTGGCAGGGGTGGGGTCTGAATTCTGACTGGAGAGGGTACTCCTCTGATAAGAGGGGCCTGCAGGCCCAGGCTTTGCTTATACTGCCCTTATGACACCTAATACAGAGCTTTTCAAGTGTGACTCAAGTGTAGGATCACCCAGGGCCCCTTTCACCTGGTGAGAAATCAACTTCTGATCTGGGTTTGGTAGAGGATTCTGCCATTCTAATGAGCTCCCAGGTGACAGAGAAGGTGCCAGGCCACACTTGGAATAGCAAGGATTTAATTTGCAGAGGCTCCAGAACTTTCTCCATCTCAGCGGCTTTGTCTCTGGACTCTAAGCCAAAAGAAATTCCTTTTCCAAATTTTTTAAAAAAAATTTTTATGTCTTTATTATTATATTTTGAGAGACAGAGACAGAGAGCAAGTGGGGGAAGGGCAGTGAGAGAGGGAGACAAAGAATTTGAAGCAGGTTCCAGGCTCTGAGCTGTCAGCACAGAGCCCGATGCGGGGCTCGAACCCATGGACTGTGAGATCATGACCTGAGTTGAAGTCAGACGCTTAACTGACTGGGCCACCCAGGTGCCCCTCCTTTTCCAAAGTTTTAAGTTGTTAGCTTCACACAACTTATTAGGTATTATGTTCTAACAACTTAGTAGCCATTTGGAAAAAAATTATATACATAAATTGAAAGAAAACTATGATATTTTAATTTTATTCTTCAATAACCACACTTACTTACCAGTGGGGTATATGCACACCCCAGGCCTGCACAATTTCTCAAACCTTGGAATTATTGTGGACGCCAACACCCTCATTCACTGTTCTTTACCATTGTGTGTGTGTGTGTGTGTGTGTGTGTGTGTGTGTGTGTGTGTGTGTGACACTTGATCTTTAGCACAACAACAGTCAAAAACTCAGCCTCAGAAAGATAGGACATGTTGAAATTGTGAACTACCTGGATTTAGTAGTTCACACAGAATCTGACAGATATCAAGTGTTGTATTTCCCTCAGAAATGTAAGGTGTCCACAGCACCCCAAGGTTCCCTGGTGCACAGTTTGGGAAGCATGGCTTTAACACACTGACTGATTTGTGATAGAGAACAGCAGTGAGGAGCCTGGTGAGGTCTTTGGACCAGGAGCTAAGGGACTCTTTAAAATTACTTTGTGACCTCAGCAGGTAGCCAAGGTCTTGGGCCATTTTCTGACCAGAGTGGGGACCACATGGACTAACCTTTAAGATCCTTCAGATAGAATATCTATGATTTTAATGATTTGTGCACAGGTCTCTGGGGCTGTGGCTTATCATCAAATCTCACAGTACCTTCTTCATAGGAGTTGCTCAAGAAAGAGCTGTGCAAGGAACACTTTCTAAAAACATCTTTATTTCTGGTCGGATGGCTGTGGGTGGAGATTTTATTACTTTTGAAATATCCAAAACATTTTTATGTGTGAAAGAAGCTTTTCAGTGGCCAGTGTTTTACTAGTAGCTTTAAAAGGATACATACGTAGTAGAGACATTTGTATCATGGAATTCCAGAAGGGAAGGGATATTAATAAACAATGAACAAGGACACAAAGCAAAAGTCTGGGAGCACCTGAGTGGCTCAGTCGGTTAAGCGTCCGACTTCAGCTTTGGTCATGATCTCACGGCTCGTGAATTCAATCTCTGCATTGGGCTCTGTGCTGACTGGAGCCTAGTTCGGATTCTGTGTCTCCCTCTCTCTCTGACCCTCTTCTGTTCATGCTCTCTCTCTCGAAAATAAATAAACATTAAAAAAATTTTTTTTAAAAAAAGCAAAAGTCTGGATTCCAATTCTAGAAGTGCTTACCACCTGTGCAGATTTGAGCAAGTCACTGGCTTCTCTTAAGTCAGTGTCTTTATCTGTTTCATAGGAATAACAGCTACTCTCTGCCTATTGGTTATTTAAAAAGGTACCTCATAGGAGTGCAGTCTGTGGGCTGTGAATCTTAGTCATCACCACCATGGTCCCCTCACCATCCCCTGTGCAGAAGGGTGACATGACTGTGTTCTACATTCAGCAAATGACATAGCTTCCAAAAGCCATCACTGGGAGGGAGATCCCCGCCCTATTTTAATGCTGGGGCTCAGATATTATCTAGGGGATTGAAGGGAACCATTGGGAGTGGACAAGGAGACACTCAATTTTTGTTTGAGGTAACAAATTAGGCATTGTAAGCCAATTTATTTAATGAATAGGGAACAAAAGAAAATGGCTGTCAGCAGAATGCCAGCTATTCCTATTTTTTGTGTGTGACAACCTTATAGAATGACTTTCCATTAAGAATGGAAGTTCCAAGCTCAGAGGCTGACACATGACCTTAAAATGATCTCACCTCACATCAGGATGAATCACCGTTGCCACCCACCTAACTCAGCAGTCCTCTCCCGTAATCATAAGGAAACATCAGCGCTCTACCAAGTCTATCTTTTGAGGATCAGATTAAAAAACATCCACCAATTAATCCCCAAGCTCTTCCTTGGTTTACAGTTTACCGTTGTTAATTTTAGCCATTTTGTTCATACCAACTGTGGGAATGAAGAGCTCTAAGTATGTGGGTGTGAAAGTCAGAGTTCTTTAGAGAAACAGAACCAGTAACACAGAGAGAGAGAAATTTGAGGAATTGGCTCACATGATGGGGGTTTGACAAGCTGGAGATTTTCAGGGCAGGTCCAACAAGCTGGAAGCAGGCAGGGTTTCTATGCTGCAGTCTTTTTTTCTTTTTAATGTTTATTCAATTAAAAAATTTTAATGTTTACTTATTTTTGAGAGAGAGACAGAGAGACACAGTACAAGCAGGGAGGGGCAGAGAGAGAAAGGGAGACACAGAATCCAAAGTAGGATCCAGGTTCTGAGATGTCAGCACAAAACCCGATGCTGGGCTTGAACCCATGAACCACAAGATCATGACCTGAGCTGAAGTCTGACGCTTAACTGACTGAGCCACTCAGGCGCCCCAGTCTATGTTGCAGTCTTGAGGTCAAATTTCTTCTTTGAAAACTTCACTTTTTGTTCTTAAGGCCTTCAAATGGTTGGATGAGACCCTCCTACACTATGCTTTACTCAAAGTCTACTGACTTAAAGGTGAATCACATCTGAATCATACCTTCTCAGCACCATCTATACTGGTGTTTGGCCATACAATTGGGCACGATAGCCTTCCCAGGTGAACAAAAGTAAGCCTCACTGTTGGTGTCCAAAAATGACTGAGTCCCTCAAAAACAGCCTAAAATCAGCTATTTAGCATAATTCACTTGCTTCCACTATGAGATGAATAAAACCTACAGGGAGAAAACATTCAGGGTGGAAGAACTTTTCCAGGTAAATGTCTTAAGAAAATGAAATGCTGGAGTTCCTCCTCCAGCACCCCATGTCTGGGTTTCCTGGCCCCACACAATGAATGGGAACATCTGAGTGGGTGTGGGAACATCTGCACCATGTGTGCTCGCCACAAGGCAATCAATCTTTGGGTTGATGTACCCTTTACATCAACATCTCCTCCTCCGACAGGGCAAGTCCCTTCAGAATAACACCCTGCTTTTTCAGATTCAGAATTGAACAAGGGATGGAGCTCTGGGAAAATAAACAATGTAAAGGAATGTCCTCCATACCCACCTCTCTCCTCCCTGAGCCAGAATAGGGGCCAGATCAACCCTGGTTAGAGGTAAACTTGGTGGAAGTTTGGCATCATGCATGTAGCATTGTGGAAAAAAAAAGGTGTTCCTAGAAATAGTTTGCCTTAGTGTTTAGTGGAGAAACGCCATTTCCCCCCAAACATATAGTATTTTGTTGTATTAAGAGGTGATTTGTAGCCACAGACTGGTGGGAACTTCTGGGAAGAGCTAAGCTATTCCCACCCATTGATCTTCAGGCTTCCTCTTCATCCTTAGGGACTTTCAGGGTCCTGTGAGCTTCCTGATGCCCTTGCTTGCCTCTCTCAGGCACTCCCCACCATGTAGCGAAACACAGACCATTCAGTGTCATTCCTCCCTGTAAGATCTTCCAGAGGCTTCCCATCGATGGGATGGGACGATGAAGGTCTATTTCCTCTGCTGGTCTGCAAGGCCCTCCATGATCTGCCGACCTGTACTTCTCCAGTTTCATTGCCCTGAAACTCCTTGCATTTTCTGATCTAGTCTTTAGGTGTTCAGACCTACCAGGCTAGTTTAGGTCTGTTTAATTTGTTGCTTCCTTCCTCCGCTGTGTCATTTCCTCTTTTGTCCACCCTTCCCATCCATTTTCATCTGTCATCTCACCCTTAAGCTTTTCTGGGCCACTCATTTCCTTCCAAGCAAAGTAAACCCACTATTAGGGGTGACCTCTGCCCCTCGAATGTTACTGTTACTGCATGTGTTGCAGTGAATTGTATCTATTTATTTATATGTGTGGTTTCCTTTCCTCACTGAAGACAGAAACGATTCAACCTCTCTGTCTGCAGCAACTAATAAAGCGCTTGCCACAGAGTATGCACACATGCTTCAGTTAAAACTGAAAATGAGGTCCTTAGCAAATGCTTATTTAACTGAGTCGACCTGGAAGCCCAGTTTTTCTTTCCCACACTGCAGAGGGGGTAATTCCAGTTTGGAAGGGCTCACAGACTGAAATGAACCACATGCAGTCAGCTGGCAGCTCAGAGATCAGAGAGGCGGAGGGATGGTTGGGTGGTGGTAGGAGTGAAAAGGGGCTGACATGGCCCTGGGGGGGGTGTGGGGGGGTCTAGGGTAGGTAACTGGAAGCCTGGGGAAGGGGGTGAGGAGGAAGTGTAGTGGAAGGAGCAGGAAGTGAACCCAAGAACTGAGACTGGAGGTCAGTGCTCCTGAAATATTTCTGTAGAGCTGAAAGGATCAGTGTGTGTGTGTGTGTGTGTGTGTGTGTGTGTGTGTGTGTGTGTTGAGTATGTGATCTTGTCCATGCACACACACGTGTGGGTATGTGCAGTGTGGTATCTGTTAATGAGGCCACAGACACCAAGAGAAAGTGGGGAAGAGAACTGAACTAAGATTGAATTAACGTCTACAGGAACCAGAGGCTTTAAATGCAGGATCTCAATTATTTGTCCCATCCACCCGGTAAGGAAGGAGTATAGTAAGCAAACTGTTTTTTCCACATGAGGACACTGAAGGGAAGGGCGGCTAAGGAACCCGCCACGGAAGGCATAGCTGGTAAATGACCTACCTGTCAGTCATACTGGATCAGACCCCACAGGTGTAGTTCCAAATCTCCCCATGCCCTACATATCCTCCCTGGATGAAAAATTGTGCTCTCAAATTAGGTTTCCATGTTTTTTATACAGAATGGTCCTGATGAAAGTTTAAATTGTTTCACGTCCTCTCCTGGACTAAATCAGAAAAACTTGTCTTGTAGCTATTATGATCCTGGATTAAAGGGAAAACTCTCCTGGTATTTTTTCCCCAAACCCAAGCATCCTTCACTTGCCTGATCCTGTTCTCTTTACTGGACTGAGCTTACCATCTGGAGCTGGCCTTTTGTCCATATCCTGGGCAGGAATCCTTTGGGCTGTAACCCTGCCCTTCTCCAATACCCCTGGTGTGAGCAGCTTTTCCTTGATGTAAAAGACAGTTACCTACCGGGTACAGTGGATTCAGATTCGGCAGGGTTTGCTGAGGTTGAATTTACCGCTGCTATTAAACTTGAAAAGGGTCATGTAAGGAGCACCTGCGTGGCTCAGTCAGTTAAGTGTCTGCGCTCAGGTCATGATCCTGCAGTTCGTGGGTTCGAGCCCAGTGTCGAGCTCTGTGCTGAGGGCTCAGAGCCTTGAGCCTGCTTCAGATTCTGTGTCTCCTTCTCTGCCCCTCCCCTGCTTGCGCTCTGTCTCTCTCTCAGAAATAAATAAACATTAAAACAAATTAAAAGGGTCATGCAAGGTAAAAATGTTAAAAAATGCAAAATCTCTTTTACTCTTTTCTCTTACTGCCTCTTCACCCAATGGCTAGTATTAGGAGTTGAGGTTTTATGAAATTTGTCATTCATGCCAGACCAAAGCATCTGGTAAAGAGCAAATGGAATTCATTCATCACGGGCTATCCCCAGATCACACCCATCGCCATGGTCTCTGGGCAGGGGGAGCCATATCTGAGGAAGGCCCAAGTGGAAGGTTACCCTTGTTCAGTGGAATGAACAAAGGAAATCAACTTTGACCAAAAAGCTTCTATTGTTTGTTTTACGCCTCCTGTATGACAGACCAAGTGCTAGAAATTTTCACATTTTTAAAAAATTTAATCTTTACAAAAGCATAGCAAAGTGTGATTTATTTATTTGTTTGTTTGTTTGTTTATGACGAAGAAGCATGACTCCAAAGAGGTAAAGACATAGGTCTAGAATCAAATCCCAGGCCAGTGGTATGGAGTCTGAAACGGAGCCAGGTCTACCTGATTACAATGTACAAACCCCAGGCTCTAGACTGGAAAGATTTATCACCAGAGAATGTGGACTATATTCTTTGGCTTCCACCCTGTTTTGCTTTCACCCATGTGAAAACACCCCTCTTTGCATTTACTTCAGTCCTTAGGCCTGAAATTCTCGCATTTGATTCTCTCTTTCTCTAAGAAAGCTTAGAGAAAGAGAATTCTTCTACGACCTCCCTGGCAGTATTTAGCCTCTTCTCCGACCCCAACTCTTCCAGGTCCGAGAACTGACATTTATCTAGCACTGCACATAGTAAGTCATCAGCATTTGCTGATGGCTTCCTCTACAATGGTGTGAGCTCAGGAAAGGCTGGGATGATGTCTTTTTTTTTTTTTCCAGTTTATTTATTTAGTTTTTGAGAGAGAGAGAGAGAGAGAGAGAGCAAGCAGGGTAGAAGCAGAGAGAGAGGGAGACAGAGAATCCCAAGCAGGCTCCACATTGTCAGTGTGGAGCCTGATGCGGGGCTTGAACTCGCGAACCGTGAGATTATGACCTGCACTGAAACCAAGAGACAGATGCTTAACCGACTCAGCCACCCAGGTGCCCCGCTCTCTCTGAGCCATCATTACTGAGAAAACAGTGAATGAAGGAATAAAGGGAATAAGGGAATGAAGGAATGAGGGAATAAATTAATGTTACTTTCCAGAACTTCCAAATAGAAAACTGACCACAAGGACTCGGACATAACTTCCAAAATGACACCATCAGACCCAGAGCCAGGTTCTCCCAGCTTTCTTGGGAGAACATGTATCCTTCAGACGTCAGTGCAAATACCATTCCTCCAGGGAAGACTTTTCTGACTGCCCCTCCACCTCCAAGATGATGCCAGGCTCCTTTGTTAGAAGCTCCCTTATCCCTGGTTTAGTGAATATAAATACTTAATTGAATTCTTTCTGTTTGATACCATCCTACTGGTGGACTACAGACTTCAGGTGAGCAAGGTCCTTGTTTACCTTTCCACCACTGTGTCAGGTGTACGCCTAGTCCTGTGTTCAATAAGTGTTTGTTGAATGAATGTGGCTATTAAATTTTACACCAAAAGAAGAACACAGAACTTTGAGTCAAAAACCAGAAGAGCGGTCAGGTTGACAAGACCTTGGGCTCAGGATGGACAGGTTGGAGTGAAGTGAGAGCAGCATGCCTGCAATAGCAATTGAGAGTGTGGGCTCTGGCATTTGCAGGAGGGCTGGCAGGGAACTAAGGGTAGCTCGGCTCCTAGAGGGTGAGGCCGAAGCACCCTGGGAGCAGACGGGAAGTCCAAGGGTGGCGGGCAGGTACAAAAGCAGTCCGCTAGAGGAAGTTCTTATCAGCAGAGAGACACAGCATCTTCTGAGGGGTTCTGGTGCAAATATGACAGGGTTAGAATCCCAGGGGTTACACTTATTGTGTGAGCCTTGGGCTCTTACTTTTCTGGGACTATTTCCCCTTCCTAATGCCTGTGAATGGGATTGTTGTGAGGTTGAAATGAGGGTCCTCTGGGGAAAACACCCTGTGCAGGGCAGTTATTCTGACATCTCATCTCTCTCCACTCTTTCCCCTTTCAACTGAGCCTTCTTTGTGCTACCATCGCTGTGGCTGGACATCTAGCCTGGCTCTCTCAAGAGCAAAAGCATCCGAGTGTGTGTTTGTCTATGGATTGGAGCTTCCTGTCTAGAGTTTTCCCAAGCATTGCTAGAAATCTAACAAATTTCATTATTGAGGTTACTTAACATAGAGCATTTAACTTGGAGTTTCCAAACCCTACGGTCTCTGCCACACAAGGATGCTAAGATCTCTTCCAACTTAAAATCACTTGCTTCTCTACACCCAGCCCAGCTGCTTGGATGGTTGATTCTATTTCCAACCACAGCATCCCAAATTAGATGCCTTTACATTCCCAACTTTTGCTGCCCAATACAGTAGGCACTACCCACATGTGGCTATTAAAATTTAAAGGAATGAAAATTAAATAAAAGTAAATATTGAGTTCCCAAGTCTTCCCAGCCACATTTCAAGTGCTCAGGAGGCATAAGGTGGCAAGTGCCTACCATATTGGACATCACACACCTAGAGCATTTCCATCATTGCAGGGAGTTCTATTGGTCAGCATTGTTCCAAATAAACGGACGTCATCTCCTCATTTAAGCACCATGATAAAGAAGCCCTGTATTTGAAATCTAATCATCTCTGAATGGCAAACATAAGCTCTGCTCTAGAATTCTCTTTCTGCTGACCTCTTGTCTTCCTACTCCAGATTAAGGTTGAGCTTGCAATGAAATGGGACACAAGATGTTCTGCCTTTTGCCAAGCATTGTGTGCTTGACGTTGGTTAGAGAGAAGATTTGGGGTGAGATTTATATGCATATGTTCACACACACACACACACACACACACACACGGAGCCTGTTGTTAAACCTCTTGTGACAAATCCAGAAAACACTTTTCTTCTCTAAAATTAATATCTGTGGTTAATAGGAATTTTGTTGCAGAGTCAGGGTTTGGTAAAACCGGGCCTTGGTTTTCTGTAACTCCACTATATCTGAAGTAACGCTTTAAAGTACCAAAAAGTATAAATATTCGTACTGTTGGCAAAAGTACATTGCTCCTTCACCAAATACCCAAATGGAGAAAAAAAATAAAAGCTTCCTCTCTGTTTTGGGTCGTTAGAGCAAAACTCTAGGAGGGGATTTATAACTACACAGTTACAAATTATGAATGTGCATTTGTTCAAGAACTACACCCTGTTGATTTGCTATTTAGTTTTTTTATTGCTGGCTTTTTGCTTTGCTCTATAGGAGACCGGCTGCAGATTTGGCGGCTGCTCAGACTGAGGAATCACCAGGGACATTGTTCCTATTCAGAAATGCATGGGGTATATCAAAGACGGAGCTTGCAAACATGTATATTAAAACCCATACATTACCCACACAATGAAAACCTGCATCCCGCTCAACAGGGGAGGCTTGGGGCTGAGTATGAACCGAGGACTCTCACATTGGAAGGGGCTGAAGGAATGCTTGGCCTCCCGAATTACCTAGTTACTGTGCTTCCTAACCCTGCTCAGCAAAGTCCTCAGGGTTTCCATAAAGGCCAAAGAAGGATATGGGGAGGAGGGACGAGGAGGGGAAATAGGGGACTTCTCACCATGCTCGCACTTAGCACCTCTGCTTCTACGTGTTCTACATATTAGACTTCCCAGTATCATTTCCTTCCAAAAAAAGGATCCCTCAAACACTTGACAGTGGAAGCAAGAAGCTTTCCTGTGGGATTAAGGGGTTTAAGGAAGAGCAGAATCGGCTATAGTGCTTGTTTTCTTTCCGAATAGAAGCTTAGAACAATGGGTATTGACCAGTATGCCTCCAGCCCTTCATATATATGACGGCTCATTTCAACAAATGTGTGGAATTTATTTTTGTTGCAACTACTGTCAGATGGAACATAGAGCCACATGGATGTGCAGTGGGATGGGGAGGGAGGGGCAACATGTGACTGGGAAAGAATGAAGGGAACATGTCAAGGAAAGAGCTGTTTCCAGGAACGCATGAGAACTTGACACCAGGAAATTATAATAGCATTGACCAGAGCAGTAAAGAGTTGTATCAGTCATGGGGTACTTGGGTGCCTCAGTTAATTGAACATCCAACTCTTGATCTCGGCTCAGGTCATGATCCATGGTTTGTGAGTTCGAGCCCTGCATCGGGCTCTGTGCTGACAGTGCGGAGCCTACTTGGGATTCTCTGTGCCCCCTCTCTCTGCCTTTCCCTGGTGCATGCTCTCTTTCTTTCTCTATCAAAAATAAATAAATAGGGGCACCTGGGTGGCTCAGTCGGTTGAGCGTCCGACTTTGGCTCAGGCCATGATCTCCCGGTTTGTGAGTTCGAGCCCCGCATCGGGCTCTGTGCTGACAGCTCAGAGCCTAGAGCCTGCTTCGGATTCTGTGTCTCCCTCCCTCTCTCTGCCCCTCCTCTGCTCATGCTCTGTCTTTGTTTCTCAATAATAAATAAATGTTAAAAAAATAAAAATAAAAATAAATAAATAAATAAATAAATATTAAAAAAAAACAGCTGTATCAATCACTTAGCATTAAAGGACAACCTGTCAGCACTACAAAAACTGGGGAAGATTTCTTATCAAACTTTTCTGAAACAGGTAGTCACCTTTTAATTCCATCAATTATGCTGTTACAAAATCTGGTCGGTGAAAGTGTGGAGAACATACGGTATTTGAGTACAAAAAAGGGTAAAAGAAACAGGTGCCCACATGCGCCTAGGCTCATAGCAGCTCCCTTGTCCTTAACACAGACAGTGTCTGTTTCTTGGGCCCACTAGGGGCAGACTGATTAGGAAGCGAATGAAGTTTAAACTTTGAGGCCCTTTACTTGCAGGGCCTTCTTGAATGCTGGGAGTGACTGGGAGCCATAGAGTGCTGAAGGAGGAGGGAAAGCCAGGCTGCCATCTGGAAGCATTTCTGGTAACTTGCTAAAGAAGCCACAGATAGTCGAGATTCCAGAACTTGGATTTACCCCACGGATCAACTCTCCCCACATCCGATACCCTCCTAGTTTCACACATTTCTTTCAAACTCCTGTCTCTCAACCTACCTTTACCTGCATCACTGCTGCTATTTGTGGCCCCCTGCTGGTAACCAAGGGTCAGTTTGGTATTCAGGCTCTGGTTCCAGAACTACAGAAGGGGCCTGAACTTGACTATACTAACCCTAGAGGGTGTTTCACACACTTTCCCCTAAGGTGATCCCAGGACCCATGACAAGCCCGTAGGAGCCACCCTGGGCGCCTGGCAGCAGCTATTAGCTGCAGAAGGTTGCATACAGTAGTCATTCCTCTACACCCAGCTGCCAGGATCATAGCACAAAGTGGGCATTTGTACAAAACTGTCAAAAGAGGGGCGCCTGGGTGGCTCGGTCGGTTAAGCATCTGATTTCAGCTCTGGTCATGATCTCACAGTTCATGGGTTCGATCCCCGCCTCAGGCTCTGTGCTGACAGCTCAGAGCCTGGAGCCTGCTTCAGATTCTGTGTCTCCCTCTCTTTCTGCTCCTCCACCGCTCATGCTCTGTCTCTCTCTCTTTCTCAAAAATAAATAAACATTAAAAAAAAAGAGAAAAAGATCAGTCCGGCTGCAAAGTACAACAGAACGGATAACATGGGGGCTGGAGTGAAATGAGAAGATGAAAATAATCTCACTTCCTTAAAGCATAGGGTCTGCTACTCACCATCAAATTTTGGGTGTCAGAAAGTTGAAAATATTTATGTATTTATTCAAAAATTACTCTCCTTAGAGAGTGAGGGGAAAAGTCACTTAAAGGAGCCACTTACATATTGCACTCCTTTCTGGACCACTGAAAAACCTCCCTCTTTAACCTTTTTTGTCCTCCAGATTCTGCTTTTAGGGGGATTTTCAGAACAATTTTGTTATATACAAAAAGTGCTGGGCTAAGAGTTCAGAGATATGAATTCTGGTCTTGGCCTCTCCTCCAAGTCGATTTCCCTGGCTAGTTCACTTTTGTACAATGGCTTCTGAGGATCCGATGAGATGATACAGGAAAAATATTGAACAAACACAAGGGTTCAGAGCACACTGTCCTTTCGTGAAGGACAGTATTTAAGTAGCATTTAATAAATTTTAAATATGGTTTATAAATGATTTAGTTGATAAATATTAAAGATATACTATTCTTTTTAAAAAATTTTTAATGTTTTTATTTATTTCTGAGAGAGAGAGACAGAGCACAAGTGGGAGAGGGGCAGAGAGAGAGGGTGACACAGAAATCGAAGCAGGTTCCAGGCTTTGAGCTGTTAGCACAGAGCCCGATGCAGGGCTCGAACCCACAGACCAAGAGATTATGACCTGAGCCAAAGTTGGATGCTTAACTGACTGAGCCGCCCAGGCGCCCCTATATATTGTTCTTCTGAAGCTCTCACATAATTATAAGGACAAGAGGATGTGTGGTTTCCTGTCTTAGTCAACCTTGACGTTCACATTTGGCATCAGGAGGCAGAGTGACATTGGTTAGGATGAGCACAATGGTATTCCATTTTCTATTTCTTCTCCGTGAGTCTCCTGAAAAATGAGGACTTTTCTCTTGCTGGAAGGACCTGCTACTACAGGTTAGGAAATTCCTACCCTTTTCTTCTTGCAAAAGGAAAGCTGATATTGGGGGCTTTTGAGGCAGGAGCTCCTTTCGATTATTGTTTTCCCTGTGAGCACATTTATCTTTGAAGAGTCTTTTGCCCTGATTTTGTGGGTCAAGAATTATGGCCATCCTAGGGTTCTGAACCCTCTGTACAGACAATACTTCAAAGCCAGTTCAAAGCTGTTTTGTGTCCAGGAGAACAAGAGGGGGATATTCTCAGCTCATTGGTTTCCTGTATAGTCTTTCCCTGCTTTGGGGAGTTTCTGGGTAACATTTTCACACTTGCAAATTACACATGGAAAGGGAGCCTCATTTCCACAAGATGACAGAGGTTCTACAAAATCCGTCATGGAACTAGCCTCTTATTCTCAGCTAGGAAAAATGATTGTCTGACTAACTTATTTTCACAACCGCATGCTGTCTCAGTCTATCCTCGTTTTAAGAAACAACCTGGACAACACAGGCTTGGGAAGGAAAAATCACTTAATTGAATGTAAAAGGAAACATTACTTGAGTCCTCTATGGTTCTATCTTAATCCTTCAGCACCTGCTTGGTTCTGCCTCCCCAAGTGATAATTAAACATGAGAAGTTGGCTGTGTGATCTCAGGCAATGGCTTTTAAAGAGGGTCTGGATCTAAAGAAAGCTACCGGTCCTGTGTGGGGCTTTTGAAAGAGAGCTAAGTGTCTTACATCTGGTACCTCCTCCTCCAGGTAGCCTGGGGTTGGTAGATGCCTTCAGAAGGGACAAATGGCCAACCGGTTTGCCAGTTCTGTTGGGATGCCTTAAATTCGGGCCTTCTTTCTGAATAGGCTACCATATAATGCTTTCATTTTCTTAATTCTATTATGTGGCTGGAGGGAAGTTATTCACAATGTACTAAGAATTATTTTAATCAGAATGTATCTTCATAATTAAGTCTCTACTTTACCTGCTCAGAAAAGGGCCACGTGGGTCAAGGGAAGTAAGGAAGATTAGATTTCAATCCAAATCACCCCAGTGATGTCTAGCATTGGTTGGACATTTGGCTTTGCCTCTCCTCATTCTGTGAATGCTTTTTTCAGTGGAGACTGTGACGAAGGCCATTCCCAGAAGGAAGAGGGCTCATCTTTCAGTTAAGGCTGTGCAAGTGATAGATCTCCTTATTGGAAGTCCTTTTTCAGGTGCTGTCATTGAATTCTATATGATTGCTACCCATTTAATATCCAGACAATGGAGATTTGGCAATAGAAGAGGTACAGTCCTTGCTCTGAAAATGTTTTAAAATTATCCTGCGTTACAGATCGATATGGTTTTTTCATTTACAAAGCTCTTTGTCATACATTATCTCATTTAATTCTCAAACTACTAAGAAAGTCAAACAGGGATCATTATTTTCATTTTTAAGAGAAAGAAACAAAGAGTTTCAGGGACTTGTTCAGTGTCACACAGTTGGGATTGGAACCCAAGGCCTTTGTCTTTACAATAGCCAGTCTACACACCATCTGGAA
The DNA here is from genome assembly GCA_028646485.1 of Cryptoprocta ferox. Lineage (NCBI taxonomy): Eukaryota > Metazoa > Chordata > Mammalia > Carnivora > Eupleridae > Cryptoprocta > Cryptoprocta ferox. Next base: position 57,454,896 of record CM053559.1, on the reverse strand, counting down.
GTCAGAAGTGGGTTGGGCTTTCCCTGAGCAGCCTGTGTATTTATTGAGTATACCCTGAGGCATAACTGCAGGAACACACCATGCTTATCAGCAAATTTGATAGCACAAGACCGAATCTGTGTTCTTCTAGGGAGAGCCCCTTGGTAAAAATTGCTGGTGGTGGTGATATAATTCTATTATGTACAGTAGCTGCCTTCAGTTTCTTAAAGAATTTTTGGTGGCCTGTTGCACCACTTATGCCTAAACCTGCAGCGTGGCCACATCTAATTCCCATCCTCCTTGACCCCTGTGGTTGAGGTCATTAGAAGTGTAAAGGGAGCCCTGGGATCAAATTGGCAAGAGATCATTAGGCACAGAAAGTGTGGGTCTTCACCAGAGACTCCAAACCCAAATGTGAAGGCTGGAGGAGGGGAAAGTCAGCAGATGATATACTCCATGTGGGGCAGAGGGCGAGCTGGACAATGTGTGTTTCTAAAAGGATATCCGGTGCCCAGCGTCAGCTGACACGCTTCTAAGCAAGCCCAAGTTTGTTGGATCTTGAGGTGTTTTTCTAAGAGAATCTGGAAATCTAGAATGTTATGCAAATTTTCCTGATTGGATTATCAAATATTAATGGCCAATTCAAACATTTTTAAACCTATGTGGGGTCAAAAACAAACAAAATCAGTCCTGTGATTCTCTCTTGCAACCTCTTCTCTTTATATTTGTAAGTCAATAATTTTCAGAAGAAATGCATGGGGACATAACATGTGGTTGGAAGCATTTTTATTACCAGCAGCATCCTGCATGTTGTCCACATTTGTGAGAAAGACGGTCTCTTGGAGCAGGGTGTATACAGAGCTTTCACATTAGCCCTTTCAGGCGGGATCTGTTTGAATATCCACTTTTCCACTTTTGAACAACAGTTTTTGCATTTCCTCATGTCCATCACCTGGTAGATGAGACCCTCATGGAAAGGCTTCCCACAGCACCCACAGCCAGCAGGCGGGGGCCAGGGTTATGTACAGATCCCTGCTCAGTAGCTAACACCACATTTTTTCCTTCCCATCCAAGAAACCACATTGGGGTCTAAATACATCAGAATGCTAAAAATATAGGATGCCTTCCATTGATCTTAATTATTTTTTTAAAAAGAAAATTCATCACGAACAATATTCTACCTATCATGGTTCACTTAGGACACAGCTCACAAATTTCAGGATAACGTGGTTAAGAGATGTTTCAAAAAAGAAAAATAAATAAGAGATATTGCTCAGCTTCTCAGTAGACCAGCATGGTTGATTGGGTTGACTCTCCCAACTCATTCACCCTAGGGCATCAGTTACAAGGAGCTTAGAAATGTCACCAGAGACACTTGGACTCTTGAAGAAAGATAAAAGAGATAAAAGATCATGTTCTCCAAAGCAATAAGTGAGTCTGGACCCAAGCCTTCTCGCCTCCCTAGCTGGCAACAGGGAGTCTGCCCTTGAACTGCTATGTGGATAATGCGAAGTCAAGTCCTGCTCACCTGTATAGACCAAGAAATAAAGCAGTTCCATGCTATTCCTGTTCTTTGCTCCATGAATTGATCCAGAAGATGCAGAAGCTGAACACTAGAGCTTTCCCTGTTACCTCCCACTTTAGAATGATCTATTTGCTTTCCACTGCATTAGAAAATGAAAATTCAAGAGGTGGGAATAGAAACCATATTCAAGAAAGAAAAGAGAGTCAAAGAGGTGACTGGCAATCTGATACAGTATGCCTCCTGGGGGAAAGGTGTCTGGATCTCAAAGGCAGATTATGACAAAAGGAGAGCAGAAGCAAATCTATTTTTTTCTAGGTCGCCACAGGGAACCAATCTAACCTATTTACAAGTGGTCTCAGGGGAACTCTATTTAAATAGCTATTTTGTCACCATCCTTTTCGTCATCTTCCATGATCACTTTGGGTCTCTCGTCCCTGAGCAGTGTCACACCTGCAAAATAAAGCACCGATCTGCAATTAAGTGCCTCAAATTAAAATATGAGACAACCTTATAGCGTAGGCATAGCACACAGGAGCATGACAACCCCAAAACCCTTTAACATCTGCAGAGCCAAGTGTTAAAGGTGCCAACAGAATGAGGGAGCCGGTGGCCTTATTTGGCCTTCCCAGAGGAGTTGTGACTCAGCGAGGACACCGCTCTGGTTACCAGGAGACACTCAGCCTGGGAGGCAGAGGCAACTTTTACCCCCGTGTCTATGTTCTGCATTTAAGTTTGCAGCGCGGTTGGATGAAAAGCAAACAGGTTTTGGAGTCCACCTGCTTTGGACCTCTCATTCTGTCCCTCACTCGATCTGTGTTGGGCCAGTGAACACTTTGACACCTGAATTCTCTTGGGTGTAAAATGAGCGCACTGATACTTACGTGAAGGGCTATTGTGCCCATTGAACAAGAGGCTTGTATGGTGCTGAGCACAGCACCACACCTGTGAGCAGCTGAGTCTGCTTCTTCCTTCCTTTAATTTTATATATATTTTTAATTTTTAAAGCTTATTTATTTTGAGAGGGAGAAAGAGCATGAGGAGGGGAGGGGCAGAGAGAATGGGAGAGAGAGAATCCCCAGCAGGCTCCACACTGTCAGCACAGAGCCTGATTTGGGGCTTGAACTCACAAATGGTGAGATCATGACTTGGGTGGAAACCAAGAGTCATATGTTTAGCCGACTGAGCCACCCAAGCGCCCGATCCCTTCCTTTTACATTTGTTAGTTCACTTCTTCTTTGAAAAGAACTGGTCAGCAGCATAAAGTCAAAGTCAAATACATTTTAACATCTGGGGGAAATATTCAGAAGAGGCTCTGAACATGCCATTTCTGGGTGTCAGTGCTGGTAGACGATAAACTTTATGTGGTTCAGAGAAAAATGAGAAACTCAAGAAAGTGCAGTGAGGTTTTGTAAAGTTCTGTGACTACCATTTTAAAAAGCTATTCTTTATTTTGAGATGATTCTTTTTCTCTTTTTGGGTGTTAACCTTTCTTTTATGAAATTTTAGGGATGTCAGGTGGTTATTTTTTTTAGCACTCTTACTAGGCAAAATTCAAAGTTTGTATCCCTATGTTGGGCTCCAATAGATCTTGTTTTTTAAGAGTTTAGTGATCGTTGAAATTCAGAAGCTGGAGCACAATTTTCTGGACTGATCAGCTCAGTTAGGACCATCCAAGGAAGTCTGGGTGGTTCTGCTCATCCTGTGAATTGTGAAGTAGGGTCATTTTAATAAAAACACAAAGGAAGTTATGAATCAAGGCCAGTCCTCCGTGATTTTTGTCATCCCACTGAAGCCAACCACCAGTGCCTTGCCCCGCCCCCACCTTCTCATAATTAGAGAACTTTTGGTTCATTAAGCATTTCATAAAGATCTAAACATGAGGGTAGAAAACTGTGCACCACAAGAGGCCTTTCTACAACACTGGACTCCATTCAACAACGGCAAATTAATGAAAACTATGTGTTGATCTTAATGACTATTCATTTGATTCAGTTCCTAGTTTGTTCATATGGGTTCTTTACCAATTAGCTGATATTTATTGGAGGAGAAAAACAATTTCAGGAGTCTGGTTGAAAATGAGGATTTTGCATAAATCACTTCTGAAACACAGTGGGAGATATTTTCTCTTATACCAGCTGCAGAGCAGTTGCAGATTTTTACTTGGAATTAACGCTATCATGGTAGAATTGTAACTGTATCATGGTCGAATTATAGAACATATGGTTAACTATGCTAAGCTCCCAAACTTTCTGTCCTAAATTCCTTGATATCTTTTCCCATCAAGCCAAATTTGAGTTGATTCAAAGTGGACAAGAGTGTTTAAATTCCCAGATCCCAGTCAACGTTCTGATTATTTGGGGTATCCTTGAAACCTAGTTGTACAAGCATCTGGGCAGAAAAAAAAAAGGTCTTGAGATTTCAGAGAAAGGAGGAGCCTGTTTAACCATCAAGGTCAGCCCTCCCCAAAGTAGGCTAGGCTTTCCACAGGGACACAGGAGATAATTTCAAGTGGAAAGTGAACTAGCACTTATATGAATATAGTTAAGCATTATTTTTAATGTCTTATAATGAAAAATACTTATGGTGGCTCATCAAAATCTTGATTTCATGGCCATCATTGTTAGGATGAGGCTTAAATCAGTAACGTCTATGTCATCACTGCATTCTTATTCTTGATGCTTCAGTGTCAGCTGTGTTCATTTGGTGATGAATGAGGTTTGATAAATACTGGTCTGTGATTTAACCCAGTCCTGGTCCTATGTTCTTCTGTGGAAAACAGAGGTGTGTTATTTAAGAAATGTGCCCTAGAGCCAGAAAGCTTTGTCCTGGTGGTCACTGAACTTTGAGCAAGTCACTTAACCTGTCCAAGCCTCAGTTTATTCATTTGCAAACCTGGAGAAAAAAATAAATCATATTTCCTTCAGGGGGTGGCACTGTCAGGTAGATTTAGACTAACATTCTTTTATGCTTCAAGCATACTTTTACATAAACCTCCATTAAGGCACTTTTCACTTTGTAGGAACCATTGGACAATACATCCATCACCCCTACCCCCTACTGAACTCTGAAGTTCTTCTTTTTTCTCTTTAAGTTTAATTTACTTATTTTGAGAGGGTGGGGAGGGAAAGAGATAGAGGGAAAGAGAGAGAATCCCGAGCAGGCTCTGCACTGTCAGCGCAGAGCCTGATGAGGGGCTCAAACTCACAAACAATGAGATCATGACCTGAGCCGAAATCGAGTCAGACGCTTAACCAACTGAGCCACCCAGGCATCCCAAGAACTGTGAGGTTCTTAAAGGATATCCTAGCATCTAGCAGGGGACTTGGGATATAGTAGGGATTTAGAAAATATCACTTCCTACCCTTCCATTCTCTGTGTAGGAGCGTTTAAGGATCTTGGCTGTTTGTTAGAAAATGTTATGTTTTTAAGGCCAAAGCTGTCAGTCCAAGGTCTCTAAGGGCCAACCAATTAGCCTTGCAGCAAGCTGTTTTAGGCCATGATCCCACTCAGAGCTGGTCACCTGCATTACAGATGTGTGCCTCTAATTCAAGGGAGCCAGGGCTCAGATGCCACCTGTCCTGGCAAACCACACCAGAGAGAACACTATTCCCAGGAGGACAGAAGAGGTGTCACTTTCAAAGGACATATCAGTCTCCTTTCTACAAGCACATATTCACAGCTCGTGGGCCAATTTTCCAAGCAGCTTCTCTTCAATGCTCCCAGCCTCATTATTCTTTACTTTCCCTGGTTCCTTTCACCACAAACCTTAGCTACAGACTTCGTTTTCTTTTAAGCAGATCTTGACTAATAAGATCTTACTAATCACAACCCAGTGCGCCCTGCCATGCAGTCACCAAGATGGGGGGCTCTGGCAAATGTGGGCCAAGTTGGGAACAAACCTTGGTTGGCAAGGAAGCCAGAGATGACTCCTCACTAAGGAGTCGTCTGTCAGTTGGAAACCTGTCAAATAAGCTCATTAACCTAAGGGAATGAAGGCAGTTAGCAAGAGATTTAGAAGAGAGAGATAATCCTTGTCCGGTCTTCACTTGCCAAGGGCTAATGAGAGGAGATGTCTCCAGAGTGCATTTGTCTGTGAGTTCCTCTCAACACCCTTATTAGAACCAATATGAGTCTCTCTGAACATCTGCCGAAGGCTCTATCCTTATCAGCTTAACTAGCATTTCGATTACTGCCAAATCTTTAGATACTAAAAGGCTCTTCAAAAATAAAGTGCTTCAGCTAATATGCTAATAAAAGCTAGAATCATAGAACACTATCTATAATTGCAAATACAACACAGAGATTTGCTGATTCAAGGAATTCCATAATGTGCATAGAGTCCATGGATATACAACCTCTCTTTCCAGCTCTGTGTACTTTGCCCTGTTTGATAAACATTTTTTTTTAATTCAACTGGGAAGCTGCTCTCCTAAGATGTAGATATTGGGATGTAGGCAGCATCCGTTGCTTAAATAAACAGAGCTTAACATTTCAGGAAGTCCTTGAATCAGTAGATTTATATGGAGAGGTAAAACATTGCAGCTAGGAAAATTCTCAATTTTAGAAATGGTTTGAGTAATCTCAAGGAATATAAGATTGAAGAGAATGGAGAGGAGCTCACATTTATTTAGGACTTTCAACAATCCAGGATTGGTGCTAAGTGCTTTATATACTTTATTTAATTTTGTTAACAATTCTGGGAGACAGACTTTATGGTCCTCCTTTCAGAGATGCATGAAATGAAGGAGGCTTTTTCGTTTGTACTGGTTGCCCAGGCTCACAAAGCTAGAATGAGCAGAACCAGAGATCAGACTTAGACCTTTCTGATCCCAAAGCCCGTGTTCAATGCTTGTGGTAAGGTGACTCTCTACCCGTAAATATTTTTTTCCTCTATCAAGTCTTCCCCTAGAAGGACTTCAATAAAAACAAATACAAGAATGGGTTAAAAAAATAAAATCTCCTAATAGAGAACTTGGAACTGTAGAATTGTGATTGCCAAATAGAATACCAAATCAACAGATACTTATTGAGCACTGCTGTATAGAAGGGACTGGACTAGACATCAAGGTCAATACCAGCAAGATAGAGCAGTCACAGGCCAGTTGTCATGAACTCATCAAATTTAAGTCAATTTAAAGAACAGCTACGAAAATAGCAGCAAGAACAATAAAAACTATACTGAAAGAGATGATAAAATCATAGTATTTGCATGCCCATCGACTACAGAGTTAGGTAAGAATAGAAAAGATTCATTTTGGACTTGGAGGAGTCTGTTGGCAGAGACTTTGATCTGACTGAGTCTTGAAAGGTGACTAGAACCAGGACAGAGGCAGAGCTTGGGGGAAATGTGTGATGGGTCGGAGGATCAGCACAGGAAGGAATGCATGTAGCTTATGAGAACATGTTTGAGGCAGTTCAGATCCTGCCAGTTGGTCCTTGGTCCACTTCTCCAGAGAAATGCTTTCTCATGCTCCATGCCTCCTTGCCTGGCTCTGCTCCACAGAGATCAGTGGCCTTGTCAGTATCCCTGACTGCCTATTCATGATGTCTTCTGAGCTGTCTTTCCATTTTTTTCTTTATTAAATAAAATAATGGGGAAACATAGTTCTAGAACAATAAAATCTCATCTCCTTCCAAAGTGTCCCTTCTGGATTGCCATAGAGCTGAAAATCCCAACTATCTGCCACAGTACAATGGAAAACCATCCACAGGTAAGACAGACCTGGATTAGAGCCCCAGCTCTGCCATGTCGTTGTGCTTGATCATGAGCATAATTTGATCCATTTATCTGTCCACTTAGCCATCCCATCTCAATCCAATCAATCAACCAAGCAGCTATCTATCCATCAATGTCATCCACAGAAGACTAAGTTACATACATTCTCTTTCAGTTTCTTTATGTGAAAAGACTTAATAGCTACTTTCTTGTATTATTCAGCTGATTTTTTAAAAATCCACAAACATAACAAACTCAGTACCTAATATTTAGTAGGGTCTCAATAAACATTAGTACATTTTCCTCTCTGCCACCCCCTCCAAATATCTATGTAAAACACACACTCACACATGTGCACACACTCAGTCTTATAATCGAATCATGAATGTATATGTCTTTTTCCCCAACCTGCACTTAACATTCTCAGGGACAAGACTACACTTCCCACATTAGCTGCCTTATGTAGCCTGGGTTTGTGCACATAGTTCAGCAAGACTTTTTGGTTTGATTTGACATATAATAAGATAGCTATCATCATTTCTGCATCTCCCTTTCTCTCCCTCTCCTGCTCTCTTTCTCGTGTTTTAAAGATTTGGTCAGTGTATGGAGGTATCTTGGGAGAATCAGTCATCAGTCACAGGATGCATGATTCATGGAAGACTAGGGAGGAGGGTATTTCAACTCTTTTCAAGGACCCACTGACATTTCTATTTCCGTGGCTCAGTGAATTTGACCAGTTCTGCTGAAGCACGAGTAATGCTCTGAACCCCGAGCTCCAGCTCAGCCCTGGGGGAGTTGCCAGTGAAGGTAAACTTGAAAGGCAGCAATAAATGCTGCTCCTCCCCAGAGTACTTCTGTGTGACACAGATTGCTGGGCCAGGACAAAGGCCATGCCCGTGGCACCTCCAGATGGTAAGGCTCTTGACCTGTTCCCATCACCCCCTGCAAATGCCTTGCACCAGCTCTTTTACCTGCTGCAAAGGGGGACACGTGCAGGGCAGGTGTGTCTTTTCTCCTTGGTTTTTTCTGTTCCAGGTCAGTGTTATGAAGAGCTGGACTCATTTTGCCCTTTGGATGTCTCTCTTGAACATCATATCTTTGAATTAAATGTTCTGAAAGCACACCTGCATGGTTTGGGGAACAAATGGGGAAAGAGGGTCAAGCACATATATCCTACTATGTAAGGACTATGCATTCATATTTGCACACAAACCTAGTGATGGTAGTCAATGTTATCTTTTCAAACTTATTTTAATAAAATCATTTTTAATATTAAGAATTAGTATCTATAGAGACAACAGTAGAGAACATCTTCTATGCAAAGGGTTTTACATGCCTGATTTAATTTTAGCCTCACAAAATCCTGAGGAATTTAGTATTATCATCACCATCACACATCTGAGCAAAATGAGGCATAGAAATATGCCCACAGCAGCCCAGGGCCTAGGGGTCAGGGCCAGGAATTGAGTCCAGGTTTGCCTGCCTCCAAGGGCCATTCTTCCTAGAGCGATGGATCATTTGCTGTTCTGCAAGCCACATGCTTCGCTCTTCAGTGACTTCCCTGCCCTCTCGCCTCTCCCACATGTGAAATTTCTCTCCATCATTTAAAGATGCTCTGAAAGCAGCCTCTTCTATGAAACTTTCCACAATTCCCTGCCCAGGCAGAGCTCCTGGAGTCTTTATGTAAGGACCTCATCACGTTGTTATTTCTTCCTGCATATTTCAGCTATTTATGTGCTTCTATTCTTTCTTATAAAACTGAAAATTCCTTCCCAGGAAGTTCTGTGTTCTATTTGTTTTGTAGCCCTCCAAGTGGGTCAACAGTGGAAAGAACACCAAACAAATGGCCCAGAGGGAAGGAGAAAAGGAAATAAGACCAAACAAAACTTTGGGGAAGCAAGAGTGTCACACATCACTCACAAGGTTGTTATGGAGACACGTTAGCTAACGTGTCCACCAAACCATTTTGCTTTTCTCCTGGGCACACAACTAGGCTACATTTCTCAGCCTCCCTTGCAGTCCGGGGAGGTTTGTGACTGAAGGAAGTGACGTGCGGCACTTCCGGGCCTGCAGATCTTCCACTCTGTTCTGCACCCCTCCCCCCTCATCCCTGTGCCTGCTGGTTGCTGAAGCTCACGGGGTGACTTTGAAAGCCGTGTGATGGTGTTGTCCAAACTGCCATCAGCCAGAATCCTTACTGTTTGGAGCAGAGCCTGCTATTGCAAGTTGCACTATTGATGAGTGGAAAAACAAACAAACAAAAAAAACCAACTTGTGCCACTAACATTTTGGAATTCATTTGTTATAGCAGCTGGCCATATTGTCATAAAGATGGATGCAGGGATACTACCAATGATTTCAAAGCACCCAAGTATTTAAGGAGACATTGTAAGACCAATGTGATCCATGCAGCGGTTCCCTTTTACTGACGTGCAAACTGACCTCACCTTCCATTACCTGGTATGAAAGGCGGGATGTGCAATGCTGGCGTATCTTTTCTCCTTGGTTTTTTTTGGTCTGACTCAACATTCAGGGCAACCTGTACATTTTTTCCCTTTCTTGGCTTCTTTTTGAGATCACAGTCCTTAATGAATTGGTCTGAAAGGTCATCTGATGTTGAGAGGATGCAAAATAAAAAAGAATATGAAGTGAGTAAGGGTCGTTCACAAACTGGTTGGTTTCCAGTTACTTGCAGGAGCCATTTGGTCTGAAAAAGAAAAGTATTTATATTTTTTGGCCTAGTCTACATAGCACTGTAGGAGCCTTGTGCAAATACATATGATAAAACAGAAACTGGAATATTCTACAAAACACCAAAGTGGATGGATAATCAAAGCAAAAGAGAACTTTAAAATATAATCAGGCAAGCCACAGAGTGGGTTTGAGTTGAATTTCTGATGGAAGAACAGTTTCTCTGTGCTCAGTGGTCTTTCTTAATGTCTTTTCCTCAAGGCTTGTCCTCTTGAAGACTCCACCTGCCAGTATGGAGTGAAGGCACGCTGTTCAATCTTGTAGTAGGTTCTCTGCAAATCCCTCACCCACCTTCATTTCTGTGGCCGTCTGGTCGTACAGACGATTCATGCTTGTCTCCCAGCGTTGGTCTCTTTGTTCACTGCCTGCTGGTGTTGCAATTCTCCTATTTGCCCATCCCAAACCCAGGCCCTCTAGTCCTCTTACTCAGCTTTTTACCTTCTGAGTTTGCAAAACTTGGATTCTGCATCACATCCATCAGATGTCAGGGTGCATGATTAATCCAATATGATCATTCCTCACCCATTATTTTCTCTGCTCCATCTGACTCCTCAATGCTTTTGTTGTTGGTGTGCTCCTATGAGCTTCTCTGTCATTGTTCTAGCATTTGTTTATTCTATAATGGTTTATCTCCTGCTCTAGACAGAGGCTTCATGGAAGTTAAGGATTATATCCTTTTAATAATTTTATTCTTAATTAAAAAATTATTTTAATGTTTATTTATTCTTGAGAGAGAGAGAGAGCAAACAAGCAGGGAGGGGCAGAGAGAGAGAGAGAGGGAGATAGAATCCGAAGCAGGCTCCAGGCTCCGAGCTGGCAGTACAGAGCCCAAAGTGGGGCTCAAACCCACGAACCGTGAGATCATGACCTGAGCCGAAGTCGGATGCTTAACCGACTGAGCCACCCAGGTGCCCCATAACTTTATTCTTAATTACCTCTCCCTCCAATAAATACATGTTAAATGGATAAGTGAAGTTGGACTAATCCCAGTTCAATTGCTGACTCCATCCCCTGTTAGTTATGAGAATTTGGGCCTAATTTCTAGGAACTTTAATATTGTCTGAAATTTTTAAATGGGGATAATATTAAATTAGTGTGTGTGTGTGTGTGTGTGTGTGTGTGTGTGTGTGTGTATGACAGAGACAGAGAAGACTAAATTTGTTAATGTTGGTAAAGCAGTTGTTACATTTGATATATTTCAAATTCTCAAAAAATGTTGACTCTGGTCATTACTCACCCCCTGGCACCTTCTATAAGATCCAAAGAAAGCCCACCTCCCCACCCTATCTCTATAAGTCTTTCCTAGTCCTGGGTATCCTTTCTCAGTTTCCAGGTAGCCACAGGAGTTTTGCTCATGTAACACCTTTTCTGCGTATGTCTTCTCTGCCCTCTTTGATGACAGGTATCTCGTGTTTTATCTCCTTACAGCAATTAATAAATATTTGTTGGATGTATGCTTGAATGAATGAACTCAAACATGTTGTATATAAGGAGATAGTCTGTTAGGGTTCAAAGAAGCCCCAGACAATGAGGTCTTCTCTGGAAACTCACTGTGGGCTGGATACAGTCTGGTTACATCTACAGCTGTGAATGAATTTGGGGAAATTCAGATATTAATTGGATATTTTCAGCCCCTTCTTCTTTTCCCTCCTCCTTTTTTCTCCCTTCCTCCTTCCTTTCTTCCCTCCTTCCCTTCCTCCCTCCTTTCCTTCCTTCCTCCCTTCCTTCCTTCCTTCCTCCCTCCCTCCCTTCCTCCCTTCCTCCCTCCCTTTCTTCCTTCCTTCCTTTCTTTCTTTCTTCCTTTCTTCCTTCCTTCTTTTTCACTCTGTTTCTTTTTTATGAAAATATTCAGGTCAATGTCTTTAAAACACTGGAGATTAAGTGTGTCAAACCTGTTCACTTCAGTTGTGTGTGTCTAGATATAACATGTGTCATTCATTCATGTATTTATTCAACAAATGTTGATCAAGCTCCTACTCTATACCAGGATTTGAGCAAGATTATAGGGCTAAAAAGACAAGTAAGAAATGGTCCTTGTTTTCAGATTGCTATGATCTGTGGGGCTCTATGTCTGGATAGTCCTTTGTTTTAGAAAACTCAATATGCACCAGGAATTTGATGCAGTTGTTATGCCTGCATCAACCAAAGACTACAGTATATAACCAAAAAATCAAATAGCATCATTCCCTTCAGCCATATTTAATAGTAATACACGTTTCCTTTCATCTACAGGATTTGAATAATTCCATCCAATCATTTCAATTTAATAAACATTTATTGAGATCATATTATATGTAAGGCATTGAACTATTTGCTTGTAGGTTTACATATACAAAAGAAGGGGAGAGGGGAACTTTACTGAGTACTGCTTATGTACGAGATAATTCCACATCATTCTAGTGTGTGGGAATGACCAACACCTTCTCTAATTAATCAATGCCTGTGTCTTCTGGTTGTTAAATATTCATATTGTATCCTAAACATACTATTTCATGTAGTCCTCACACCAAGCCCGCAAGGAAGGTGTGCTATTATCCCCAGTTTGCAGATGAGGAAACTGAAGTTTAGAAGGCCAGATGAAAGGCTAAAGGTTACACTCCTGGCAGGTTATGGCCTCAGAGTAAGCCCAGGTTCTTGGGACTATGTTTCTTAATGCCTGGCTGAAAATACAGTTTTAAAAATTTGCTGCCACATACTACAGTTAACTCCCCCTCCTTCCCATATCATACACATCATAGACATTTGTTGAATGATGAATGTTGGTCACAACGGGTGCTGCCCAGGCTGTGGGGTCTCTGGAAGAACAGGCTGGATATGGACCAGTCATGGGTCACCATTCGACCCGAGGATGCGACTCAGTGCACAGTGCAGAGAGCAAGACATTTGCTTCAATTTGACTTTTACTTCAATTGCACTTTTTCCTACTTTTGGAGAAATCCTGAACATAAACTATCTTGATGGCAAATGGGGAGAGGGGAGAGGAGGAGGGGGGAGTCATAACCAGGCGAGACATAAACAAAGGCTAGGAATATGCAAAAGAGCCATCCATCAAAAGTCTGAGTGTCTCATTTTTAGAAATGGGTAGAGGCAGAAATGTTTCTGGTATTTTCATTACAAAGGTTATGCAAAAAGTCAGTTCTGGAAAGGAAACAGATTGACAATAAAGCCGAACAAGGCTATTTAAAATTCTGTCTTGATAGGCAAAGAGAGATATTTGAAATATTTTATTGGCACTGCACATGGGGTGTAAGTGTGCCGGCAAATACTGGAAAGCGGGTCTGCTGCCACATTCCATTTATTGCCTCAGAAATGCTCTGTCTGGGACGCTGTCAGACCCAGAAAAGAGGACAATGCCTTTTCTCTCTTTTTGTAACTCTAATGAACTTCTCTCCAGTGCTTCAGCTAATATTTACACGCAGACCCCACAGAGTCATGGCTATTTGCCTGTCCATCTGGTGTTGGCTGTCACCAGAAGGTACAAATGATCAGGTTTCAGGGGGCCTCCCTCTGACCTGCCTGCAAACCGAATGGCAAGAGGGTGGCCTAGATACCTCCTTTCTGACTCCCACTACTGACACGCACACTGCAGCATTTACCTAAGTGCTCGCGATGAGGGTCTAGCTTGTCCAGCCTGTCTTCTGAGAGCTCCAGTGGCTGCATTTGCTCAGTGGACATCATCGAAGGAGGTATATCTTCTCCAGCACTACAGAAGCATAAGAAAGGAGACCATCAGTATGTCCTCTGTTCATTTGTTCACTTATTAAATAAGCATATTTATTGATCACTTACTGTGTTCTCAATTCAATCTCATTTTTCAAGTCTGTTTCTTATGCTTAACTACTAGAAGCTCTAACTGAAGATTTAAGTCAAAATCGGGGCTTCTGGGTCCCTCAGTCAGTTAAGCATCTGACTCTTGATTTTGGCTCAGGTTGTGATCTCACCGTTTGTGAGATGGAGCCCTGTGTCAGGCTCCATGCTGACAGCACAGAGCCTGCTTGGGATTCTCTCTCTCTGCCCCTTCCCTGCTCATATGCACATGTGTGCATGTATACTCTGTCTTTCTCTCTCTCTCTCAAAATAAATAAATAAACATAAAAAAAGATTTAAGTCAAAATAAATGAAACACATACACATATACATGGATCTAACTGCCATTCATCAAATGTTCAATATTTATTCTTCTTTCAGAAGCCTTGTGAAAGTTTCTGAATGAATACTTGTCAATTCTGAATTAGGAATGAATTAGCTGAGAGTTACAGAAAATCTTGATTAAATCTTGTCTGCGTATTCTGTTGAGTTCTGCAAAGTAAGATCATGCCTGCTTCATAGATGAAGAAACCAAGGATCAGAAAATATAATTAATTTCTTTAGTCATGCAATTATTAAATAGCCAAGATCCAATTATTAAATAGCCTAGATCCAAACCCAGTTCTGAAAATTTCCATTAGACACCCAAGACTCTTGAAACAGTGATTCCTTTGAAGCCAAATTGAACCAAGCTTCTGGTTTTCTATCATTACATGCTATAAACTATAGCATGTAATGTATAAATTTATAGTATAAAGTAACTATAGGGTAATAGGATTTTTTCCCTACCTGTATTATAAGGTGGTAGAGACACGGTAGGGAAAAAATCTAGGTCTTGAAATGGATCTTTATTATTTTCTCCCTAGAGATTTCTGACATGAGAGTAAGTCTGTTTCCCCTCCCCCTCCCCCATTTTTCCTAGACCACAAATCCATTGAACTTTCAGAGCTATTAGTTGTAGCCATTGTCCAGGAGTGGAAATCCAGAATGGACACGTGTCAAGTCTGAATGAGAAATGCATTAGTTGAGATTTATATAATCTGCCTTGATTCTATTTCTTTCGGATAATTTATTATTCACATCATATCATACCAAGAATACTTACAGATGAAAAAGGTTAAAATGACCCAAACTGATCCTCTGTTTCTTGAGATTCCTGGATCACTGGCATGCAGATGAACACAGAGACCAGTTGTGTTAATACTTCAAGCTCATAGAATTAGTTCAACTCAGTTGTCTTCTGAGGAATAAGCCAGTTTTCTCCGGGAAGGCTGGAGGGCCTCTCCCCCTACCAGCTGAGATCATTGCATAGCAGATGGAGCTATTAACGGATTACTTGAACCCAGCTTTTAGTGTCATTCTGAGCAGACTGATTGTACTGAGTGACTTTAGCAGAAATCAATTCAGACCATTGTTTTAGCGTTTGTATAGAGACTGCCAACTCCCTGGGACCATAAGGAAGTATGCTGTTAACTTGGGTGGCTACCCCCTACCTGCTTGAGTGGAAAGGAAAGCTATTGGGACCATCAGTCAGGCTGAGTGGGCTTAGTGCTGAGGTTTAGAGGCAAAGTTACAGCCTCAAATATGGCCTGTGCGCCTTAACCAACCCAATCTTTCTTCACTTTGGGCAGGAAGTCACAGGCCCCATCATTGACTTTATGCTGAAAATAACCCCATTGAGGATCTAGTCCAGTATTTATTTAGAAGGAGAACTGAGGCGTAAAGAGGTTGAAGTGACCTATCATTAGTTACACACTTAGAGTCAGAGCCATCATTTGAACCTAGGCTCCTATTCTCTGCTCTAGGTCTTATCTGGCAATGGTCCCCCTCTCCTTCACTCCAGCCACAATAAGCTGTTCTTTTCTTTGTACTTGAATCATATGACTGCTCCTGTGTGCTCAGTAGCTGGTTATTTATTTGAATCCGAGCTTTCAAGTTCAAATGGACCTAGGTTAAATCTCAGCTCATTAAAAAAAAGGTATGACTTTGATGAAGTAGCTAAATCTTTTATTAAAATTTTTTAAATGTTTATTTATTACTGAGGCAGAGAGAAACAGAGCATGAGTGGGGGAGGGGCAGAGAGAGAGGGAGACACAGAATCTGAAGCAGGCTCCAGGCTCTGAGCTGTCAGCACAGAGCCCAAGGCAGGGCTAAAACCCATGAACCGTGAGATCATGACCTGAGCTGAAGTCGGACGCTTAACTGACTGAGCCACCCAGGCACCTGTAGTGAGGGTAAATGGAGTCCAAGTAAAATATAATAATTTTTCCCTTTTGTCTACAAATGACAGCTGCTATGATAGAATTAGCAAAGGTTAGCTTCTTTGTGGGCACCCAAGGTCATAGGTCCCTCTCTGTCCTTCTGCCCCATTCTTACCCTCACTTTTCTTATTTGTAAAATAGAGGTAATAGGCTCTACCTCGTAGAGTTATTACAAAGGTTAAATAGAATAGCTCCCTGCTTTGCACATTGCAGGTATGGAGTGAATGGTAATCATTGTTATGTAACATCTCTACCATACCAGATAACTAGCTAATGAAGACCAGCTTGTTTAACTAAAAAATTATCAAATCTTTCATTTTCATCTAAATCCTGAACCATGGGCGAGCTAGCCTTCATCTGGACAAAATGGCTTTCACAGTACTGGACTTGAGAGAGACGCCTTCCCTTGGCAGGTGAATTGCCCTAGTGCAGAAGTCCCTGGACAAGGCAAGGGTGCCTGCTTCTTCTCCAAGATAGTACCTAATGTCTGTGGGGGAAGCAACACTATTTTATTTGTTTATTTATTTATTTATTTTATTTACTTTAACTTATCATTATTTATTTACCTTAAACTATTTTTTTAGAGAGAGTGCAAGCAGGGAAGGAGGAAGAGAGAGAGAGAGAGAGAGAGAGAGAGAGAAAGAGAGAGAGAAAGAGAGAATCCCAAGCAGGCTCCATGCCCAGCGTGAGCGACTGAGTCACCCAGGCGTCCCAGAAACACTGTTTTAAACCACTGTGATTGCAAGCATGCAGTGGTGGGCCCCCAACCCTCTATTAGCTATGGGGCTGGGTTTTCAGATTTGGGCTTTTATGTCACAGGAATACCCTGTGCTGGGCAGGGTTGGGTTTTGCCCAGGGGATTAGAAAATACTGTTATCATGGAGGATGTCATTAAGATCTTTTTGGCAGAAGAGCTTCACACAAAGAAAGGAACAAGTACTTGAGGAGAGAGAAGTTTGGTTTAGCATCACCTTCTTGCTGTCATTTCACCTGTCTGTTGAATGTTAGTATAAGATGACCCTATCTCCCTACTCACTTGCCATTTCCCTCCCAGTGAGAATCTAATGATTGAACTAAGAAATGATTCCTGACCCTGCTCATGCTTTCTCTTCTTTAATTCAGCCTCCCCATCCCAAGCACCAGTGAAGGGACCCTAGTCTTGTCATGCTGCCCTAGAAGGTCATATCATCTCCCTCAGCAGCTCACTGTAATTTGGGAATTTTCGAAGTGCTGCTCTTTCTTTCTTTCATACCTAAATACCTGGTCCCTTGGGTGTTCAGATTTCAACCAAGGGACTAGGGCCTTATGAGACGCGTTGGGGGTATTGCATAAACTGTTTTCTAGTACAAAGATTTGTCACCCTTTAACATTCTCTTGCTGTTTATTGCATGTTCAGTGTGGTCTCTGAATTTTAACACTCACACAGTGATGATTTGGATGATATCAAGCTTCCCACCCTCACCTGAAAAGCCTTAGGGTCATATGAGGGATAGAAATCAGGAAATTTTTCCTCTGTGACACCCTTAGAGGGGCCTCAGGAAACACCACAATCTCATGTACTACTTCCATAGCAAAAATATGAACATTTGCACTATGACATGAATAAAGACTACTACAAAGATATGCATCTTTTCAGCTCAGGTCTTGCTACCAAATAAATTCATGTGGAATTTAACAACAACAAAAAACTTCTGGATTTCAGAGTTTTTCAGATTTCTTAATTAGAGTAAAAAGTATGGTGGGTCCGTATTAATCTCCTCATTGTTGTTAGAGAGAATGAGGGTGGCTTGGTGTATAACATGTAGAAGAAGAAAATGAAGAGATAGAATTTCAGGGGTTTGAGGAGCTTTTCAGGACCCCGATACTAAACTTTAGCAACTTCCTCTTGCTAATTTTTAGTCTTTTTCACAAGGGACAAAGCCTTTTTTTCCCCCCACAGAGAGATACTTGTAATACAAATACCACTGACATCATATAATACACAAGGTCACCAGTGCATTTAATGACAAAAGTCACCCTCTCTTTTGAGAACAGAAACTGGAAGATCAGGGACCTTGGGAAAGAATTCCACCAAACTGCAGGAGGACAGGCAAGCCAGAGCGGGATGCTGAAACTGAGAACGTGGTGGGGGGAGCTCGCCAACACCAGCCCAGAGCCAGCTCCTACTTTCTGAGGAGAGTAGTGCTGTTTCCTCATGTTAAAGAGATTGGTCAGTTCAGTTTGAGGTCAGAAGCAGGTCTGGGCATTTTGTCTTTTCTCTTAACTCTGAGTAAGTTTCTTTGTTGGGTGTTAGAATATGTAGTCTAATTCAATGTTACTGACAGCAAGCATTTGGCCCTGTGAGGCAATATGGGGTAGAAGCAAATGTTTGGTTGCTTGTACTGCTCTCTAGCTGGGTCAACTTGGGAAAATTGTATGTCCTGCTGAAAACTTGGTATCCATATCTGTTAAATGGGCTAATAGTGTCTCTTTCCCAGGGTTAAGGGTATTCACCACACAGCATATCTAAACCTTCTAGCCCAGATCTCAGTGCACACTGATACTTTAAAAAGTGTGGGTTGCCTTGTTTGTTCTTTCCATCCTCCCCTTGTGATTATGACATGTGTATTAAATTGAACAATTGGAACCATCTCTTTGCCCCATCTTTGGCCTTCTCTGAAGCTGATCATGAGATTAGAACAATCCAAGGTAGAAACCAATGCACACACCCCTTTCCAAGTCTTGGGAACATGGTACTACTGATTCTGTGTGAGGAAATTCTATAAAATTCTAAAGAATTTCCCCCAAAGTAATCATCCCTGGATTGATTTGATGGAATAAAAAGTTAGAAGGTTATGTCCACAGCCCATTGTGGTGCCTGATGATATAAAATTCATATCCTTTGTCAAATCTCTTTTTAACCTGAGGATTCAACTCAGGTCAAAAAGTACTACGTTTGAGAATCAAGTTTGTTCATTAAAAGACTAAATCTGCAGTATTCCTCAAGGAGTGAGTCTTATTTGAAATAGGGCATGGAAAGGTGTTTCTGGCAAGCACAATCTCCCCAGCCTTAGAAGATAAGCCTCCCACATCGTGCGGATATGTGGATATATCAATGTTCATCTTGAAACTTAGCAATTTAATTTGAGAGAATTCTGACTCTACAGAATTGAGAACTCCGCCTCCTTTAGAAACAATGTCTTGAAAGTGATGACTTTTCCAGCTCACCATCTAGCCCCAGCTTAGTCTTGCTCCAGAAAGCATACCCCCGCCCCCCCCCTCCCTGCCCCTGAGCCACCGGCTGCCGCCTCCTTTGTCCCAGCAACCATAAAGAAGCGGTAACTTATTGGAAATTTGCTTTTCTTGCCGCAAAAGTTCTTGGAGTAAAAATCTGAAGCACTTACCAATCAGTGCAGGCTCTGGGATGAGAAGGCGAGAGATGGGGAGGGCAAGCCTCCTCCTCAAGCTGGGCCGCTCCTCTGCAGTAGTGGCTGCTGCCCGGCTCCAGCTCCTCTTATCAAGGGACCAGCTGCTGCTGTTGCCATGGGGATGCTCTGTTTCACAGGCGCCAGGGCAAGGGGGTTGGAGAGGGAAAGAGGATAATCTCGCTGCCACTGTTCTGACTGCAATAATTGTCCATTAGAGAACACAACACAGAATTGTACTTTGAGTTCCCAGGGTGCAATCTGGAGAAATCCAGACAAGCCAGCTAGACCCTCTAATCCTTGAAAGGACCCGATGCAGTAGGTTTTTTTTTGTTTATTTGGCCTGAGTTTGCAAATACGGTAGCTGAGGCAGAGTCAGGTTAAGTAACTTGCCCAAAAGGTGCCACAGCTAATTTTAACTCTCAAATTTACTTGAGTTTAAGTACGAGGTACTTTCACTCACCACCGGGGCCCCTTAGAGTAGCAGCATGGTGAGAAGAATAGTAACAATCGCTGACATTTCCATAAGGCTTCCCAGGTGTCAGGCACTCTTCTTTACCCATATCAACTCATTTTATCTTCATTACGGTGTTGCCAGATAAGCCACTGTCATCATCCCCCTTTCGCTGATGGGGCACTGAGCTGATAAATCATCTGCCCAAGATCTCACTGCTGGTAAATAGTAAGGCTAGAGCTTGAACTGGGCAATCAAATGTGAAGTCATGCTCTCAACCAGTTTGCAATACTACTCATCCAAGAGAGCATTTGGAGAGGACAGCATGTAGCAAAGAAAGCACCCCTCCTTATCTAGGTTGGGGTGTGGAGGCCAGGAAAAATTTGCTCCTTCAAAGGAACTAAACCAAATGTTCTAATATTAGGAATTCGCATGCACTAAGGAAAGAGCAGGGGGAGCACACAGTGTTGAAGCGAGGCTGGGTGTGATGTGCTGTCATATGAAAAAGAAGGGTCTGTGTTGGGGGTAAGCTCACTGGAGGAAATGTCCTGTGCTGATCAGAGGAGCCATATGTAGTCACTAGTCTGGGCATGAAGAGCAGGGAGGTTAGTCTGGGAGATCAGGTGGGGACCAGCTTGAGACTCCTGAGGGCTGCCAAGAGGCCACCCACCAATGACACCCAAGAGGTATGAGTGCAATCCATGCATGTTGTTTCCTCTCCTTCCAGAGGCTGCATGCAGTGTATGTCCCGCAAAGCCCCTCGTTGGCTTCACGTACCTGTTAGTCTATGGTATTAAGTTGGCTGATTCCCTCTTTCTATTTGCCAGCATCCCAAATAATAGGGCTGGAACCATAATAATCTCATCCTGACTCCTAGGGTTAGAGTTTATTCAGAGGCCATAGTAACAAATCAGCAGGGAGCAGCCTTCCTTGTTGGATCCAGTTTGTCTTGGTCCTTACTGGAGTCTATTGGAAAGAAATTAAGGCTGCCCAAAGGTAATGCTCCTGGCTAGGAAGGGAGGCTCTGGATATTAAAAGAAGTCCCTAGAAGCATCTCTTTGTTCCAAACTTCATGCTTTATCTTCTTATCAACAGACTTTTTGGCCAGTGTGTTAGCAGCATCTTTATTTCCAAACTTGAGTAGAAAAAATATGCTTTTGTCCTAAATTCTTGAAACATTTTTCGAGATAATTTAGATTCACATGCAGTTATAAGAAATAATGCAGACAAGTCTCCTGTACCCTTTAAGCAATTGCTTCTAATAGCACAATCTTGCAAAACTACATAGGACAGTATCTCAACTGGTGTATTGGTATTGATACTGTCAAGGTACAGAACAGCTCCATCACAAGAATCTCTCATGTTGTACTTAAATAGTCACACCCACCTCCCTCCCTTGCCCTTCCTCATTCTCCCTGCTCCTACCCCCTGCTTAGCAGTCCCCCCAACCACTAATCTGTTCTCCATTTCTATAATGTTGTTATTTTTAAAATGCTGTATAGGGGCGCCTGGCTGGCATAGTCAGTGGAGCATGCAACTCTTGAACTTGGGGTTGTAAGTTCGAGCTCCACAGTGGGTGTAAGGATTACTTAAAAGCTAATAAAATCTTTAAAAAAATGTTATATAAAATGGAATATTACAGTATGAAACTTTTTGGATTTAGCTTTTTTTTTAAACAGCATTATTCCCAATGATTCATCCAAGTTGTTCCATGTATCAGTAATCTGTTCCTTTTTAATCACTGCCTAGTATTCCATGGTGTATGCCAACATTTAACCTGACACATGTTGTAGGGCATTTGAATTGTTCCTAGGGGTTGGCTATTACAAATAAAGCTGTTCTAAAAATTCATGTACAGAGTTTTATATGAACATAAGTATTAATTTCTCTGGGATAAATGCCCAGGAGTGCAATTGCTGGCTTGTATGGCAGTTGCATATTTAATTTTATAAGGAACTGCCAAACTATTTTCCAAAATGGCTCTACCATTTTATACTTCCACCAGTCATTTACGAGTGATCCAGTTTCTCTTCATACTTGCTAGAATTCAGTGTTGTTGAATTTTTTTTAATGTTTATTTATTTTTGAGAAAGAGAGAGACAGAATGTGAGCAAGGGAGGGGCAGGGAGAGAGGGAGACACAGAAGCCAAAGCAGGCTCCAGGCTCTGAGCTGTCAGCACAGAGCCCAACATGGAGCTCAAACCCACAAACTGTGAGATCATGACCTGAGCCAAAGTCAGATGCTTAACTGACAGGCACCCAGGTGACCCTTTGTTGCAATTTTTTAAAGTCATTTTTATAGGTATGCAGCGGTATCTCATTGTGGTTTTAATTTGCATTTCCCTGTGGACTAATGATGTTAAACATCTTTTCATGCACTTACTTGCCATTTTTATGTTTCTTTGGTGAAATGTCTCTTCATATCTTTTGCCCATTTCCTAATTGGATTGTGCTTCTTTTTTTTACTGTTGAATGTTGAAAATTCCTTTATATTTTAGATACTAGTCCTCTATAGGACATAGAGTTTTGCAAATGTTTTCTCCCAGTTTATGGCTTGTCTTTGTCTTTTCAAACTCTTAACAGAGTCTTTCATAGAGCAAAAGTTTATAGTTATATCAAGACTTATTTATCAATAAATTAATTTTAGGGGCGCCTGGGTGGCTCAGTCGGTTGAACGTCCGGCTTCGGCTCAGGTCATGATCTCACAGTTCATGGGTTCAAGCCCCGTGTCAGGCTATGTGCTGACAGCTCAGAGCCTGGAGCCTGCTTTGGATTTTGTGTGTCCCTCTCTCTCTGCCCCTCCCCTGCTCATGATCTGTCTCTCTCTGTCTCTCAAAAATGAATAAATGTTTTTTAAAAAATTTAAAAAAATTAATTAATTTTAAAACATATATAGTTGAGAATATTTCTGAAGCTCTTCAGGGAAGCTAAATGGTGTCAGGAATTTCAAAACACTCTTTTTTCACTGAATTTTCTCAATTCAAAGGGAATATTTCAAAGAAAAAGGAGAGTATGAATTCCTTATTTCCCCTTTGGATAGTCATGTGTACTTATCTCAAGTTCAGGTTGTTGTTGTGGTGGTGTTTTTTTCCAGGGCTTTCTTTCTATGCATACTTTAATTGATTATGCCCAACCCCCCTTTTAAGGCAGATGTAAACAGCAACTGAGATGGCAGATGGTAATGTAAATCTATGCCACAGAGAGCTCTAAATAACAGCCACATATGTGCAGTGTTGAAGTCATAGACCCTTGGCCTACAGCACTCCCAGTGTAAGTGCAAGAAGCCACTGTGTCCATGACATGATTTGTTGGTCCAAGAGCCCTCTGATGTGTGGCTCAATTGGCTTCTGGCTTCATTCCTGATGGATGCCTAATGGTAAGTAGCTTTAAATGAATATATTTTCATTTTAATCACAAATATTCAATCTTTATGAATGAGAATGATCATAGTGATGAGCATTTCCAGACAATTTATTTTAGTCAATAGCCTATCAAGTGTGGACTTGAAATATTTGCCTTCCAGAATCAATCTAAGGCAGTTTCTGTGTTGAGGGGTGATGGGGCTTTCTCAATCAAGGGAAAGAGAGAGAGAGAGAGAGAGAGAGAGAGAGAGAGAGAGCATAAGCAAGTGCAATGAATATTTGCAGGCTGGTTTTATCCCAGACATCTCACTGGGTCTCTTTGGTTTTCTCTTACAGCCCCTAAAGAGGAGAAATAACTGTTTCAGATCAATATTTTCTGGTAAATAAGTGTCTATGTTTTGCTTTGGGAAGCTCTGAACACCTTGTAGCTTTTCATAACAGAGGACTATTTGAATTAATCAATAACAAATTCTGATACCACTTATTCTCATTTCATTAAAATTAAGATATAAAACAATATAATATTTCAGAAATTGTCAAATACTTAATAAGTGCTTATTGAAATAAAAGGTGGTGTTATTTATTTGAGATAATTATAGATACACATGAAATAATACAAAGAGGTAGATCCTTTCTATACTGTCTTTTGTGCTGTCGTTTGTTGGTTTTGCTATCTAATTAGTGCTAACCTTGTATAATGATTTGGGAAGTATTCCTTTTTCTTTCATTTCCTGGAAAAAACTATGATAAACTGGTGCTGTCTTATTCAGATGTTGAAACCATTGGGCCTACACATTTCTTTTGGGAGCCTTCAAATTAAAAACTCAACTTCTTTACTGATTCTAGGGTTATCTCCATTAAATTTTGATGATCAGTGGTTTTCAAGGATTGATCCATTTCTTCTAAGTTAATGAATGTATGAACAAAAAGTAGTTCCCTTATTATCTTTTCAATGGCTGTGGGATATGTAGAGATATCCCCTATTTCATTCTTGATATTGGTGATTTGTGTCTTCTATATTTGTCAGTCTTGCTAAAGGCTTATCAATTTTATTGATTTGTTGATTTTCTCTATTGTGTTCTTGTTTTCAGGTTCATTGATTTCTGCTCTTATGTGTATTACTTCCCCCTTTCTGCTTCCTTTGGATTTATCTTGTCCTTCTTGTACTAGTTTCATGAGGTAAGAACTTAAATTACTGATTTGAGATCTTTCCTCTATTTGAATGTAAGCACTAAATAAATTTCCCTTAAGCACTGCTTTAAGTGTTTAACTGCATTCCACATATTTTGATGTGTTGCAGTTTTATTATACACACACACTCGCACACACACACACTTTATATATATATATATATATATATTTTTTTTTTTTTTTTTGAGAGAGAGTGCATGCAGATGCATACACACAAGTCCGAGCAGGGGAGGACAGAGGAAGAGGAGAGGAGAGGAGAGGAGAGAGAGAGAGAGAGAGAGAGAGAGAGAGAGAGAGAGAGATGTGGGGCTCCATCTCATGACTATGAAATCATGACCTGAGCTATAAAGTCAGGACTCAGACACTTAACTGACTGAGCCAGCCAGGCACCCCAGTAGTTTTATCTTTATTTAATTATAGGTATATTGCAGGTATTTAAATTTTTTGAGGCTTCCTTTTGGACTCATAGGTGTTTAAAAGTGTGTTATTTAGTTTCCACATGTTTACAGATTTTTCTATGGTCTTTCTTTTATTGATTACTAGTTTGATTCTATTGTGGTTGGACAGTACATTTTGTATAATTTCAATACTTTTAAATTTGTTGAGGGTTGTTTTATGGCCCACGATATAGTTTATCCTGGCGACTGTTCTCTGATTTCTTGAAAAAATATGTGTATGGGGTGTTCTATATTTTTCAGTTAGGTATTGCTGATTGATTGTGTTGCTCAGATCATCAATTTCTTTGATAACTTCTTGTCTGTTTGCAGAGATTGCGGTGTTGAAGTCCCCAACTTTAATTGTAGATTTGTCTATTTCTCCTTTCAATTTTATTAGTTTTTGTTTTATGTGTCTGAGATTGTCACTTGGTGCTTAGGCAATTAGGACCATTATGTCTTCCTGGTATATTAATCCTGTTATTATATGTAATGTTCTAGTTACTCTGTTTCTAGTAAATTTTTTTGTTGTTGTGAAGTCTATTTTGCCATATATTAATATGGACACTCCTGTTTCTTAATATTTATTTCCAATGCATATCTTCTTTTATCCTTTTACTTTCAACTTATCTATATTTGAATTGGAAGTGAGTTTCTTGTAAGTAACATATAGTTGAGTACTGGTTTTTATCCATTCTTCAGATTTCTGTTATTTGATATATTTAGACCATTTACATTTAAGACAAGTATTAATATGTTAGCATTTAAATCTGACATTATTTATTTTCTTTTTGTTCCTTCTGATCCTTTTTCCTTTCTTTCTTTTTTCTTGCCTTCCTTCAATTCCTTTTTCTTGCCTTCAAGTCAATTGAGCATTTTTTAGGATTCCACCTTCATTCATTCAGAGACTGTTTGAGTGTATCTCTAATAGTCAGGGTTCTCCAGAGAAACAGAACCAATAGGAGGTGCATACATATAGAAAGAGGTTTATTTTAAGGAACTGGCTCATGTGGTTATGGAGGCTGGCATGTCCAAAATCTTCAGGATGGGTGGTCAGGCTAGAGACTCAGGCAGTTCAAGTCTGAAGGTCATCTGCCAGCATAATCTCCTTTCACTTGGGGAAGGTTAGTTTCTTGTTCTATTTGGGCCATCAACTGATTGGATGTGGCCCATCCACATTATGGAGGGCAGTCTGGGTTAGTCAAAGCCTACGGCCTTAAATGTTAATCTCATCCGTAAATACTCATAAAAACATCCAGAAACACTCAGAATATAACAATCTACTGGTATCAACAGTTCAGTGTTTCAAATGTGGTGTGGAACCCTGAATTCCATTTAGGTCCCTTACCTTCCCACTTTTAAATGTCATTGTCTTGAATATCAAATGGTATTCTAATTCTTGCTTTAATTATCAAAAATTATTTTAAAAACTCATAAGCAAAAGGTTAGGCTCTTATAAGTACCCATATTTCTACTCTTTCTACTCTCCTTTCTTCTTTTCTGATGGTCTGAGATTCTTTCTTCTATCATTTCTTTTCTGTTAGAAGAAATTCCTTTGGTCAAATTTTAAAGAGTATATTTTCTAACAACATAGTCTTTTAGTTTTCCATTTACTGTGAAGATATTTATTTCCCTTTAATTCCTGAAGGATAATATCACCAGATGTAGAGTTTGAAATTCACAGTTTTTGTTGTTGTTGTTGTTGTTGTTTTCTTTCAGCACCTGAAGAATATTATGCTACTTCCTCTGGCATCTTTGGTTTCAGATGAGGAATTCACTATCATTTAAACTGGTGTTCCCCCATGTGTGATTTGTCATTTGTCTCTGGCTACTGTAAAGATTTTTCCTATGCCTTTACTTTTCAAATTATAACTTGGTGTCATGACTGACATTAAGTTAACCCCTGGTGAGGGAATTAAACATATATAAGATATGAACCCTACAATTTAGGAGCTCATAATCTGGTAGAAATGAAGGGAGGTAGACACAGAAAGAATGACGGGTACACTGTGTTATCTGGCAGACATAAGCCAAGACCTGTGGGATCATCAGGAAATAAGCAAGGATCTGTTTCTTAAAAGAGAATCTGAGGTCTTTGAAAAAATGGAAGATTGATTTTGAAAGAAAGGCAGAAAAAGGCAATCCAGACAGAGAAATAATCCATCCATCCATCCAACTACCCATCCATCCATCCACCCATCCAACTGAACTTTGAGGAATTATGTGCAGGCAGTGTGTTAGGTACTGCAGATACAGTGGTAAATAAAATAAAGTCTCACCACAACCTCAAAGTTCTTTGCATGGAATATGGTGGGGGGTGATGGCCAGGAGAGCCAAACTTTGAAAGTTGGCAGAATGGAGCAATTATTTGCGTATCTTTCTAAGAAAGAATAAAAAGTTCCAATCTTTCTGTAGGGACAGTGTTATATGGTTTCAAGAACCATCAACTTTTAAATAAAATTTTTGAATTTTTTCTGATATTTTGGCCATGATAATATCTTTCCAGGAATATGGGTGAATTGCCTTTAAATGGGGTAGGTTGGTCCCTACTTTCCAATGTCAGTTGGCTGCCTGAATGTTTCTGATGATGTGCCACTCACCTACCAAGACCTGACATTGAAGTCTTCTGATGCTTGATGGGGTATTTGATCTAAGCTACGTCCCCATTTTACACACATACACAATCTTTGATCTCTTTTTGATCTTCGCCTTAATTTTCTCTCATTTCTTGCAGCTGATTCAGTTCTAAGACTTGCCCCACCTACTTGCATTTCTATCTAGTCTTCAGGTCCTGGCTTATATTGATTTGTTGTATCCAATAGAGACTTAGAGTTATGAGGTCCTTGAGCCTTATTCTGACCAAAAGGGCCATAGTCCCATTGACCTTGAGCAGCATTTTGACCTAATGGGACATAATCACACTGATTGGTCTTGAGCACTATTCTGATCTAAACAGCATAGTCACTCTGTCCTAGCTAACTTTTATTAAGTTCCTACTTCAATCTCCTAACTATATTCTGGTTAATTCTCATTACATCTGTATCAGGTATATGTTATTTTATGTTACAGATTTAAAAGTGGATTTTCAGAGACCTAGATCACTTGTCAGTGCTGAATAGCTACTAAAGAGCAAAGGAGTGATTTGAACCCAGTCTTTTCCTCTCCAGAGTCAGTGTTCTTCCCTCTACCTTGCTTTTTAATGAGTGTGACACTTGTCCTAGCTGCATTGGTGGTCTTTCTGTGCTTCATGCTCTTCTATTCTTCTGCATCAATGAAGCAGACAAATCTGCCCCATCATTTGTTCCCTCCTGAAAATCAAGCTGATTTTATTCCTTTTGAGTAACATGCTCTGAAATCTGGACATCTGGCTACTGTATAAAATGGTGATCACTACTCAGCAGAACAGCAAGGGAGCCATGTGGCTTTTATTCGGTTACTAATCCAAAGCTTTGCTTGAATATTAATTCTATCATGGCTTCTCTGATGCTCCATTAAGTAAGTGTACTAAAGACGAAAAACATGCTGAAAATATGCTGACTAATGCAGCTCTAAGTCATTAAGGGAACCCGAGTCCTCTGTGGTCACTGGTTACCTCTCATAACACATGAGAATGAATAGCCCTGCAGAGAATGAATTCATCACCGTTTCCATGCTTGCTTCCTTCAAGCTAAGCTGTTATGAATTCCCCAAATCTGAGACTTGCCCAAATTCTGAGAAACCTCCAACAGACAGGCAGCACAATAAAGGAACTGAGCCTGATCCCCATGGCATCACCAAAGCCTGTCAAATGTTACAACAAGTGTTCTTATAAGGCTGCCCTGTTGGAGAAAACCAGCGAGGGAATTGATGTCAGCTACCAGATGGTAATAGTGGCAGACATGACACACTGTTTATGGGGGCTTCTAAACACAGAGGGAGCAAGCACATATATTTTCCCAAAGGGCACATAGAATTTTAAGGTATGTGCAATGTAGTTTAAAGCTTCTGTTGCTCAGGGAGAAGTAGTTAAATGTAGGGTTATCATGTTTGAATTGTGCTACAAAAATATTAATAAGTAAGTTCATTAACTCTATGAGCATGAGGAAAAGTGTTGACTAAGGTTTTTACGATGTAGAAAAAAAATTTTTTTTAAGTTTTAGGACTTTGCCTCTTTGGTTTCAACTGCATGAAAAATGGCACACAATTTAGGAAAATGTGAAAGCAAATTTTAAACCCACATGTATTTAAAATAACAGCTATAACTTCTGCACTTAATTTCAAGGAAATTACATGCCTCATAGTACTATCCACATAAAGCCCAGTGGGAGACTCTCCAGCCCTTTGCCAGTGAGAAGGTCAGCGACAAGGGCTCTATCCCCTCCTCCTGTCTATCCGATCTACCTGGCTTGGCGGCAGCAGCTCTAGAATGTGTACAGAGGGGCGGCCTCGGGGGTGCGCTCTGGTGGGAGGGAAGGTTGGAGGCTCTGCTTCTAAGCCACTTTTTCAAGCAAGCACATGGTTATTACTAGGTTGTGTGTTCATTTGGGTTTGAATTGGTGGTGTGTACAGTATGGAAACTAAGTCAACCAACTTTGTCTCTGCCAGTGTTTCCAGAAAAAACTTTTCTTACATTCCCACCACAATCCAGGAAATTGAAATGATACCAATTACCTTTGAGGTCAACCTCAAACCTCTTCACCTAGGGTCAAGGTTCACTGATCTGATTCTATCTTGCTTCTCCAACCTGGTCAATGCCTACTGCCGATGTGATTTCCTCATCACTCCCCACCCCTACATTCTTGTCTCAAGCATATAATATACTGGGAAAGAAAGCACAAGATGTGAAATCTAGAAGGCTGGGCTTAGATTCTATGCTGTCTAGTCACACTTGGGTGAACACTGGTAGTTTAGTTTTTGAGATCTCAGTCTCCGACCTGTAAAATGGAGGCAGTAACACCTGTCTTACAGGGTTGTGATTAGTGTTAAGAAAGAGAATACCACAAACATATCTGATACAGTGCTTGGCTTAGAGCAGACACCTAATAAATACTCATCCTCTTCCCTTTTCTTTGCTTCATTTTTATTCTCATATTGCCATTAATAATAAAATCAAGTTTAACTTGTCAAATAAGAATCTCCTGGATCAACTTACACAAAAGCTATATTTGGAGCTTCAATAGAACTTTGAAGATCATGTGTGAAAACACCTTATAAGAGGTTATATCTCCATGACTATTCAAAGTCCATTCATTAAAATTAAAGGTGGGGAGAAAGTTTTGCTGTCAGTTAGGATATAGGAAATTGGAGGGTCTTAATAATGAGAACAAACAAGATAAACTACAAATATTGTAGTTTTTGATAAACCCATCAGATTGTTGAGGATACAAAGAAAGCTAAATGAGATAACAATTAGAGAAAGTGATGATCTTTCCTAGGAGAAAATAGAGGAGTGGTCGTCTTTATTACCGGGGAAGGAAGAGGCAAAGAATTCATTGTAGATGAAAAGAAATCATAATGGTAGGGTATGAGCTGGAGAGCTAATTAGAACCCTGAAAAGCCTTCGCCAGAGAGAACGATATTTACTTACTATCACGGTCCCAAGCGTTTGTCTTGAGTGCAAGAGAGTAGGTAGTGTGGTGAGGGCTGGGGCAAAGCAGGAGGGCTGGAGGAAAGCAAAGATATTCTCCTGGAGACTCACGGCTCCTTCTCCAAGTTAAATGCAGTGGTCCACTCCACAAAAGCTGCATGCAGGGCAGGAAAGTGAAGAAATTTTCCTTGAGGCACCCAGGCCATCACCTACTGTAAGACAGGAACCCATAGAATACAAGGAGCAGAGCAGGAAAACCAAAGGAAATCACTCCAGTGCACTTCAGGCCATCACCAAGTACACTTCAGAGACTGTGAACCGGTAGAATTGGGGAAGCAGGATGGAGAGAGATCTTACAGAAATGCACAAAACAGGGGCACCTGGATGGCTCAGTCGGCGAAGTGGCCGACTTCAACTCAGATCATGATCTCACAGTTCATGGGATCAAGCCCCGCGTCAGGCTCTGTGCTGACAGCTCAGAGCCTGGAGCCTGCTTCGGATTCTGTGTCTCCCTCTCTCTCTGCCCCTCCCCTGCTCACACTCTGTCTGTCTGTCTCTCTCTCAAAATAAATAAACATTAAAAAATTTTAAAAAAGAAATGCACAAAACAAGAAGGACTGAAGGGCAAAGAGAAGCCCCCAGTGACTCAAAAAACTGAAAGCTGACTGTTGAGCAGAGAGAGCTATCCTGTGGCACTGAAGGGGACCAGCTGGACAGTGAATCTTAAAGAAATCGTGCAATCATTAGTGCATCGAGCCCAAGTCCCGGTGAAGAAAAGGTCCTTATACCACTCTGAAAATACCTGGAGTCAGTGGTGAATTGAAGCTAATGAAAGCTATAACAAAGCCCCAACCCTGCTTAATCTCAGATTAGATTTATTCAGGCCCGCATGCTAGTGTATGACAGAAGAATAAGTGTGCCCTTTGCTCAGGGCAAATATTATTTACCTCAGTCTCTACTGTTCTTTTGCCCACGATATCTAGCATACAATAAAAAGCTTGAGACATGCAAAGAAGCAAGAAAATACAACCCATGGAAATAGTAAACATGTGATTAAACATAAAATACCTTTATTTTTTTCATTTCTTAATTTTTAAAGTGATAATTGGATCCTGAAAGAATAAAGAATAGCAATTTCTTGTTGAGATTATATCATGTAGAAGTAAAATATATGATTATATGACAACAAAGGTTGGAAGGGAGGTAGAGGGAAGAATACTCTTGTAAGGTTTTTATATTATATGTAAAATGACGTAATATCACTTGAAGGTAGATTGTAATACATTAAAGTTGTATGTTATAAAGCATGGAGCAACAGCTTAAAAAAACAAATTGGTGTATCTAATAAATCAGGAGCAATGATAAAATGGAATCTCAAGAAATAGTTAATTTAAAAGAGGCAGGAATTGAGGGAAAGTGGAAAAAAGAACAGAGGAGCTACATAGCAAATATAAAGATTGTAGACTTAAAATGGACAGTTTCTGTCATTAGAATAAAGGTGAATGAAATAAAGACTCAATTTAAAAGGCAGAGATTGTCCAATTGCATAAAAAAGAAGGGCCAAGCTATTTATGGTGTATAAGACTCAGCCTTTAAATATAAAGACACAAATATAATAAAAGCAAAAACATGGGGAAAATATGTCAAAGAGCAAGCTTAAGAAAGCACAAGTTAGAATATTAATATCAGACAAAGTGGACTTGAGGACAAGAAGCATTACCAGAGTTAAAAGAGGGACATTTTATAATGACAAAAGGTCAATTAATCAAGAATACATATAAATGATAAGTGTGTAGGTATCTAGTAACAGGGTTTAATGAAACAATCACTATCAGAAGTAAAAGAAGAAATAGAGAAATCCACAATTATAGTTGGGGATTTTAACAATACAATTAGAGATTTAAATCTCTCTTAGTAATTGATAGTACATGTAGAAAAAACAATAGCAAAGATTTAAATAACAGTATCAACCAAATTACGTTTTTTGACATTTTAAAACATTCCACTCAACAACCCATTCTTTTCAAGGGCATATGGAACATTACCAATATAGACTATATGCTGGGCCATCAACACACACACACACACACACATCCTTGATTTCTAAAGATTGAAATAATACAGAGTACATTTTCTGGCCACAGTGGAAAGAAATTAGAAATAAAGAACCCAAAGTGGAAAATCCTCAAATATTTGATGATTAAGACACAAACTTCAAAATTATCCATTAGTCAAGAAATAAAAATCAAAGACAACTATTTTCACCTGAATGATAACAATATAACATATCAAAATTTGTAAAGTGTCATTAAAGCAATGCTTAGAGAACACAAATTACCAAAGTGGATGAGAGAAAAAAGTAGAAAATGTGAATACCCTTTGTCTATAAGGAAATTTAATTCATAATTAAAATCTTGCACAAAGAAAACTTTCAGTCCAGACGGCTTCACTGCTAAATTTACCAACATTTAAGATGGAAATAATACTGAGTTTGCATAAAATCTTTAAGAAAATAGAAAGAAACATTCCATAGGGCTAGCATAATTTTCATACAAAAACTGGGCAAGCACATGATAAGAGTAAAAAAACTATCAACCAATATTGCAACCAAGAGCATGTTCATGGATTGGATGACTTAGTATCATTAAGAAGCCCACTTTCCCTTGTTTATCTAAAGATTCAATGCATTTCCCATTAAAAATTCTGAAGTTGGAATAACCAAAACAATCTTGAAATAGAAGAACAAAGTTGGAGGACTTATACTACCTGATTTTAAGACTTACTATAAAGTTATCATAATCAAAACAGTGTTATATTGGTGTAAACTGGTGTTTCTCAACCTTGGCACGGTTGACATTTTGGGTTAGATAATTTTTTGTTGTGGGTGTTGTCCCATGCATTGCAGGATGTTAAGCAGCATCTCTGGCCACTATTCACTAGATGCCAGTAGCAGCCCCCTCTCTGAACTGTTACAACTAAATTTATCCACATATTGTCAAATGACTCCCTCCCTCTGTCCTTCCAGGGGTGGGGCAAAATCACCCTGGTTGAGAACCACTGGCACAGAGATAGTAGAGAGAGATAAATTGGTCAATGAAACCAACCATAGAGACCTACATTTGTATCACCAGTTGATTTTTGACAAAAGTGTTCAATAAGAAAAGTCTTTTCAACAAATTTTCAATGACATCATTCATAAAAAACCAAAAGTAGAAACAACCCAAAGGAGGGGCACCTGGGAGTGTCCATTGGTTAAGCGTCTGACTCTTGATATCAGCTCAGGTCTTGATCTTAAGGTCATGAGTTCAAGCCCCACAATGAGTTTGGCACTGGGCATGAAGCCTACTTAAACAAACAAATTAACAAACAAAACCCAAATTCTACCAACAGGAAAATGGATAAATAAATTATGACATCTTTATACAGTGGAATGCTATGTTACAGTGAAAAGGAGTAAACAACTACAATAAAAATTATAAATGAATCTCAAAACATTTTGTTGAGCAGAGAATCCAGATACATAGCGTATGAGTATATTTTACATGAAATTCAAGAATGGGCAAATCTAATTTATGCTGAAAGAAATCAGGAAGTTTCTTATGGTAGGAAGGCTGGTAACTAAACATAGGAAACATTCTGGGAGTGATGTAAGTATTCTATATCTTATTTTGGAAAAGATTCATAGAAGTGACATGATTGGATCAAAGGGAAATTGAACACATAGGACATTGTGTTCTATATTACACTTTTCCCCCTCTGGTTTTATTTAAATTCCAGTTAGTTAACATACAGTGTAATATTGGTTCTAGGTGCAGAATTTAAAGATTCATCACTTATATACAACACCCAGTGCTCATTACAAAAAAAGTGCCCTTTTCCTTATTCCCCATCACCTATTTGTTTTCCCTCAACTCCCTACCCACCTCCCCTCCAGTAACCATCAGTTTGTTCTCTATAGTTAAGAGTCTGTTTCTTGGTTTCCCTTTTCCCCCATGTTCATTTGTTTTGTTTTGTTTTTTAATTTTTTAAAATTTATTTATTTATGAGAGATAGAGATAATATGAGTGGGGGAGGGGTAGAGAGATAAGGAAATGCAGAATCTGAAGCAGGTTCCAGGCTCTGAGCTGTCAACACAGAGCCCTACATGGGACTTGAACACAGACTGTGAGATCATAACCTGAGCTGAAGTCTGACGCTTAATTAACTGAGCCACCCAGGCGCCCCATCATTTTTTTTGTTTCTTAAATTCCACATTATGAGAGAAATCATATGGCCTTTGTCTTTTTCTGACTGACTTATTTCATAAAATATTTTTTTTGCATCTATGAAGATAAACATACAATTTTTCTCCTTAGTTTTATTGGTATGCTGAATTATTTTAAAAGGCTTTCTAATATTTAACAAGCTTTACATTTGTGAGAGGGAGACCACTTAGGATATATACTTTTTTTTATTGTGCCATTGTATTCTACTGTCTAATATGGCTAATAGTTTAAGATGTTTTCATTGATATTCATAACTTGGGATTGATTATTGGTATAATGTTTTCAACTTTTGGTGTCAATATGCTTTCTTCATGAATTGAGAAATTTTTCTTCTTTTACTGTATTTTCTGGAATAGTTTAAGTCACATTACTATTATATGACCTTTATAAAGTTTGGTAAAATTTCCTTGTAAAACTTTCTGGTCCTGGTGCTTATTTGGGAGGAATCCATATAACTATTTTCTCTTTGTATTCCATGGTAATTATCCTATTTATACTTTCTGTCTCTGCTGTTAGTTTTGCTGCTACATCTTTTACAAAATTATTCATTTCAGTTTGGGTTCCCAAATTTATAGAGAGTTATGCAGAATTGAGGTGACCATAAAAGTCATTTTCTAACTGAGATCTAAAGTGTGTAATCACTGGAAGCAATGCTAGGACAGCAGACATGAGCTGCCCTAGGGAAGGTGGCACCAATGGTCACCCTCTGCAAGTCATTTCTTATGATTCGTTAAAAAAATCCCTGATTGACATTATGTCTTCATCATCTCTCCACCTTGCCTTTTTTTTCTTTAATTAGTTGACTAGTGGTTTGTCAATTTCATTTATTTTATTCAAAGAAAAGCTCTATATTTATCTAATAATTCTAGTATTTTCTTGTTTTCTAACTCATGAAGTTTTGTTTTTGTCTTATTTGTTTCTTCCTGTGGTTTTTCTTGGTTTACTATTGTTTTTCTTCTAGATTTTGGAATTGGTAGTTAATTCATATATATTGTACATATGTATGTATTGTACTTATATATGTATATATATGTATACTTGCATATATTGCATATATATACTTACTGATTTATACACAATATATGTATGTAATTTTCCCTCTCATTAGTGCTTTAACTGTATATCATAGCTTCTGATGAGAAATGTTTTCATTTTTGTTATTTTTATAAATGTTTATTATTTTTGAGAGAGAGAGAGACAGAGAAATAGCGCATGAGCAGAGGAGCGGCAGAGAGAGGGAGACACAGAATCCAAAGCAGGCTCCAGACTCTGAGCTGTCAGCACAGAGACCGATGCGGGGCTCGAACTTACAAACTGCGAGATCATGACCTGAGCCAAAGTTTGATACTCAACTGACTGAGCCACCCAGGCACCCCACATTTTTATTACTTTTACGAACTTCTGCAATTTTCTGTTGTATCTCCTCCTTGACTTAGAATAGTGTGTGTGCACATGTGTGTGTGTGTTTATATCTCTTAAAATTACTATTATTTATAATTAATTCCAAGTTTATTTTCATTGGAGTCAAAGAATGTTCTTTGTACCATACCCATCCTTGGGAGTTTATTGAGGTTTTCTTTGTGACCTAAACTATGGCCAATTTTCCTGAATCTTTCATATGTGCTTGAAGAGCAAATGTATTCTTTTACTGTCAGGTTTCAGAGTTTGCATCTGGATGTGTCTTTGACTCCGGCTCGCCCACCATTTTGCTCTGACTGTTGTTAACAGCCCTCTGCTCAGCTGCACTGGCTTCTCTCTTGCTTTTTGCCCTGGGCTTTTCTGCCACTGCCATGTGGAGCAACTGTAGGAGACTGCTCAGCCATTCTGGCCCATGTGCAAACCTGAAACCATTGTGGTTTTAACAAGGTATTGATATTTCCTGGGGCAACTCTGGAAGATGGGAGACAGTGGTGAAATATTCTCTTCCGTGTCTCAGGTGGTAGATTCTGAGATACATTCATTGTACGTGGTTCTTCAGATGAATACCTGGTCACTTGCTTTCTTGTAGATGTTGTCAGTGGATTTTGGCTTTGCTGTTCTGTTGCCTTGTCTCATCTTTTTTTTTTTTTAAGTTTATTTATTTATTTTTGAGGAGAGAGACAGAGAGAGAGAGAGAGAGAGAACAAGCAGGGAGGAGAAGAGAGAGGGAGACACAGAGTCTGAAGCAGGCCTGAAGTGGGTCTCCAACGAACTGTGAGATCATGACCTGAGCTGAAGTCGGATGCCTAACCGACCAAGCCACCCAGGCGCCCCTTGTCTTCTCTTTTTTAATGGGTAATTTACAAGATTCAGAAACAACACCTCCCCTGCTGAAATTTTCTCATTGTTTTCTTTATAAATTTAGCATATGTTTATATCCCTAACCAATATATTTTGCATACTTATGAAACCTACATAATTATAATTATATTGTCGGTGTTCTGCTGCAATTTGCTTTGTTCCCTTTTTTTAAAAAAAAACTTTTTCAGATCCACTTGTGATGTATGCAGTTGTGCGTAGCAGTTAAGAATTGGAAAAACAAATACCACTCTAGGTATGAAACAAAAAGAAATGCAATAGGGGCATTGTTTCCATGGAGGTTCAAAGATCTGAGAAGTAGAGAATGGTGAAGCAAGCCAGTTATTAGCATCAGCACAAAGACCCTGCCACCACTGGGGCTGGAATAACTTAAGAGGTCCTGAGCTTAGAACCAGGCCATCTGATGAGACCTAGAACCATAGGGATAGCTGGATCCATAGAAGAAAAGAATTTGCTGGGAAATGGCAGAGATGTGGCCTATGCTGGAGGAACTCCACTAAAACAGAGAAAAGAGGGAGAAATACCCTAGATTTCTGTTCCCTCCAACTCCCAGTCTCCTTCTTGTACATCTGATTGGCCAGGATGCACAACTAACCAGAAGTCACTTGGCAAAGGACCCCATAAAATGTAGTTTGCAGTAGGATGAGGAATAGATCTGAGAGTAAACAGGCAACGAGTAGCTATAATTCACTCTTTTTTCACTGTTGCATAGTATTCCACCAAATGACTATTCTATGGTTCATTCATCTATGCTACTACTGATGAACATTTGGATTATTTCAGATTTTTTCCCATAGAAGCAAAGCTCCCAGAAACATTCTTACTCATACCTCCTGATTCATATGTGCAAGAGTTTCTCAAAGATATGCTCCTGGCAATGAAATATCTGTGTCATAGGACGCTTGTTGGACTCTTCCAGGTAATTATAGACTCTTTTTCAAAGTGGCTGTAGCAGAACCCATTCTTATTAGTGGTGTTTTAGAATTATCATTTTTCCATATCCAAATATCACTGTATGATCCACTGTTTAAATGTTTACCAATCTGATGAGCTCGAATTTTGTCTTATGGATTTGTTTTGCATTGTGTTGCTTCTTAGTAAAACTAAGTATAATTTCACATGCTGATAAGATATTTGTACTTTCCCTTGTTCATGTATTTTGCCAATTTTTAAACTTTCTCTCTCTTTTTATTATTGATTCATATTAGTTTTTTTAAATCTAGTTTGGATTCTAATCTATACAAAGGATATGTGTAGCAAACATCATCACATATTTTGTGAGGTTTCTCTATTGATATTGTCCTTTTTTGAACAGAACTCAAATATGAATTACTTTGATTTATGACTTGTTCAATATGTGTCCTGTTTAAGAAATTCTTTCCTAAAGGCCATAAGAGTATTTTCTCATATTGTATGCTTTGTCAGTCAGGGTTGAATGCAGGAAGTATAATCAAGGTGGTTTAAAAGACGGAATTAATGCTGATGAAATCTGGATCTCGCATCAAAATAAAATTTATGATCCAGAATCAAAAATCCATAATCACAAAGCTGTCACAACCACTGAGTCAGCTACGTCCTGACAGCTCTGAAGCTGGTAACTGAAGCCTGGAACAGAATCCAGCCACTGCTACCATCACAACTGTCCTTCCACTGGCTAGGCTGCCTGCTGGACTCTCCTTGGACTTGTTTGAAAGCCAAAAGCAACCTAAAGCAGCAGGTAGGTGGCCTTGGCCTCATTGCCACTTTCTAAATCTCATGTGAGTGTGCCTAACTGATTAGACCTAATTGTATCCTGTTCCTTAACTACCAGAAGTTGGAGAATTTTTTTAAAAATAAGATTTCTGCAGTACAAGGATACACACCAGAAGAAAGTGGAAATGGATTCTGAGCATCAGTAAACTACATTTTCAAAACCTTGCACAATTTTGCCTTCCCAGTTGAGTCCATTTAATTCATCTGGTATTGTGCTGTCAGGAAGGAACCTTATTTTATTCTTCCATGTGGATAACCAACTGTCCAATACTATTTCTTGAAAAAGTTATTCTTCCTCTACAGATCTCCAATGCTGTTTCCATCATAAATAAAGTTTCTGCATATG